>BSBM01000091.1:31495000-32095000 GCA_027924585.1 Larix kaempferi | reverse complement strand
GCCTCTTGCTTGGTGTTCATCATATGCTCAATGCATCACCCCCATCTCCATAAGAAACTGCATATTGTATTGAAATTCTATCGTAGTATTCTTCTGTCAGATAGCCCAAATTATATCGAGCATGGGGCACTTGATGAAGAAGACGGTAGAAATAGTGCAAAAGTTACAAGGTTTGGATCAGAAAACACCAAGCCCATGTCTACATTAATGCTCCCTGAGGACTTGCTGAGGGTCTTCAATGTAATTGACAGGGGTTTTGATGGACTGATCAACAATTAATATATCAAGAAGATAATAAACAATCTGGGATTGGATGTAAGTTCAAAACACATATTGGATGTTCATGGATCATCAGTCTCTTGGGTTAGTTGAGTTTTTGTGTATGTACAATAGTCTTTCGAATGATGATCAGGATGAGCAGCATTTTGATGGAGACAATGGCTTGGAATCCCATGGTGAATTGGTGCAGGTGTTTAAGGTGTTCGACGGGGATGGAGATGGGTACATCTGCACTTCTGAGCTGCAGTGGATTTTAGAATCATTGGGACTAAACAAAGGAAGAGATATTTCAGTATGTGAGAATATGATCAACAAGGTTGACATTAACTTTGATGGGAAGGTGGATTTTTCAGAATTCATGCAGAAAATCTTCGTATGACTTCTTGCAATATCTCTAAAGCACAAATATTGAAAGCAATTTTCTTAAACAATGTTTCTATGGTGCTCTGCACATATTTCCCTTTGTGTGTTGAAAGAGGGGTACCCTGCTGTAAATCTATCCAGTTCTCTCAAACTAAACATGACAGTAGAACCCAGACCTACCCAAAGTAGCTGTAAACCTATCCAGACATGTCACCCAAAATGGACTCATCAACATCGTGAGCTCATGAGACCAAGAATATGTATAAATATCTTTACATGTGGGCCTTGGAACTCTGACTCCTACGAAAATGTAGACTGCTCAAAATAATTTAGCAATTTCTCTGAATCTAGTGAAACTTACTCTATAGCAAGATGTGATCACTGTAGCAATCTTTGATCATTGTGAAGCCATGGATGCACCTATGATCGAACTAGCATGATGCAATATATGTGCATCTTAACCCTCCATCTGCACAAGAAAATATAGGTGCTAACAATGACAACTCAAGTGGCTCAATTGATAGACGAATAGTTGCACGACTTATGCATTAGTTGAGTTTCTGGACTGCACAACTAACCCATGTACCCTATAATTCTATGAGTTCATTAACATGCATTACTTTTGTTGAAAAAACACACGAATGTTGTGGCAAAGAGGTAAAAATTCGTTCGGGTATTAAAAACAAAATTGCTTTTTGATTTGGCATGCTAGAGTCTTGTCTTATGCCCGGGATATGTTTGGATACCCCGCTCAAGGAGACACATGGAGGATACAGACACATGGAGGTTTTGAGTTATCTTGCTCTCTAACTCTCCCAATTCTCCTTTCAAGTAGACACATGGAGGATACAGACAAATTAACATATAAATAAGAATTTAAAACTCACTATTAACTCTTCTAAACTGACAACCTGACCATTCTAGAAAGGGCACTCTAGTTAGAGATAACCATTCTAAAAAATCACCAATAGGCATCAAGCATTGACCGAATCTGAGATTTGTTTTCTCTAGGTAGGAGGCACTATACAAGAGGAGTGAGGTGCACTAGAAAAGAGGAATCTAACTATAAACGAGACGCTTTCACTCTAATTAATAGTAACACACAACAATGACCAATAAAGGCAAAGACACCCTTGACTTACAAAGACTTGTTGTTTGAATCTTGAGCCAATGATGCTCCACATTTAGTTGTGAGAGAAATTGGAGTCTATTTCAACATATAATCCAAAATACGCAACTGGATAAACGCAACTGGATAGACGAGAAACACCAAATGATTTGGTGTTTGTCAAGTATAATCTCAAACTTTGAATGAAGTTACTGAGATGTTCAAACTCATCAGCAAACTTTTTACTTAATGCTATTTAAGTACTATTTAAAATTCTTGGTTTCAAATATATTTAGATTCTAATATCTATATTAAATTCTAAACTATGTGGTATAACACTTCAAAAAGAACCATTTTTATGATCATTGAGATGGATAACGCAAATCCAACATCTAATTGGGTCATTGAGTATGGTGATGGCCATGAGGACACTAGTCAACTGTCAAAGAAGCAGTAAGGAGTTGATGTATGTGGAGTACACAGTGACAGCATGTACAGGACCTGATATGTAATTCATAAAAAATAAAATCATTTTTCTTCATGCCATGGTCCATCATTTTGAATGATCCATGGCATTCTTTTATGTATTAGGTCATAACTATGGAATATGAGAAGCCCACGGGGGATAGAGAAATTACTAATGAGAAACTGAGATGAGAAGTTGTAAATGGAAGGTGACAAGTTCAAATCCCCCTGGGTACTTACAAAAAAAATTGTGGAAGATGAGAAGACATGAAGACAAAGGGTAGGAAATTGGACAAACATTTTCATTAGACATTGTTGCAACTGAAACATGATTTTGTTGTGTAAATTGAAATATTGTGTTAGATAGCAAGAGGGGTAGGAAGTGTGAGTGATAGAAAGAGTGGGATATCTTAGAAGATTAGCTCATTATGTGAGCAATTGTGATTGGTGGAATACCAATAGAGAATTCTAATCCATGTACTTATTCATTGCATGCAATTTTTTTTTAAATCTTTGGAGATATCCATTTGTCATTTGGTCTACATTGCAAGGTTACTTATGATTGCCTCTTTCCCATTTGTTCCAATGAGAAGGAACAACGAAGGTTTACTACAAGTATAACAAACTACAATGAAATTACACGCAACAAGGAGTGTATGTCTAGGATTCGATGTCTACAACTATTTCAACAAGAATGGGTTCACCTATTCCTATTGCATCAGTAGAGTAACGTAAAGAAAACAGAGAATAAAACTAGTTGTAAAGCCTTGA
The DNA here is from genome assembly GCA_027924585.1 of Larix kaempferi. Classification (NCBI taxonomy): domain Eukaryota; kingdom Viridiplantae; phylum Streptophyta; class Pinopsida; order Pinales; family Pinaceae; genus Larix; species Larix kaempferi. Next base: position 32,092,014 of record BSBM01000091.1, on the reverse strand, counting down.
TTATTTATGTTTAGATCTAATTAACTATAGATGAAAGTAGGCCATGATTGTATAGTTTTCCAACTTGCAATGAGGTAGGGCCATCTAAAGACAGAGAGTTCATATGCATGACAAGACTAATAAAAAATGACCTGTAACAACATTAGCCAACAATATTTAGTGGGAATGTATATAAACAATGGGTGGCTTTGATCACTACTATTAAAATGCAGCCCATGAGGAATTAAAGTTTGATGGTGCCTACATAGGCAATCTGGGTTCTTCAAGGCTTGGGGTCAAAAAGGTAGAAGGAGCAAATTACAGGCATATTACTTTGATATTAAGTATGTCGAAGGAAAAAATAACAGAGTTGCTGATGCACTATCCAGGAGACCTGATTTAGGGGCTATCTCTTCAGTATAAGTTTATTGGAGGGAGGAGTTGATGGTTGAATATGCCAAAGATACTTATGCTACAGGGTTGCTTGAAGACAGTATTGTGATTTCAGACAAGGACGAGAGGTACCAAGTGAAACAAGGAATCATTCTTGATAAAGAAATAATCTATATGGTAATGGGGTTAAAACTAAAAATGAAAAGAATTGCAGCCTTCCATGATTCTCCATTAGCTGGACATATGGGATTCTTCAAAACTTAGAAACAGGTAAAGAGTAAATATGCATGGAAGGGTATTAAGGGAGATGTAATTCAGTATGTACGATAATGTGATATTTGTAAAGGGATGAAGCATGAGACCACACATCTAGCAAGATTGCTTCAGCCTCTTCTCATTCCACAAAAAAAGTGGATTCAGTGTCCATAGAATTCATTACAGGTTTGCCTAGAGTGGGAGGAAATAGTTGCATTTTTGTGGTGGTAGATATATTAACAAAATTTGCACATTTCTTCTCTATTCCTAGTGAGTTCAAGGCACCACAAGTGGCATATTTCGTTTTTAGGAAGGTTTTTCAACTTAATGGTGTACCCCACACCATTATCAGTGACATAGATGCACGTTTCATGAGTGCATGTTGGCAGGAGCTATTTAGATTTACAGGGACACAATGAACTCCAAGTACCATTTACAATCCCAATACCAATGGACAAACATAAATTGTGAACCACTGGATTGAAGGCTATTTGCGGAGTTATGTGATTGATCACCAGACAACTTGGGTAAAATGGTGACAACAGTGAGTGAAGGATGTGTATAACACTTATAATTTTCCTTGGATGGGAAAAAAAAAAAAATAACAAGACCATTAAATATAAATGACAACCACAACCAAAAAGTATTAACGTTATAGAATGCATGCAAGGAAACACAAATGCAACTAGCAAAAAGTGCGGGAAAACATAAAAAACTAAGCAGAAAAAGACCCTAATTATGTATCATGGTCTTTATTTTTCCTTACACATGGGACATAGTTATGGACTAAATACAATAGGAACCACAATAAGTAGGATGGAATGTCCTTAAAACTAGCATTGTTTTAAATAGCAAAATCTAGTGGAAGAATAACATACAGTGGTAGTAAAAAATGACAATAGAAACTAAAACATCATCACTATTTCATATAGTTAAACCCATAGTCAAGAAACCTTTTTTCAGTTCTCATATTACCAACTATAGAAACTAAGACATCATCCTTATTTCATATTGTTAAACCCAGATCCATGAAACCTTTTTTCAATTTCCTTACCTTACTTCAAGTTTAGTTGAAATTTCCATTCGGCCCCATTCTTTATTTAATTCAGTAAGGATAGAATACAACTTAATCACATAACTGATATGATGGAGAAGCAAGGACACAAATGTTACCTTTTGAAAAAATAATTCTTGTTGCCTCTATTTTTCTACCTTATCCAATGAAAATGACGTATAAACTCTAATTAACAGCAATTTGGTACTTTCCACTCACACCATTAATAATCATCCTAAAGGCCATACATTGATGTTCACTTACTTTTAAATATGAAAATGAATAAAACTGGCTTAACCTAAGGTAAAAGTATTGGAGTAAATACAAATAATTTTACCCAACATACAAAGCAGAAAACACATTCGCTGAAAACTATAACATCTCATTAAACTACCATTTAAGAAATGGGCACAATTATATTTTAATAAACATGAATGTATGAGAGTTAGTTATCCAAAACTTCACCTTCAATGTCCATGTCCATCTCCATGTTTGAAACAGCAGAAAATGTTGAAGACACTCCAGAGGCAACTTTTGGACCTGTGGGCAATCCTCCAGTTGCAACTCTTGGACCTGCGAGTACTCCTCCTGCTAGTTGGAATCAGAAGGTAATAATGGAGCTAGAAACAGGCTCATTCTCTCTCCTTGCCTCCTTGTGCTTTTTTCTATCTAGCACTTCATCTTGAACCAGTGAAAATAGTCATGCCCAATTGCAGCGTCGCTTCCAGGTTCTCCGCCAAAAGGAAATGAAAACTTTGAATTTCCTACCTCCTTTTCTCAAGCCATATTCTAAAATATAGGCCCATTCTTAGCAACAAATTGTGATAAAATTTCAATGTTCTAGACCACTTCATCGCCTATTGGCTTCTGTGGAGGTGGAGGCAAAGCATTTTCTAGTAGATGCCCCTGAGAACCTTGTGGAGAGGCCAGAATGGGTGAAGAAGAATTTACCAAAGGACCGTATTCAGTTGAATATGAATTTAAAGAAGGAGCTACCAGATGCGGAGCTCCCAAAGACAGTGCTCCCGGAGCTAGCCCAGGTGATGGCTTCCCTAATGGTTCCACTTGTGGACCTGGGGCAGGAGACAATCCTGGTGGAGGAGGAGGCCTTGGGGGCATTGTTCCAGGAGCAGATTGAGAAGACATCATGTGACCAGGTGGAGCAGCTAGCATCGGTTTCCTGGGAAGTAATGCATTGCCACCATAAGGCTGTGGCATGACAGGACGTTGTTGCCCTCCTGGGAATCGAGGAGGTGGCCTCATAGGGCCTCGACTGTGCATTGCAGAAGGTGCAAAAAGAAAACCCATGTTCATCGGTCCGAGGTGGAAACCCGAGGGCGGGGATGGAGGTGCTGCTGGGGACGGGTTCGCTGCTGGAGGCTCATGCCTGAACTGAGCAGGATCCCCTCTTGACCTTTGCATTTTAAAACTGTTTATTCAACCAAATATGAAATTACTAAATAAATTAAGACCTCCAATCCACCATTCAATATCTAGACATTGAACACTCAAGGCCCGTGACACTGTGCCTCCTCGACATCCTATTTCCCCCTCCAATGCAAGCTAAAAATGTACCATTTCTGACTTGAGAAAACTCATCCTCCAGATTCGTCAAGACATCCTAACCCCAACACAAACTCCCTGCAAAAAAAAATTAAAAACCCTAATGTCAAAACCACCAGACATGCAATTATACTCTACACAAATAGGATGGAATCTCATGAGAATTAACAGCTTCCAGAGTATCCCACGGCAAAGAACATAATATCCCTTTATGAAAATCTAAGCGGAACTTACCTGCAGAAAATGGTCACGAGATCGATGCCCTATACCCTGCAAATTTACCAATTTGGTTCGCGACCCAAGAGAAGAAACGATTGGAAATCGTGATCATGAAATAGCAACAACAGTTCAATTCGGCTATTTTAAGAATCTAATCCTTCAAGCCCCCCAAGTTTCATCAGCAATGCTCTTTCTTTGCTTACTATCCTTCAAGCCCCGCAAGTTTCATGAGCAATTCTCTTTCTTTGCTTAATGATGACATGTAAAAATAAGTCATTCTTTTAGCCCAGCAAGTTTCATGAGCAATGCTCTTTCTTTGCTTAATGATTACATGTAAAATTAAGTCATTCGTTTCATTTGAAAAAGGTAGTAGTACACTTAGTAAAGTCAAGAGGCTTTATTTTGCACTGGGTATGGCAGCGCCCAACGTTATATATGTCATATAACACAACCATATTTTGCCCCGATCTAGTGGCTTAGTGTCTAAGCCACTATGTCACCTTTGTCGTCTGAGTAGTTTCCCAAATTTATCTTGCATCTTAAACTTTTAACCAATATAGTGAAACATAACTTAGGAGACACACGAAAAATCCACTTTCCAGATGTTCAGTGTGAATTGCCATAACTAATTTTATAGATCTTTTTTTTTGCATCAGTGCAGCTACAATTAGCTTGCTAGCCCAATTCCAATCCAACTTTTAAATAGTATAATAATATTTAATACCTCTTAAAATGGGTTCCTAGGCTGCTTCGAACAATACAAGCTCGATGAAGAATTGGGTTCTTCAACTCTTCTAAAAGCAACACGATGCTTATTCTTGGAAAAGTTCAATCATTGTAAATCACTAGCGGCGGTTCCTCAAACAAATATAAATTCCAATCTACATAAAATCTAGCCTACTTAACAATGGAAAAAATGATCATGTAAGCCAAAAAAGGAAGAAATTGTTTCAGAAGCCAAAAACATTGGACGTTGAGTCTGGTCTATATCTACTACTAAATTAGTGAGCAATAGAGATGTATGCAGAAAGGCAGTTGATGTTTTGGGTCACATTGTAAATATTTGGATATAATGATGGGATATAAATGTAGAGTTGAAAGCTAAGTCCCAACTAGTGAATCCCTAGGCATGTTTTTTTATAACTATTCTTTTGATATACCATGAGGTAGATTAACCATGAAATTTTCAATGTCGTGTAATATTATTTCAAAATTAATTCAAAGTTCCAAGGTTGGTTTCTAAGGGCATGACATGATCTATGAGTCCACTATAGGAGAAGAGGAATGGAAAAAACCAAGAGATTGAGAAACAATGCTAAAATGCCTAAGTCTCATAGCCTTCATATTTTCACCATTTGCCTTGTTAAAAACCTCCATTGACAATCATTAAGTGTAGGTGGTGGTTGGAGGAGAAGTCCACCTTCCATAGTTATGAGAGCATGGGCGTTGAGTACAAGTCCATGAAGAGTGTAAGAGACTCCATATCCGTAAAAATTTGAACCTTGTGGGAATTTGAACCACCTCTATCTTCGTTCACTCTCTCCGTGCAAGATTTGGACTAACCATTCCATTTGCTCGTTATGATTCATTCATCGCCATCTATTCACATTTTCATCCATTCATTCATGTTTTAGCCGTCGACTCAATTTGTGTGTTCCCAGACTATGCTCTCCCATTCATCTAGATTCTAAACCATCCTCATTTGAATCTTTGAGTAGCAAGAGAGAGCTAAATAAGGGTGGATATTGAAGCTAAGAAGAGAAAGGGATGGGTGCAAAAGATCATATAGGCCAGGGTGGTAGGAACCTACCTACAATCCCTATAGAATGTTCCTCAATGAATGGTCAAGAGCAAAGAGATGGGTCTATTGAGTTGATCATGAAGGAAAACAACAGATTGGACCCCTTTTGCACACACATAAAACACAAAGAGGGATGAAGGTTCTTGAAGGACTATTAAGCAAAGAAATGAAAGGCCTTCAAGTATGATTGAGGGACTATTTATTGAAGAAAGGGTATATTCCTTTTGTTTGTAGAGAAATGGTAAGGAGTGCCATGGCTTGTCTAGTCAAAATATTTCCTGAAGATTTATATGGTTCAAAGCTATGGTTATCCCTAATAGTAGTTGGGTTGAGTAAATGACCTGAGTGTCATAAATCAGTTTCCTTTGCCTAGTGGCCTTATTACCCCACCTAGGGATGGAATCCACAAAGGACTGAATATGGTTGAAGTGTTAATGTCAAACAATGGTTGTTCTGGCCTTTGAAGAGTTCATTCGAATTAGGGTGGTTGGATTCATGGACCTCATACTTTGGATGACCATTAGAAAGGATAAGTATTGTTATGAGAAGTGATAGAATATATGAGATGTGTAAAATAAGGGGAAGCATGACTAGAGAAAGGCAGCACCACAGGAAAATATCAACAAGGAATTTATCATTAAAACTAGATTAGAATAAACAAGAGTGCACAAAAATTTGAGGACGTATCAAGAAGAAGCCTAAAAACAAATCCACTAACAGGAAAAAAGACATGGGGATTGTTGAGGGAGGGTTGGCAACATACCCCATAATGGTTTCCTCAAATTACCCTGTTTCTATTCCTTCTTCTTCTGGGCAACTTAGAGCATTGAACCTTGATATGAGGGTTCCTTAATGCTAGTCTTAATCTCTCTTAACATTAGGGGGATTGTAGGTGCCTAGTCCAATATGCTATCCCTCAAGGAGCTTTTTTCAACAATTAAACCTGATGTAGTGTTTCTTCAAGAGACTATGCTGGATCATGTTAGAGCTAAAGATTTTTTTTTAAAGTTTTTCCAACATGCATGGAACTGTGTTGCGACAACCAGTTGGAATTTCAGGTGGGTTACAATTTGGCAAGATGGAGTCTGATAGCAAAGCCAAAAAATAAGGGAGGTTGGGGAATAAGAGATCTCAATCTCTTTAACAAGGCCCTAGCTAGTCACCAAATCACTGTGGAGGGCACTTTTTCATGATGGTATTTGGAGTGTCACTATGAGAAGGAAATATTTGAAAGGAGTTGATGTTGTATCATGGCTGAGGTTGAAGAAACACTTTGCTTTCCCAATAGCCTCCATTATCTGGAAAAATATATTGACTACACTACTTGTGGTTAAGCGGTGGATTGCTTGGAAGGTTGGTACAGGTATGAGAGTTCTTTTAGGCTTGGATCCTTTTCTGGGTGGAGGATCTGGCTTTATACTATCAAAAGAACTGCTACAACACCCACACAATCAGAGCCTTTATTATCTTGCATATATACATAAGACAAATATCTCCAACTTGACAGGTTCTAGTATTTGGCTCTCTGCATAAGATCTCAGAATCATAGGAACTCTAGCCAATGAATCGAACACATACATATAAGCAATTTACCAAAATGGGATCACTCTGTCTAGAGAACCAAATAGGTTGGCTTGGACTTGGAACAAAATAGAAGGGATTGTGCAGACAGTAAAAGAGGCATATAATGAATTTATATATCTTTATGAGAATGATGATTTGAAGTGGTGGTATATAATGATATGGAAAATCAAAGCTCCTCCAAAATCAATTCTATTTATGTGGTTATGCTTACGAAATAAAGTCTTAGCAGGGGATATTTACAGGGAAAGGGGTGGAATTGGACCTTCAGCCTATCCAATATCATTTAGCATTGAGGAGACCATACAACATCTTGCAATAGATTGTAGCATTACTGATCAGGAGCTTTGGACTTTGATTTGTAACATTCTTCAAGTGAAAAATAATTGGCATCTGCAGCCCCTTTAAGAAAATTTAAAGCTCTTGTTTTTAACAAATCCCAAGGTAAAATCAATTCCCTTTATTGTCACATGGGGCTTATGGATTTTAATGAATGCCATTCTTTTTTAAGGCTACAGACAGAACCTAGAGGAGGTTGGGAGAAGGATTATTAAAGCATCAACAGAATTCGTCATAGATCTAGGTGCAAACAAAGTAAAATTTTTGATAAATCGACCAATTTTATTTGGTAATTCACCCATGGGATTCTTCGATGGCACAATAAATAAGGATCAAAGTGGAATCGGGATTTTGGTGAAAGACACCTCCACTCACTGTTTTAAGTCACACATGGCAACTGATGAAACGAAACTGATGAAGTTGAATATAGAATCGACCTGACCAATGTATTTAAATTTTGGATAACTTTAAAATTATGTGTCCTTGTATTTTATTAGACTGGGTCTAAAGCTTCATGTTAACAACAACTCCTCGGGAACAATACATGTAAAGTTCGAAACCATGCCATTATCGGGCATGTTTAACCTAAATTTCTTCCTTGATTGTCACCAATCATAGGCACCGATGACGATGGTGGAGAGCTCATTCTTCACGCAGTTAATTGAGTCGGTACTGGTATGCACTAACATGTGTCTACAACAAGGTGGCATGTGTCTACAGCAAGGGGACAAGTGGTGGCACATCTTAAATAATGCAAACCGCGAGTCTTTGCTCTCATATGATGATACCCAAAACTTGAGTCCAACTTTGAAAAAACTTTTTCCCATCTAAGTTAATAAAGAGGATAATCAATTTGGGTCGGAGGTACTTGTTCTTAATTAATTGTCACCTTATTTAACATTGAATTACCAATGCACATCCAAAAGGTTCCATCCTTGTTATTGACTACCAATATGTGTTCTATCCAAGGTGATGCACTTGGTCATATGAATGCTTTTTCTAATAATTATTGTAATTGCATCTTGAATTCACTCAACTCATTAGTTTAAAATATATTATAGGCCTTGGATATGGGCATGTGTGTGTTATGTTATGCTCTCTTGTTTCCATTGTCGTCCATTGGAATCCACTTGAGTCACCCTTCACAAAAAGGGGAAAACAATGAGAAGAAAGGGTAATGGCAGAATGAAAATTACTAGCATGTTGAAATTGGCAGGAAATTTTTTATTTTTGGTGTTACAGATCTAAAAATTACCAACATATCCCACTTGTAGTTGAAATTAGATTCACTATTTAGAGATTATGTGATGATGCAAGGCCTTAATCATCACTCAAGAGTTCAATTCAATCATGAGTTTTAAGGCGGGTTCCAAAAAAAAACGCCTCCCAAAGTTCAATTCTCATGACTTTTAGGGGGGGGTTTGACAAACCGCCACCAAAATTTATGAGAATTGGGCTTTTAGGGGGGGTTTCAAACAACCACCTCCAAAAGTTCAATTCTCATGACTTTTAAGGGGGGTTCCAAAAAAACCGCCTCCAAAAGTTCAATTCTCATGACTTTTAGGGGGGGGTTTGACAAACCACCCCCAAAAGTCATGAGAATTGTGCTTTTAAGGGGGGTTTTCCCAAAACCGCCCCCAAAAATCAAATTTCGGGACTTTTAAGGGGGGTTCCGAAAAAAACCGCCTCCCAAAGTTCAATTCTCATGACTTTTAGGGGGGGTTTTGATAAATCGCCCCGAAAAGTTATGAGAATTGGAATTTTGGGGGGGGGGTTTCCAAAAACCGCCCCCAAAAGTCAAATTTTAGGACTTTTGGGGGCGTTTTTTTTTTAAATTGCCCCCAAAAGTCCAAATTCCATGACTTTTAGGTGCGGTTTTAGAAGACTGCCTCCAAATGTCTAAAAATTTTTTAGGGGGGGTTTTACCAAGACCCCCGCAAGACAAAACCGCCCCTAAAGGGCTATTTTGTTGTAATGTATAGATGGAGGAAGATAACAATGCCTTCGAAGAAAGTTGTTGCGACGACGAGCCAAAAGAGGTACTATTCATGGACTTTGTGGAAGAAGAAAGCAATGATGAAAAGAAGAAGAGATGTCCTTCTATCAAGAAGAACACACCAGTTGCACAAAGCAAGCCAAGATCACTCGACAAGTACTTCTTTAGTGGGTCATTCAACACACCACCAAATCCTATTGCAAAAGTCAAAACTAACAGTGAATCTAAAGAAGGAGTTGCAGAAGTTGATTGGGAAGGTGAATTAATTAGTTCTCTAGATGAGTAAAATAAGTATAGAAATAAGAGTAAATTCTTAAAGTAACAATTGTAGAAGCATGGAGAACAGTTCAAGCGTGCAAGAGAGGTTCAATAGTCTTTTGGTACACAGGTTTTTGAAAAAGTGATGGACTATGAGAAACAACTGAATTACGCATAAGAAAAGGTCAAAGTACTTGAAGAACATAAATCTATACTAAATGCCTCTTTGGAAGAGTTAGTGCAGAAAAGAAAGATGCTACAAAGTTAGATTGAACTAAAGGATAGAGAGATATCTCGCCTAGAGGACAATTTGATCAAAATAAAGGGAAAGAAACAAGTTCAAGATCCAATTATAAGTGACATTCCAAATTGTGCACATCCAGGAAGTAACAAAACTGGTCTTGATTATGAAGTAAAGAACAAGTTCAAGGGAAACACATCAATTCTAAACAAAATCTTGAATGATCAGAGATCAACTAAAGACAAGATGAGTCTTGGTTATGGCAGAACATCTAGGAAGGTTTGTGACAGTGAACATCATACAAATCAAGTGAAGTCTTTCAGGTATGACAATTCCTTCAATGATTATAACTCCCTTTATACTAACTAAAGAAGGATTAACAAAGTGAAATGTGAAAGATGCAATCACATTGGTCATATTGCGAAGTATTGTCAAAATATAAGATGTTATGCATGTGATTGTTTTGGACATAAGGATTTGTACTGTCAAAGAGTAGTGAACTATCCAGATGAAAATATGTTGCACAAAATCAATAACAATGCAAGGATCTATAAGGAAATCAATCAAGTGCAGAATCATAATGGAAATGTGCACATGAAACGTGGATAAGAAAATCTCCTAAAAAATGAGTAGAAGAAGCAAGCAATCCAAGTACATCCAAAGCAACAAGCAATTTCCGCCCCTCTTGCTGATCACCAAGATATTAAGGGAGACCCTTGAACTCAACACGATGCATATTAGGAATTCAAGGAGTATGTTAAAGAAGATTATGGTTTGAAAATGTTTGTAACATACATTATTAAAGTTGCAAAAGGTTATATGTGTTAAGTTGGATTGTTGCAGAAAATATTTTCAGTATGATTGATGAATAAATATTTGTGTATATACATGTTCAATTAACTACTATGTTATATTGAAGTTATGTTGTTGCACAAAATTAGTTACATGTGACAGAAGGAAGGAAAAGTGCAAATAAATACTACTGAGAAGTAAACATGAACCTGCACAATGAAATGGATATAACATAATTTGTATTATATTCAAAATTTGTGCATTTACAAAATGCATGAGTCTTTTGTTGCTGAGAGCAGAATTGAACATCAAAAGAGACTTCATGCCGAGGCCAAAAAGGCGAGTTTTATTAGAAAAAATTGAGAAGCACGGAGTAATTCAAAGCCACAATTCAAGGTCCAACACCGCATTTGGTTTCTGTGCGAGTCGAAGATCAAAATATATCGGAAATACTTTGTGATGCTCAGATGTTGGATGCAAGGAAAGAAGCTACAGAGTTGCAGATGATGATTGTTCAGCAGAGTGATGAAACTGAATTGAATTTTTTACATCTATAATTCATTGTTGCTGCTAGTCTAGGATGTTGACCCAGTTTCTTAGACTAGTTAATCTTTCAGCATGCCAATAATTCACCTGCAAATGAGTATACTAGTGTCTGAATTTAGAATCCTCAATTTGGCCCTACCAAATTCCCATGTCGACTCTTAAGTGAGTAAACTTAGATTGATGGGATTGGACAACAAGGCACACATTTTCAAGGTTGTCGTTCATATTCTTGTAGAAGGAAGCCATGGACAAGAAAAATAAGAGATCGAGAGGCAATGTGATGCAGAGTAGGATGGAAAGGAAGAAAGGTGATGAGAATAAGAAGTGATCTTATATAATTGAATGGCAATGTTTCGCGTGCGTGAATTCAAGTTGTAGAGATGTGCAGTAATTCATATTCAATTCTGCACAATCCGAAGCAAGTTGTGGAGTTGCCAAAAGTAAATCCAAGAGTTAATGATTTGGGGAAAAAGTACAAAAAGAGAAAATCTAACTCATAGTTTCATGCAACCAAAATAATGTTTTCCAAAAGGTTCAAGTACGAATGTGACATGTCATAGTTTCCACATGAACTAATTATGATATCAATTTATGGGCAAGTTGGATGACAGATGGAAGTGTGTGAAAAATATTTTATTGTCATCGCAAGATATGCGACGTCAGTATTGGTGATAGTGTAGTAAATGTGAATGAAAGGAACAATTGGGCACAAGAAGAATTCAACAGGAAATACAATGCATATTAGGTACTGCATAGTTTACAAAACAAGGTCATAGCATGATGAATTGTGTAAGGATTAAAAAAGTATTATGATAGAAGTATAGAATCAAGATAAGAAAGAAGATAGTATTTGTACATGGTGAGCATGAATACATAGTACAAATTACAAGGCATCGGCGCAGAAAATCCAGTAAAAGAAAGAAGCATAATGATAGGGGGATTTATTTCAATAAGTAGATGAATGAAGTCTAGTGCAAAACATAAGAAAGAAGAAACAACATTTGTGCAGTAATGGAACCTCTTTTCCATTGATGTCAAAGGTGGATAAAGTGCATGAATTTGATCATGAAGTAGGAAACAATGCAATGAGAATGATCATGAAGGCATGGAGTCAATCATAGAAAAAGAGCATGAAGCATGCAACAACGCAACGAGAATGATCATGAAGGCATGAAGCCGATCATAGAAAAATAGCATGGAGTTGATCATGAATCATGAAACAATGTAGTAATAATGATCATGAAGCATGCAATTTGTGGAGAAGTAACAAAAACGAGAAAAACATTGACAACAGAATGCATAAATGTCAAAGGTTCAAACTGGAAAATAACAAAGGGGGAGTACACACATGGGGAGTACTGCGACAAGCACAGATGAAGCATAGATTCTTCAAGAGATGATTATGCACAAATTCATAAGTTGCTGACATCAATTCAAAAGGGGGATATTGTTGAACTATTTGTTGTCAATGATGTCAACTAATTCAATTTATGTCATTAATGTCAACTAATTCAGTTTGTGTCATTGATGTCAACTAATGTCAAATAGGAATCGGTATCCCTAGGCTAGTTTGAAGAAGTATATGAAAGCCGATTTGAAGAAGTATATGAACATAACAAAGATGAGAAAGACATATGGACGCCAATTTGAAGAAGTGTATCTAGAGGTACATCAAGCATATCTAGTTTGAAGAAGTAACTAACGAAAACATATAATACATATGGTACATGAGCATGTCTCACGTCCATCTAGTCATAGTCCCTCAAGATAAAATCTAAAGGATTGGTTAGACAAAGGTTTATGAGTCCGGCATCAAGACAAAGATTTGATTAGACAAATGTTTGGGAGTGCGCTAGCAATTAAAAGAGTTGATTGGAGTGCACAAGTAAGTAAAAGAGTTGATTGGACAAGGTTTGGGAGTGCACAAGCAGCTTGGAACAATAAATGGTCAATCAGTTATGCAAATCCTGGAAGCACACAAGACATCACCAATCAGAATAATATCTCAGTTTTTGAATCACACAAAAGTACCAAGAAGGCTATAGCGGTTGAATATATCATATGCACAAATTCCACAGGCATTGGTAAATCAAGGGCGCAATGGTAAATAAACTGGTCTCTACCGTTCGACTCCAATACATTGTAATAATATGGTTAGATTCGTCTCATTGCAGGTTCAACTTGAAGACCCTAAGTTAACTCTTAATTTTCCTAGGTTGCGATGGAGATTGTTTGAGTCATATCGAACAGATCCACTTTGTATTGGTCATGGTTTTTTTATCATCTCATCATGGATCTACGCTTGTGTTCAGTAGCCAAGATTGTGTTCAATATGTCTCTACTACCATGGATCTACAATGTACTGGTTGACATCCATGTTATGTGTCATATGAGGCCTCTATCTTAAAGTCGTTTGTAATGCAACTGCTTCTTCCAACCAACATCCTTGCCTTCAATCCCTCACATTACAAATCATTTCACCTGTCTTATTTTACCTGCTTCATGCTTTGGGGGGCATTCTGTTACACCAAAATATCGTCATCATGAGTCATGTGTCAAATCAGTTCCTTAATCCCTCAAGTTTGCCTGGCTGAAACATCCTGAGCAAGTTGTTTCCCTTATATTCCACAATGTCTAGTTGCACTGGCGCATCCTTATTCCTAGCAAGAGGAGCCAGGATAAGGTTGGCACATGATGCTCTCTAGCATACTGCGCCACTGGCTCTTGTTGACCTTATGCAGGCTGTGCCTAACCCTTCTTGGAACCAGTTGTCTTCATGCAAGGTGTGCGAGGGTTGGTTAATGTGGATAACAAGGAGATTCAATTGACTTCTCGGATCTTGGTGACATGTAGGTCTATCCCCAGTTGGTAGGAATACTCGTATTCGGTCCCCTAATGTAATGGGAATATCCCTTAGAACTCTCTCTCCATTGAGAAGGGAGGAAGGTCTATAGTACTCTCATGCTGGAGGAATTGCTCTAGGTGATCCCTATTCATATTTGGGAGACTTACTTCATCCTTGGAGGCTTGGCTTGGACTATTGGAAGGAAGGTTGCAATCTTAAGGAATAGGTTGTAACATTCTCTCTCTATGTACTGTCTACTATTACAGTTAATACAATCTCTTTCCATAAACATTATTGTGTTGGTAGTGTTTAGAGATTTCTTCCTTAACGGTTAGCTTAGATCAATTCGTATTCAATATATGATTTTACTGTTTGCTTGTTTCCATTTGTTCAATAGGGTTTTGCAGCTCGAGATTTGAAGGATCTAGACCATTGGATCACTAAAGAGGAAAAGGACTTTCGAGCTTCAGGTAAGAGATCTACTTGTTATCTTGCACTTCTATTGATCTAGGAAAGTAGATCATATTCTATACTTATTTGTTCTAGATCTAGTTGGACTAGGGAGATTTGGCTTAAGTCTGCTTAGGTATATTGTCCGTATAATTGAATATCAAGATTAAAGTTAAAATTAATTTGTTAAGAAGTTAAAAACTATTCATAACTGTGCTAATACTAATTCACCCTGCCTCTCAATATTAAATAGATTGCAATAATTGGTATGAGAGTGGGTGTATTTAGTGACATCTTAACATCTGTAAGATAAATATATGTGCAGGTATGGACAAACAAGACATATCTCTTCTAACAAAGCACCAGGGTTTGATGTCACCAACTATACCTTCTGGAAGGTTAGGATGGAAGTGTATTTTCATTCTCTAGGAGATGATGTTTGGTAGTCCTTTATTGATGGTTACAATGTCCCAGCAGCCGTACCAGTTGATCCAACTGAGAAGAGAATATCTGAGTGCAACACAAGAGACACAAATGCACTACTGTGTGGGTTAGGGAACACTGAATTTATTAAGTTCATGCATTGCGCCTCAACCAAAGATGTATGGGATAAGCTCATAGGTGTTTATGAAGGTGACGAGAAAATTAAGAAGTAAAATATACAGAATTAATCCGTGTTGTTTGAATCCTTGAAAATAAAAGATGAATACAATATTTCCTCTTACTTCTTGTGATTTGATGCGATAGTTAATCCTATCAAGAGTCTAATTGTAGTTACTATACAAGAAGAGTCAGTTGTACAGAAGATATTGAGAACTCTACCTTGAATATTTGATGCAAAGGTATATGTGTTAGAATATAGATCCAATCTTGAAGACCTGAAGAAGGTGAGATTCAAGGGATCTTAACTGCATATAAGATGAGAACTAAGAAAGAAAATCCCGTAAAACAGGAAGCATATTTTAAAGATAATGGAAAGACTAAGCACAACCATGAAAATGACACTTGCAATGAATTTGATGGAGAGGATTCAAAATTTCTAAGGAAACTGAAAAGAGGACGTGGTAAGTACAAAAACAAATTTCCTTTCAAATGTTTCAAATGTGGAGGAGTGGGCCATTTTATTCTAAGTGTCCTTACGGGGAATATGGAGACAATGACAACAAAGATGAACCCAAATTCCATGAACAAAGAACTGCATGTACTCAGTATAGACTAGAAAATAACAAGAACATTCTAAAACCAAGGAAGAGTCTATAGATGGAGGAATATAGCATTGCATCTGAATAAAGTGGCTATGACGAAAAGCCAAAATAGGTACTATTCATGGCCTTTGTGGAAGAAGAACGCAGTGATGAAAAGAAGAGATGTCCTTCTATCAAGAAGAATACACCAGTTGCACAAAGCAAGCTAGGATCACTGTATAAGTACTTCTTTAGTGGGTCCTTGAATACACCAGCAAATCCTATCACAAAATTCAAAACTAACAGTCAATCTGAAGAAGGAGCTGCAGAAGTTGATTGGGAAGGTGAATTAATCAGTGCTCTAGATGATTTAAAGAAGTATGGAAAGAAGAGTAAACTCTTACAATACTAATTGTCGAAGTCTAAAGAACAGTTCAAGCAAGCAAGAGAGGTTCAACAGTATCTTGGTACACGGGTTTGTGAAAAAGTGATGTACTATGAGAAACAACTGAATTGTGCACAAGACAAGGTCAAAGTACTTGAAGAAGATAAATCTATACTAAATGCCTCTTTGGAAGAGTTAGTGTAGAAAAGAAAGATTCTAGAATGTTAGATTGAACTAAAGGAAAGAGAGATACCTCACCTAGAAGACAATTTGATCAAAATAAAGCAAAAGAAACAAGTTCAAGATCCATTCATAAGTGACATTCCAAATTTTCCACATCTAGGAAGTAACAAGACTGGTGTTGAAGATGAAGTAAAGAACAAGTTCAAAGGAAACACATCAATTCTGAAAAAAATCCTAAATGATCAAATATCACCTAAAGACAAGATGAGTCTTGGTTATGGAAGAACATCTAGGAAGGTTTGTGATAGTGAACACTGTCCAAAACAAGTGAAGTCTTCCAAGTATGACAATTCCCTCAATGATTACAACTCTCTTTATACTAACTAAAGAAGGATTAACAAAGTGAACTGTGCATGATGCAATCACATTGGTCATATTGTGAAGTATTGTCAAACTATAAGATGTTATGCATGTGATTATTTTGGACATAAGGATTTGTACTATCGAAGAGTAGTGAACTATCCAGATGAAAATATGTTCCACAAAATCAATAACAATGCAAGGATCTATAGGGAAAGTAGTGAAGTGCAGAATCAGAATAGAAATGTGCACATGAAAACGTGGATAAGGAAATCTCCTAAAAAATGCTTAGAACAAGTAGGAAATCCAAGTACATCCAAAGAAGCAAGCAATCTCCACCCCTCTTGCTGATCGCCAAGATATTAAGGGAGACCCTTGAATTCAACATGATGCATATTAGGAATTCAAGGAGTATGTTAGTGAAGATTATGGTTTGAAAATGTATGTAACATACATTATTATTGTTGCAAAAGGTTATATGTGTTAAGTTGGATTGTTGCAGAAAATATTTTCAGTATGATTGATGAATAAATATTTGTGTATATACATGTTCAATTAACTGCTATGCTATATTGAAGTTATGTTTTTGCACAAAATTACTTACATGTGACAGAAGGAAGGAAAAGTGCAAATAAATACTACTGAGAAGTAAACATGAATCTATGCAGAGAAATGGATATAACATAATTTGTGTTATATTCAAAATTTGTGAATTTACAAAATGCATGAGTCTTTCGTTGCTGAGAATAGAACTAAACATCAAAAGAGACTTCATGTCGAGGACAAAAAGGCGAGTTGTATTAGACAAAATTGAGAATCACGGAGTAATTCAAATCCACAATTCAAGGTCCAGCACTGCATTTTGATTTTGTGTGAGTCGAAGATCAAAATATATCGGAACCAGTTCGTGATGCTCAGAATTTGGATGCAAGGGAAGAAGTTGCAGAATTGCAGATGATGATTGTTCAACAAAGTGATCAAACTGAATTGAATTTATTACATCTATAATTTTTTGTTGCTTCTATTCCAGGATGTTGACCTGATTGCTCAAACTAGTTAATCTTTCAGCATGCCCATAATTCACCTGCAAATGAGTATACTGGTGTTTGAATTCAAACTCCTCCATTTGGCCCTGCTAAATTCCCATGTCGACTCTTAAGCGAGTAAACTCAGATTGTTGGGATTGGACAGCAAGGCACACATTTTCAAGGTTTTCGTTCATATTTTTGTAGAGGGAATCCATGGACAAAAAAAATAAGAGATCGAGAGGCAATGCAATGCAGAGTAGGATGGAAAGGTACAAAGATGATGAATCAAAAGTGCTCTGATATAATTGAATAGAAATGTTTCACGTGCATGAAATCAAGTTGAAGAGATGTGCATTAATTCACATTCAATTCTGCGCAATCCAAAGCAAGTTGTGGAGTCGCCAAAAGTAAATGCAAGAGTTAATGATTTTGGGAAAAGTACAAAAAAAGAAAATCTAACTCATAGTTTCGTGCAAGCGATATAATGTTTCCCAAAAGGTTCAAGTACGAATGTGACATGTCATAGTTTCCACATGAAATGATTGTCATATCAATTTATGGCCAAGTTGGATGATATATGGAAGTGTGTGCAAAATATTTGATTGTCATGGCAAGATATGCGACGTCAATATTGGTGACAGTGTAGTAAATGTGAATGAAAGGAACAATTGGGCACAGGAATAATTCAGCAGGAAAGATAATGCATATTAGGTACTGCATAGTTTACACAACAAGTTCATAGCATGATGAATTGTGCAAGGATTGAAAAAGTATTGTGACAGGAGTAGAGAATCAAGATAAGAAAGAAGATAGTATTTATACATGGTGAGCATGAAAACATTGTACAAATTACAAGGCATCAACGCAGAAACTTGAGTAAAAGAAAGACGCATAATGACAGGGGGAGTTATTTCAATAAGTAGATGAATGAAGTCCAGTGAAAAACATAAGAAAGAAGAACCAACATTTGTGCAGTAATGGAACCTCTTTTCCATTAATGTCAAAGGGGGATAAAATGCATGAAGTTTATCATGAAGAAGGAAACACGAAATGAGAATGATCGTGAAGGCATTGAGCCAATCATAGAAAAAGAGCATGAAGCTGGTCATGAAGCATGCAATAAGGCAATGAGGATGATCATGAAGGAATGGAGCCGATCATAGAAAAATAGCACGAAGTTGATCATGAATCATGAAACAACGTAGTAAGAATGGTCATGAAGCATGCAATTTGTGGAGAACAAAAACCAGAAAAACATTGACAATAGAGTGCACAAATGTTAAAGGTTCAAACTGGAAAAGAAAAAAGAGGGAGTACACACATGGGGAGTATTGCGACAAGCACAGATGAAGCATACATTCTTCAGGATATGATTATGAACAAATTCATAAGTTGTTGACATCAATTCCAAAGGGGGATATTGTTGAAATATTTGCTATCATTGATTTCAACTAATTCAATTTATGTCATTAATGTCAACTAATTGAGTTTGTGTCATTGATGTCAACTAACGTAAAATAGGAATCGGTATCTCTATGATAGTTTGAAGAAGTATATGAACATAAAAAAATGAGAAATACATATGGATGTTAATCTGAAGAAGTATATCTAGAGGTACATCAAGCATATCTAGTTTGAAGAAGTACCTAAGGAAAACATATAGTACATGAGCATGTCTCACGTCCATCCAATCATAGTCCCTCAAGATAAAAGTTGAAGGATTGGTTAGACAAAGGTTCATGAGTCCTCCATAAAGACAAAGAGTTGATTAAACAAATGTTTGGGAGTGCACCAACAATTAAAAGAGTTGATTGGAGTGCACAAGTAAGTAAAAGAGTTGACTGGACAAGGTTTGGGAGTGCGCAAGCAACTTGGAACAAGGAATTGTCAATCAGTTATGCAAGTCCTGGAAGAACACAAGACATCACCATTCAGAATAATATCTCAATTGTTGAATCATGCAAAAGTACCAAGAATGCTATAGCGGATGAATTTATCATATGCACAAATTCCACTGGCATTGGTAAATCAAGGGCACAATGGTAAATCAAGGGCGCAATGGTAAATCAAGAGCACAATACCACACCGTGAGGGTAAAAGTCCCACTAAGGAAAAGACCTTGTATGCACAAGACCCACAAGAGATGACACATCAATGGCATAGAACATGACACATGGCGAAAGTATGAACCATGAAGCAAAGAAGAAGGAAAGCCACAACTAGCTTGTGGACATCACCATTGCTCAAAACAAGTATAAATAAGAAGTGTTGATGGATAATGTTGTAATATTGAAGCTTGAAGCTTGAAAAGGAAAGTTGGAAGATATAGGTTTATAATTTTTGAGGAATCAAGGGCTCGTGGAATTAGAACATAATGATCTAGATGAAGAGTCGAGTGTGCACAAGAAAAGGAACAGGATAGCTGACGGTGTGCGGAATGGTGCCATACATTTGTGACAATTGCACTAAGATAGAAAGGAAGAATAATAGAATATGCACAAGAACGTGAATACTGGATGACAATATCACGGAAAAAACAAAAACAATCACATATGTTCTAAGACAGTAGTGCAGTGATAGATTATAGGTATATTAGAAGGTGCGCAAAGTGAAGAAGTTTAATTGACACACTCAAATTGAGTTGATGTGTGCGAAGTAAGTGCATTCCATAAGATGCACAAAGACATAGTTACATCATGGTGAAGAATGCACGTCATGATGAGGATGATATGAGACAAGTGCGTTAAACCGAAAGGAAGAATCATATGATGCACATAAGGTCATAGATTGTCTAAAGGCTATTGCACCTAAATAGAACAAACACTTCTAAGAAGGTGCGTAATTCCATATGATACTAGTGCACAAAGTTAGAAAAGTAAGTTATCAGTAGATCCATAGTATCAGTTGACAGAGAAGATGTGCAGTAGTACAAGGGAACATTGAATCTTGGTGTATACTACTGAAGTTGATGAAGCAACACATAGTATATGATGTGTGAAGTCAGTTGAAGTGTTGATTTGAGTTTGAAGTGAATTAATGTATGCAACACAGTGACATAAAAAAATACAAAAGGTGTGCATAACATAAGGAACAACAAAATATATGAAGTGTGTGTGTATCAGAAGTACAACAAGGAAATATCTTAATTTTGGATATCTGGGAGGTAGGACGAGGCAAGAAGAAGGGGGCCTTATCCTCCTTCTAGTTGCTGGAGAATTCAACGATTTGGTGCTTCCTTCAGGTCGGTGCCTATAAAAGCAAGGGTTCGGTGCCTCCTTCCAGTTGGTGCTGGAGAACTTGGGAAGTTAGTTCTTCCTCGAATGTAATCTTGCATTATACGAGAACATTATGTGGATTTCTCTTGTTTGGGTTTGCATGTAAAAATTCTATGTCTTTTGTGTTTTGTGCTCATGTGATGTTGGATTTTTTATTTATACTAGTGGATGCATAATTGAAGATCAAGATTAAAGTTAATATTAATTTGTTAAGAAGTTAAAAATTGTTCGTATCTGCGCTAATACTGATTCACCCCCCCTCTCAGTATTAAATAGATTCCAACATTACCAATCTATAAATAAGTTTGGGTAGGGGGGAAAACTAACAACATTGGGACCACATAGGTCATAAATATGCATACCTATCCATAGAATGTGTATCTCAAATCCAAAGTGGACACACTTTAGTTGATAATCAGATACCTTCAATGGTCAACTCCCTTCCTCCAACAAGGTGAGGTTACCAATGAAATTACTATTCCAACATGGGACACCTACTTACTGTTAAAAACCACCTAATGGGTTTGTCATCCTCAATAATAGGCCAATAGTATCCTTTGGAGGCCATGTTTGGTTGGTAGATCCAACCTTCCTATTATTTGATGGATAGAATATTTCTTTCGTGCCTAAGGTTTAGGTCACCTCCCTTGAACATATCCAGTGCCCCAGGGCCTCCAATCCCACACATAGTTCCATGGATACCCCCAAGAAGTCACACATGGTGCTTCAAGGCATTGTTCATGGATTTAGATGCGTCAAATATTTATTTACGACATTATATGTGGTATTATTGTGTAAAAATTTATAAGGCCCAACTCAAACACATGCTTACTACTACAGGGTGCTCGGACGAAGTTTAGGGACCTTTTAAATGCAATTCTAAGTCTCTGAAACACGCTTTTTCTTTGAAAAAACAAAACCCGTATGTGTTCGTTGACACTAGCACTGGAGGAGCCCGAGCCTGATAGGTCAGTTGACACGCAGGTTGGGAAGACAGAAACATGCACGTGTTTTTCAATTACAAAATGCACATGTGTTTTTCCATTGAGAAACACATACATATTTTGTAACACATGTTAGATACCCCTACATTTCCATCCCTTCCTCCCTACATTCCCATATCTTCCTATCTATCTCTCCCCATCTCTCCCCCCCCTCTCCCTACCTCTCCATATCCCTCAACAGCTATCTCTCTCTATCCCTCCCTCCCTAACTATCATTATCCCCCTATCACTCGCTCTCTCTCGTACTCCTCCACCTACACCTAACCCCATCTCTCTCTCGCTCCCCCAACCCCCTAACGCACCCGTCCTATCTCTATCTCTCTCACCATCACTACCCCTAACCCCAATTTCTCTCTTTAAACCCCCTCATAGTCTCCCTACTCATAACTAACCCCTCCACCCTCCTCTTTCTCCACACTACTCCCCTACCCTTAACCCCCCTCTCTCTATCTCACCTAATAATCCTCCACGTACAACTTACCATCTCTCTCTCTCTCTCTCTCTCTCTCTCTTTCTCTCTCTCTCTCTCTCTCTCTCCCCCCTAACCACCTATCACCTCCCCTCTCCCACTGACAATCTCACTACCCCTAACCTACTGCTCTCTCTCCCTAAAACCCCCTCTCCCTCTCTCTCCCCCAATGACTTAACACCTCCCCTATCCCTCTCACACTCTTACTACCCCTAACTCATCGCTCTCTCTCCCTAACCCCCCTCCTACTCTCCCTACCTATAACCACCCTCTCTACCCCCCATTTCTCTCTCTCTCTCTCTCTCTCTACCACACCCCTAACCCTCTCTCTCTCTCTCTCTCTCTCTCTCTTCCCACACCCTATAATACTCATTCTCTCTAAATTCTGTAATCCTCCCTTAACCCCTCCTCATCATTCTGATCTCCATCTCTTTATCTACAATAACCTCCATCCTTTCCCCTACCCATAATCACCCACACCGTCTACATTTATCTTTCTCTCTCTCTCTCTCTCTCACACACACACACACATCTACTCATACGTATACCCTTAATCCTCACCCCTCTCTCTCTCTCCCAACCCCCTAACACCCTAGATTATCTCTCTCTCTCTCTCTCTCTCTCTCTCACACACACACACACACACACACACACACACCTAACTCCTCCCCCTACCACTAACACCCCTCCTCTCTCTCTCAGTCACACACAAACCCCTACCACTAATGCCTCTCTCTCTCTCCCTCTCTAACCCTTACTAACCCCCCTCTCAATATCTCAGCCGCCTAATCCTCCCCCTACCTCTAATGCTCCACCCCCTCTCTCCCATATTCCCCCTTGGTGATTACGAACCCCTTATATCACTCTTTCTCTACCCTACTCCTCCACATACACCTAACCCCTAAAACCCACCCTCTCTCATAGAATATCACTACCCCTAACACCCCTCTCTCTTCCTCACTCCACTCATACTCTCCCTACCCATAAAAAACTCCTAAGACCCCCCTATCTCTCTCCTAATCCACCTCCCCCTAACCCCCTATGTCTATGTGTCTTTCCTAATCCACCTCCTCCCATCTCTCTCTCTCTCTCTCTCTCTCTCTCTCTCTCTCTACTCCTCCACCTACCTCTAACCCCCAGTCCTCCCTTTGAACCCCACTCTTCATAACCCTTACTAACCCGATATCTCACTCTTTCTCTGTAACATACCCCTTTACTGAAAACATTTTATGTTTGAAGAAGACATTATATTAAATTTTATTGTAAAGTTTTATATTTGGACAAGTGTCCAAGGATGACTGTAATTGCACAATATTATTATTTAAATAAAAAAAATAGGAGACACTCACCAAACAAGAATTGTTGAAAGAGTGTTTACTGACCCACTAGGTGGAATGGAATATGGGGTAGAAGGAAATGGACAAGTGGCAGCATCATGAGGAAAGTAACTAGTTGTTGGTATGGGACAACTCCCTTGAATTGTGGTCATAGTGCCCTGAAAGATGGGACTGGAGCTTGAGGCTCATTTATTGAGAACTGACCACCAAAAAGACCTAGGCATCTTTTTAAGAGCCATCGAATTTGGGTTGAGGTTCAACACTTTTCCTGACGAGGAAACTTACCTTGTGGTTCTGCTGTATGCACACAAGAGATTCAATGAGGGTAA
Organism: Larix kaempferi; assembly: GCA_027924585.1. NCBI lineage: Eukaryota > Viridiplantae > Streptophyta > Pinopsida > Pinales > Pinaceae > Larix > Larix kaempferi. The sequence goes on along the minus strand of BSBM01000091.1, from coordinate 32,068,148 downwards.
GACTAGGTTTTCAATCATGGTGTAAGTCTACCTTGTTTACTGCTGAGTGCAGAGTTTTTACTGCTGAATGCAGAGTTTTTACTGATGAGTGCAGATTTTTTACTACTGAGTGCAGAGTTTTAATGTTGAGTGCAGAGATTGAGGTGTATGGCAAGTCTCTATTGATTGATGGTTATACTACTTGAGTGCCTTGCTTCTACACAGAGTCTTCTACCTAGTGGTTTAGTAAACAGGCTCGGGGGTCCAAAGGAGACAAGTAGATTGGATGTTTCTTCTGGAGAAGGTTGGGAGGAACAGGCCTCCTTGGGTGTTTGTCCACCCTATCTACAGTTGCAGGTTCTACTTTTTATCTTAGTTCCTAAGTAGTTAAATTAATTTATAAAATTATGGATTTAGTAATTCATTAGTTAAAAGCTGATAGTTATCATCATGCATAAGTAATGGTTTAAATTCTGATCTAGTTATAATTATGTAGAATTATGATTAAGTATATGAAATGATTGAACAAATGTCTCCCTTGTATTTTTCCACGCACTGTTTTCTGTACCGTACTCTAGTACAAGGAAGGAAAATTAAAGTAGATAGATGATATGTAGTGAATGAGTAGACTAGTGCTTATATATCTTTCTTGAAATATATCTTATCTATTATATTATGCAATTTAAATTATATTATGTCTAGACTCAGAAAAATATAACAACATTTCATATTACAGACATTATAATATTTCTATAGCAATGAACTTAAACATTTCATTTTTTGCACAAAACCTAGGGTTTCATTGTAGGTTAATTATTTCTTTACAGTAGATAAATACTATATACTCCCTTCCCCTTTCCTTTTCAAATATTACAGTATTCAAACATCACTTTAAACATTCATTAATGTTTATGAAATTTAAATAGCTGTAAAACAAACATAGAAATATCCATGTTATTTAGACACAACAGTATCTCTACTTTTGTAGCAATAGATTAAAATAAGGTTTAACATTCCCATGTTTTCTAAACTCTGTACAAGATTATTTATAGCCTCTTAATCTTTTCTTCCTATCTATTAGAAACTTCTATCAAGACATATATCCCTTATGTAGTATATTCCTATAGTATTACACAGTTACCAATAGTCATGATTTGAAAACACTTATCAAAATAAACATTTATGGTTATGGACTAATGTTCCATTTGACAAAACTGTAACTTTTTATATCATCACTTATAGTAAACATTCAACACTTATCAAAACAGTTAGAAGTTACAAGACAGAGTTAAACCATACAAGGGTTCCTTCTTTACATCTAAAGGTTACTTTTGAAACCCTAAGAGAATCGAAACAACCTTAGTGTTGAAACAAGTTCATGGGCACACTCGTGGCCAAACCTTTAACACTTTCCAAACACTAAATTCCTTTCCCATGTTCAAACATTCTAGATATTATAGACATGATACCAGATAACCTATACATTGTCTAAAACCAATAATAAGGAAACATTTGCAGCATTGATATTAAAACAGTTATTTTACCATCCTATTGTAACCATCGTCCGCAGCAAGACAAAATAGACAACCGAGAATATGTCTTAGTTCTATGTTTGACCTCTTAAACCCATTGAAGCTATCCTCTAAACTAAACTAGTTCAGGGTTGAAATCACATCACAAAACATTTGACTTTTGGCTCTCAGTCTTTTAACAAAACACCACATTTCTTAAAACGAAACATTTAATTAACACAGGTTTGGAGCACTGCTCTTAGTTACAACTCACACATTTAGTACTAAGTTTAAGGGACCACAAACTTTCATTAACCAAAAATTAGTTGAGGGTTAAACCCTCTCGACAGTATTACAATCTTTTACAAGTGTTTATGTTAAGAAACGATGTAGGATTAATGTCGAAGGGGGTTAAGGATTCCATCCTCCCCACTCTGTCACTCGACTCATAAAAATCACAACAACGGTCACATTCCACAACCAGACATAAAAAATGAAGTCTAGGCTAAAGCTAAAGAAGGACCAATAGTCACCGAGCTGAAGCCTACAGGGAAAACCACCGAAGCTTACCGGTTCTAATGCCATGGCCATCACTCAACCTAGAGCATGAAATCCAAGAGCAGAAGAACACCTACGACATAAGTACTGTATGGTTAAAAAGGTATAAAAGGAAGTTCATTAAATGAAATAACAACAACTGCAAACTTCATAACCAACAGAAGTAACACGTTTCGAGACCAGTACATTACCTGGAAAAAAGAATTGGGTGCGTTAAACTTAGCATGGCCACGATTGATGAAACCTAGAGCCAAACCACCTTAGAAAACTCAGCGAATAAGGAAGACAACTCTGAGACCTCACTATGGGAAAACTTGCAAGCTTAAGGTTGGGGTATCGAACCCTGTAGAGGTTCCTTCTAAAACAACTCTGTAAACCCTAAATTTTCGCATCCTTGCGGCCTCTCCAAACCCCTCCCCCGTCAAAATGAATGCATTTGTTATGCTCTCATCGAGGTAAGCCCGATCAGTTAGGGGCAGTAGGATTTCCAATGAAAAACCACATGAATTCTAGCCACGCAGGTTGCCACTAGACTATCCACTCTAAACCACTTTAATGCACTTTATTATCACATCTACCAAAGTACATCATACCTGGCATCAAGTATTATTAAGTCAGGTTTTGAATTGACATAAGATACCACTATAATATAGTATGGGTAAGATTAAACTAAGGTCGAAACTCGGATCATCACCCAAGTCATTTCATTTTTTGCCATCACATCATGTCCCAAGCTTAGGTTCAAACTTTTAATATGACCACTATATTATAGCATAGCGACATTATTTTGTACCAAAGTATCATTTGCTTGTTGCTAATATTTGAATAGAAATAAAGACCATGAAGCACTTTATCGAAACCTTAGCATAAGCTAATGTCACATTGATCTTTTTCTATGCTATGAATTACTAAAGTGGGTGCTTGTAGTGTATAGTATCAACTATAGAATTTTGACAAGGAATCGTGTTAATATTATTACATACATTATGTACATAGTGCATAGGGTTTTAAGGTTAGATCTAGGATTATAATACTAATATCTAAGCATAAATTTTATAATAATCCTTGTACGTTATCTTCTAAGAAGTTATCTCTACAAAACAAAAGTTTCAATACAATCCACGATAATTCAGTACAAGCAAACATGTAGAGAACAGTCATATATTCTAAGAGATTAATCATTTTGAAAATACATAAACCACTTGAGAAAAAGTGAAATTTTAGCTAGGATAGATCTCACCGGAACTATTTAATATTTAGTATATTTCCTTCTTTAAGCATTGAAGGCTAACAGAAGCTAAATAGGACTTCGTTATACATTTGAGACAACATTTCTCTTACCTATAATCTGGAAACAGAAGTTCAATGCTTTAGCCAAATAGCTAAGTAAGCTTCGGGGTGCCCATAGGACCCCTTCATCACCAACAAACAAAAGAACATAGTTAGCACATATAAACAATAACAATAGCAAAAGGGAACCTTTAAAGCATTGACATCATTTCGAAGTAATCATAAGTAATCATGAGGAGTCTAGTACGCATGCTTGATGCAAGAAAACATCCAACAACATCTTTGGGTCACATAAACACTTTCCGCACATGTCATAAAACAATAGACGTCCATGATCCTTAAAATATTTTATTTCACTATGACATTTAGAAGAACAATTAAGCATTTATTTCATTTCCGCACAACAAGTATAGCAAATAACGCTATGCTGAATTTTTTTAAAATTTTGTGATTTTTGGGATGTTACATGTGGTATCAGAGTGCGAGTTCAAACTCTAAGCCTAAAATAGGCTCACATGCGCAAAACAGAAAATGAAAACAGAAAACTTAGTTACTGACTTTTATTTAATTTTGTTTCTATACAGAACAGTTTTATGTTTAATTTGCAGGTATGGATATACCGGACGAATCAGCAGAGGACAAATCTCCTCATAACAAACAGGAAAATATTAATGAAGGAATCTGCGTAGAACTCAATCATCAATCATCTAAATTATTACATACTGTTAAAGATTTAAAATCTGAAAGAAAAAGTGTTAAGGAAGAAAACGAAAGGATTTTAATAGCACAAGAGGAATTAAATCAGATTCTGCTAGAAAAGTACCATCAAGATGAAAAAGATAAGAGAACAGAAGTAAAAAATGAATCTGGAACAATGTCCTACGAACACATAGATAAGAAAGCTAAATATTATAAAACTGAAAGTAACTCTTCTTCTTCTGATTTGATGTTGAAATTTATCGCAGAAAATATAATTCTGATCAGGACAGCAGTGACAGTGACTATGGTCCTAAGAAATGATGTAAAAACTGTGAACAAATTTCAGGAGAGTTTAAAAAGATAAAACCTCCAACTTTTAATGGCGAAAATTAAAAGGGAGAGGCAGCTAAAGCATGGATGTCCGGAATGAAGAAGTACTTTCAGATTTATAACTACTCATTTAAATTGAAAGCTAAGATGGCCATATACAATTTGACTGGAAGGGCAGACATTTGGTGGCAAGATATCAAAAGAGTTAAAAATCTTAAGGACAAAGACATAAAATGGAGTACATTTAAGAACATGTTTAAGAAAAAAAATTTATCCGAATAATACTACGAAGATAAGTCAAAATAATTTTATGATTTAAAGATGGGTTCAATGACCATCAAAGAGTTATGCAGCAAATTTATCAGCTTGTTAAGGTATGTACCTTACGTAGCTGAAGAAAAGCCTAAGATACAAAGGTTTCTAAGTTGTTTACCCTTCCACATAAAGGACATAATTGAGTACGATAACCCTTCAACTCTTCAAGAAGCCATGAGGAAGGCTAATTTATGTTTTGAATAGAACAAGAGAAAAGAAGGTGTATCGAGTTGGAGAAGTAATAAGTCTAATAATTTTGAGCATAAAAAGAAAAGTTTTAATCAGAATTCTGGAATTTTTAAGAAAAAATTTAATAACATAAATTTTCCAAGTAATAATAATTACAGGGGTAATGCACCACATAATTTTACTGCTGCAAGGAATGTACCTAATAGTAATAACAATAATAATAATAACAACACCAGAAATGCTGAACAAAGGGCACCTTTGAAGTGTTATGACTGTGGTGGACCCCACACTAGAGCTCAATGCCCACGCAACATAAAGAAAGTCAACAACATTCACACCATACAAGTGGAGCTGATAGTTGGTGATGTAGCAAGAGAAATGCCTAGAATAAATGCAGTGCTACAAAATCGACAAGTAGACCATCAAATGTCTATGGTCGAAATCGAAGGTATGATACAAAAAAAAATTATTTCAATTCTAATAGATCTAGGTGCAAGTTTGAGTTACATTTCACCTAATTTAGTGAAAATTTGCAAGTTAAAGGTAGAAAAATTTGAAAATTCATGGTTAGTTCAGCTAGCAATAGGCACTAAAAGAAAGGTTACAGAATTTGTCAAAAGTTGTGATGTACTTATGAGTCAGCTGAAAACGCAAGTTAATTTGAATGTTTTGCCATTAGGGTCATATGATTTGTTAATTAGCATGGACTGGCTTGAACAGCATCGAGTAGTACTCAACTGTTATGAAAAATATTTTACTTGTTTCAATAATGAAGGTAATACTGAAATGGTAAAAGGAATTCCTAGGAAAACATCTGTAAGACAATTTTCTGCTTTGCAAGTAAAGAGAGCTGTAAGAAAGGGCTGTAAAATATTTGTTGTGAATGTTATTAATGATGAATGTTCTTCTAAAGAAGATAATATAAAACTGGAAGATATACCCATCCTTAGGGACTTTTCTGATGTATTTCCAGAAGAAATTCCATGACTACCTCCAAAAGGGGAACTTGATTTCACCATTGAGTTAGTATCGGGTGCAGTGCCAAACTCAAAGGCTCCTTACAGAATGAATATTCTGGAGTTAAATGAACTAAAATCTTAGCTGAAATAATTAATAGATAAGAACTACATAAGGCCAAGTGTGTCCCTTGGGGAGCACTAGTTATCTTTGTTAAAAAGGACGGTACCATGCGACTGTGCATAGATTACCGTCAACTTAATAAAATGACAATTAAAAACTGATACCCCTTTCTCGACATTGATGATTTATTCGGTCAAGTACGCAGAGAAGAGATATTCACTAAAATTGATTTAAGGTATGGATATCATCAAGTTAGAATAAAGGATGAAGACATTTTCAGAACTCGTTATGGGCACTACGAGTTCGTAGTTATTCCTTTTGGGCTGACTAACGCACCGACAGTGTTCATGTCCTTAATGAATAAAGTTCTGCATAAGTACTTAGATAAGTTTGTAATCGTGTTCATTGATGATATTCTAATCTATTTAAAAAGTAAAGAAGAGCATGACGAACATTTAAGAATAATTCTGCAAGTGTTAAGAGGACATCATCTTTATACTAAGTTCAGTAAATGTAACTTTTATAAAGATAAAATACAGTACTTAGGTCACATAATCTCTAAAGACGGAATTTTTGTCGACCCAAGTAAAATAAGAGCAATTAATGAGTAGCTTGTCCCTAAAGACATAACTAACGTACGGTCATTTATGGGAATAACAGGTTACTACATAAATTTTATTGAAGGATTCTCTAGAATTGCGAATCCCATAACTTCTTTGCAGAAGAAGGGAAAGAAATTCATCTGGGATAAAAAATGCGAAGAAATTTTTAAGAAGTTAAAAGAGTTGTTAAGGACAGCACCTATATTAAAAATTGTTAATCCTAATAAGGACTTCGTTGTATGCACCGATGCATGTAACGATGGACTTGGTGGGGTCTTAACTCAAGAAGGTCATGCTATTGCTTTTGAGTCTAGAAAATTAAAAATCCACGAAAAGAATTACGCAACTTAAGATCTAGAACTGACAGACGTGATACATGCACTAAAAATGTGGTGCCATCACTTGATTGGAAGAAAGTTTACACTAATGACAGATAATAAAGGTTTAAAATACTTGTTGGATCAAACAAATCTTAACGCAAGGCAAGCTAGGTGGCTAGATTTTCTTAGCGAGTATGATTTCAAAATTCAACACATTAAGGGTAAAGAAAGCAAAGTTGTTGATGCCTTGAGCAAAAATGACAAATTAAGTTTTGTGGCAGCAATCAACACATTTAAGACAGATCTGAAAAATCAGATCGAAGAAGGAATTAAGCAAGATGAAAATTAACAAAAATTGCATGATAAGGTTGCTGCAAATTTATCTGAAATTTTATTAACAGAATACAACATTAATGAAAAAGTGTTAATGACATATAAAAACAGAATTTATGTACCTAATGTGTCAAAGGTTAAACTGTTGATTTTGGATGAAGTTCATAAAAGTCCTTATTCGGGACATCCTAGTTATCAAACAATGATAACTATGTTAAGGAAGGATTATTTTTGGCCCAACATGAAAAATGAAGTGGTTGAGTACATAGATAGGTGTCTCGAATGTCAGACCATTAAGGCTGAACATCAACACCCAGCTAGCCTATTACAGCCATTGCCAATTATGGAATAGAAATGGGAAATTATAAGTATTGATTTTATTATAGGTTTACCTAAGAATGAGAAACATAATGACTCAACAATGGTGGTTGTGGATAAACTTAGTAAATATGCTCATTTTATTTCTGTTAAGACTACTTTCAAAGCTGCTAACATTGTAGATGTGTTTATGAAGCAAATCTTTCGCTTACATGGGATTCCAAAGGTAATTATTTCTGACCGAGACTCCAAGTTTACTGGAAATTTCTGGACAACACTGTTTAAGGGTTTAAATACTAAATTAAATTTCAGTACTTCTTTCCATCCACAAATTGATGGATAGATTGAAAGAGTTAATCAGATTTTAGAAGACATGTTAAGAATGTATGTTAAAGATCAACCAACTAAGTGGGAAGACTATTTGCATTTAGCTGAATTTGCATACAATAATCATTATCAAGCATCTGCTAGACTTAGTCCATTTGAGATTTTATATGGAAGGAAATGTTGTACTCCTATTTCTTGGGATAACCCTGTGGACAGATTAATGTTAGGACATGATTTGTTAAAAGAGATGGAGCTAACTGTGAAACAGGTACAAGGAAACTTAAAAGTTGCACAAGATAGGCAAAAAAGTTATGCAGATCTAAAACACACTGAAAGAGAATTTCAGGTTGGAGATCATGTCTTTGTAAAGGTAAAACCCAAGAAAAGTTCTTTTAAGCTTGGGAGTTGTGCTAAACTAGTACCGAGGTACTGTAGGCCATTTGAGGTCCTATCAAGGATTGGACATGTTGTGTATCAGTTGGCTCTGCCATCTAATTCAAGAATCCATAATGTTTTTCACCTTTTGTATTAAAGAAGTATGTGCACGATGCTACTCATGTGTTGAATTGGAATGACATATAGGTGGAAACCGAACGAGATTTTTAGGTGGAATCAGAGTGTATTCTTGATAGGAGGGAAATTATGCTCTGGAATCGTACCATAGGGTAGGTAAAGGAGCAATGGAAGCACCTTATCCCCCATGAAGCTTCCTGGGAACTGGAAAGTAACATGCGGGAAGCATATCCAGTTCTATTCAAGGGAGGCTCTGACGAAGAATAAGCAACATCGAGGATGATGTTGAGCTTAAGTGGGGGTGTTTGTAACATACCCCTTTGTTGAAAACATTTTATGTTTGAAAAAGACTTTATCTTAACTTTTACTGTAAATTTTTATATTTGGACAAGTGTCCAAGGATGACTGTAATTGCACAATATTATTATTTAAATAAATAAAATAGGAGACACTCACCCAAGGAGAACTGTTGAAAGAGAGTTTACTGACCCACTAGGTGGAATGGAATCTTGGGTAGAAGGCAATGGACAAGTGGCAACATCATGAGGCAAGTAACTAATTGTTTGTATGGGACAACTCCCTTGAATTGTGGTAATAATGCCCTGAAAAATGGCACTGGAGCTTGAGGCTCATTTATTGAAAACTAACTACCAAAAATACCTAGGCATGTTTTTAAGATCCATCAAATTTGGACTGACGTTCAACACTTTTCCTGCCCAGGAAACTCATCTTGTGGTTCTTCTGTATGCACACAAGAGATTCGATGAGGGGAAGACTAGGTTTTCGATCATGGTGTAAGTGTGCCATGTTTTCTACTAAGTGCATAGTTTTTACTACTAAGTGCAGAGTTTTTACTGCTGAGTGCAAAGTTTTTACTTCTGAGTGCATATTTTTATTGTTGAGTGTAGAGATTGAGGTGTATGGCAAGTCTCTATTGATTGTTGGTTATACTACCTGAGTGCCTTGCTTCTACACAGAGTCTTCTACCTAGTGGTTCAGTAAAGAGTCTCGGGGGTCCAAAGAAGGCAAGTAGATTGGCTGCTTCTTCTGGAGATGGTTGGGAGGAACAGGCCTCCTTGGGTATTTGTCCACCCTATCGACAGTTGTAGGCTCTACTTGTTATCTCAGTTCCTAAGTAGTTAAATTAATTTTTGTAATTGTGGATTTAGTAATTCATTAGTTAAAAACTGATAGTTATCATCATGCAGAAGTAATGGTTTAAATTCTGATCTGGTTATAATTCTATAGAATGATGATTAAGTATATGAAATGATTGAATAAATGTCTCCCTTGTATTTTCTACGCACTGTTTTCTGTACCGTACTCTAGTACAAGGAAGGAAAATTAAAGTAGATAGATGATATGCAGTGAATGGGTAGACTAGTGCTGATATATCTTTCTTGAAATTTCTCTTATCTATTATATTCTACAATTTAAATTATATTATGTCTAGACTCAGAAAAATATAACAACATTTCATATTACAGACATTATAATATTTCTATAGCAATGAATGTAAACATTTCATTTTTTGCACAAATCCTAGGGTTTCATTGTAGGTTAATTATTTCTTTATAGTAGATAAATACTATATACTCCCTTCCCCTTTCCTTTTCAAAGATTACAGTATTCAAACATCACTTTAAACATTCATCAATATTTATGAAATTTAAATAGTTGTAAAACAAAAATAGAAATATCCATGTTATTCAAACACAACAGTATCTCTACTTCTGCAGCAATATATTAAAATAAGGTTTAACATTCCCATGTTTTCTAAACTCTGTAAAAAATTATTTATAGCCTCTTACTCTTTTCTTCCTATCTATTAGAAACTTCTATTAAGACATATATCCCTTCCGTAGTATATTCCTATAGTATCATACATTTACCAATAGTCATGATTTGAAAACACTTATCAAAATAAACAATTCTGGTTATGGACGAATGTTCCATTCGATAGAGCTGTAACTTTTTATATCATCACATATAGTAAACATTCAACACTTATCAAAACAATTAGAAGTTACAAGACAGATTTAAACCATACAAGGGTTCCTTCTTTACATCTAAAGGTTACTTTTGAAACCCTAAGAGAATCGAAACAACCGTAGTGTTGAAACAAGTTCATGGGCAGCCTCACGGCCAAACCCTTAATGCTTTCTAAACACTAAATCATTTTCCCATGATCAAACATTCAAGATATTACAGACACGATACCAAATAACCTATAGATTGTCTAAAACCAAGAATAAGGAAACATTTGTAGCATTGATATTAAAACAGGTATTTTACCATCCTATTGTAACCATCATCCGCAGCAAGACAAAATAGACAACTGAGAATATGTCTCGGTTTTAAGTTCGACCTCTTAAACTTGTCGAAGCTATCCTCTAAACTAAACCACTTCAGGGTTGAAAGCACCTCACGAAACATTTGACTTTTGGCTCTCAGCCTTTTAACAAAACACCACATTTCCTAAAACAAAACATTTAATTAACACAGTTTTGGAGCACTGCTCTCAGTTACAACTCACACATTCAGTACTAAGTTTAAGGGACCACAACCTTTCATTAAAAAAAAATTATCCGAGGGTTAAACCTTCTCGACAATATTACAATATTTTACAAGTGGTTACGTTAAGAAATGTTGTAGGATTAAACGCCGAAGAGGGTTGAGGATTCCATCCTCCCCACTCTGTCATTCGGCTCATAGAAATCACAACGGTGGTCACATTCCACAACCAAACATAAAAAATGAAGTCTCGGATAAAACAAAAGAATGACCAATAGTCACTGAGCCGAAGCTTACCAGTTCTAATTCCATGGCCATCACTCAACCTCGAGCATGAAATCTAAGAGCCGAAGAACACCTACCACATAAGTACTGTATGGTTAAAAAGGTATAAAATGAAGTTCATTAAATGAAATAACAACAACTGCAAACTTCATATCCAACATAAGTAACAGGTTTCAACACCAGTACATTACCTTGAAAAAAGAACTAGGTTCCTGAAACTTGGCATGCTCACACTCGACGAAAACCAGAGCCAAACCACCTTAGCAAACTCAGTGAATAAGAAATTAAACTCTGAGAGCTCATTGTGGAAAAATTGCAAGCTGAAGGTCGAGGTATCGAACCCTTTAGAGGTTCCTCCTAAAACAACTCTGTAAACCCTAAATTTTTGCAGCCTGTCGGCCTTTCCAAACCCCTCCCCTGTCAAAATGAATGCAGTTGTTATGCTCTCATCGAGGTAAGCCCGAGCAGTTAGGGATAGCATAATTTCCAATGAAAAACCACGTGAAGTCTCACCACGTAGTTCGCCACTAGACTATCCACTCCGAACCACTTTAATGCACTTTATTATCACATCTACCAAAGTACATCATACCTGGCATCAAGTATTATTAATTCACGGTTTGAATTGACATAAGCTACCACTATAATATAGTATGGGTAAGATTAACCTAAGGTCGAAACTTGGATCATCACCCAAGTCATTTCATTGTTTTCCATCACATCATGTCCCAAGCTTAGGTTCAAACTTTTAATATGACCACTATATTATAGCATAGCGACATTATTTTATACCAAAGTATCATTTGCTTGTTTCTAACCATTGAATAGAAATAAAGACCATGAAGCACTTTATTGAAACCTTAGCATGAACTAATGTCACATTGAACTATTTCTATGCTATGAATTACTAGAGCGAGTGCTTGTAGTGTATAGTATCAACTATAGACTTTTGACAAGGTACCGTGTTAATATTATTACATACGTTATGTACATAGTGCATAGGGTTTTAAGGTTAGATCTAGGATTATAATACTAATATCTAAGCATAGATTTTGTAATAATCCTTGTACGTTATCTTCTAAGAAGTTAGCTCTACAAAAAAAAAGTTCCAATACAATCCACGATAATTCAGTACAAGCAAAGGTGTAGAGAAGATTCATATATTCTAAGAGATGAATCATTTTGAAAATACATAAACCACTTGAGAAAAACCGAAAGTTTAGCTAGGATAGATCTCACCGGAACTATTTAATATTTAGTATATTTCCTTCTTTAAACATTGAAGGCTAACAAAAGCTAAATAGGACTTCGTTATATGTTTGAGACAACATTTCTGTTACCTGTAATCTGCAAACAGAAGTTCAATACTTTAGCCAAATTGCTAAGTAAGCTCTGGGGTGCCCATAGGACCCCTTCATCACCAACAAACAAAAGAACACAGTTAGCACATATAAACAATAACAATAGCAAAAGGGAACCTTTAAAGCATCGACATCGTTTTAAAGTAATCATAAGTAATCATGAGAAGTCTATTACGCATGCTTGAAGCAAGAAAACATCCAACAACATCTTTGGGTCACATAAACACTTTCCACACATGTCATAAAACAATAGACGTCCATGATCCTTAAAATATTTTATTTATGTATGACATTTAAAATAACAATTAAGCATTTATTTAATTTCTGCACAACAAGTATAGCAAATAACGCTACATTGAAAAATTTTAAATTTTTTGTGATTTTTGGGATGTTACATTCTCTCCCCTACTCCTCCACCTACACCTTATCCACGCCCCTCTCTCTCTCCCAAAACCCCCTAAAACACTTGCTTCTCTCTCTCTCTCTCTCACTACTCCTAAATCCCTTCGTACTATCCCTACCCATAACCCCTTTATCTCTATCTCCTACTCCCCCTACCCCTACCCCTACCCCTCTCTCTTTATCTCTCCTACTGCCTCTAACCCTAACCCTCTCTCTCTATCTCTCCTAATTCCCCCGCTACCACTTCCCAACCCCCATTTCTATCTCTGCCCCCACCCTATACCCCCTCGTCCATCTAAGTGCTAATCCTCCCTAAAAACCTACTCCCCAACCCCGATATCTATCTCTTTATCTCCCCAAATCCCCCTCGCCCCCCTTACCCCAAGTTAAATTTGATCTCTATAACATCACACATGTGTTTTAGCTCTACAAAATGTGTGTGTGTTTTATAGATCTAAAACGTTCACGCATTATGGTTTTCATGTCACCCAAATGGGCGGGAAAGAGAAATTTAAATTTAAAGGGAACACACTTGCATTCATTAACACCTAAATAGAGAGCCTTGTCCCATGTTTAGGTACCATCCATTGTCCTATGTGTCTGCTTCAAAGTTAGCATTGGGTGAACCGAAACTATTTTATGGAATATGGTAAGTCATAGCTAATTGGGAATTTAATCAATTTTCTTAGTATACCTGTGTTTTATCACTTGTTATAGTATTCTGCACACAATCATTGCTTTCATGAAATTTTAGACCGAGATAGCATTTTTTCTACAAATTCCAAATATGTAATTTAAAAAAAAAAACACTACTAGACACTCACGTCTACATGCTATAAAAAACCATTTCATTATCATTGCATTAAGACCTTCAAAAGTTGCACCCACACTTGGAGTATTATTTTTGAGGTTATATATATATATGGTTAAATCTATTTTGGAAAAGTAGTGTTGCACTAATACTATTTGTTCTTTATATGTCTAGTACCATTCTTTTTAGGTTGATTCCATTATTTAGGCACTCAAAGGATACACCGAGAAAGACATATACCTTATAATCACCCCCACCCGTTAAAAAAAAATACCTGTTAGAAAATATCAAATTTGAGATAGTTATAAACATTTTCAAAAGATAAAATTTATATATTCAAAAACGTGATTGATCATTCATTGATCATTGTTTACAAACCACCTCACCTGGTTATTGATTGCTTAAGCATTACAAGCATTGACATTAAATCGATGAAAGCCGGACTAACCATGGAAAGGAATCTCTTTCCACAGGACATACCATATATTACACGTTATGAATTTGATATTCCAAATTGCAGAGGCTTTCTTTACAACGCCAATGAGAGAGTATTCAAAGTTATTGAATTGAAAAAGTACATGCAATTGTTTCAAATACCACACGTAGGTGTCAATTATCTCAGCACTTTAACATGTGGAAGTCCAGGAAATATGGAGATGTTCATGTTTATTAATCACAATCAAAATTCTCAAGAAGATTTATTGCGAATTTATTCTAAACATAATTTCTATACCTATTCATCCGCAGAATATTGAGTTCGTGGAACTCTGTGGGACTGACAGAGTAGTTTTACAACAACAGCATTTAGGAATGCAGGTCTTCTCACGTTTCGAAAATAATAAAAACAACCAACATTCAAATGGCAGGCGTCCCTTACTATTTGCACAAAAGAAGCGCGTTCATTTGCTGCACTGTAAACAAAAGCGTTCATGTTTGTAATTTAGAAGGGGATATTTTGGTCACATTTCAGGACCACCCAATGATCGGAACCAACTTTTTGGATGGTTCGTCCATTACAATCGGACTGGTTATTGTTATTTCTCTTTGCAGTGACACAGAAAGTGATAATACTTGGTTCATCAATATCAGTAGCACAGTCACTGGAAAATGCTTGGGAAAGATCACTGCAGATGGTTCTCGAATAAGAAAGTCGGCGCTGGGCCGTATTATGTCCGACACTGCATTTGCATACGACGAAAGAAATCATCAAATTTTCACAGGAAATAATTCTGGATTTCTTTGTGCTTGGTCTAACAAATTGTACAACGACATAAGTCATGATTATGATGACTGGAGCGATGGCTGGAGTGATCACGATGACGAGGACGATGACAACTGGGAAAACTGGATTAATGAGGATGACGATGACGAATTAGAGAATGATGATGAGTTAGAAAACGATAATAATGAAATGGAACCGGATGGTAGTGATGATAATAATGGTAGTTATTAATATCCACTATAATGACAGTTATAAACGTTATATTAATGATAATAATAGTTATTGATGTAAATGTTATAAATTACATAATATTCTTTAGTGAAAAATATGTAAATACAATTTTTTATATTTTTTATTATTTCTATTATTAGCAGGTTGGTCTTTATAAAAGTCATTCAACATGTTATTTAGGAATGAAAAACCATTTTATGAAGGGTTTTAAACCTAGGTCTTCTAATGAAGTGCATTTCAATGTATGTAATAATGTTGTAACATGTCCATATCATAGTGTCAACTTTCAGTGGATCATTTGTAAGTTAACTTAGGGTGGCATTTGATATGTGATTTTGGTATTGAGCTCATGGTGCATGTGGTATTGGGACCTATGAATTATATTGACGTTGGATTGAAAAAATATGGTTTATAAGTCGTATATCTTCTATGATGATGGTTCATACCTTGCGATTTCTCTCCTCCATGATGGTTGTTTCATCCACTTCCATGTAAGCTACCTTTATATATGCTTTTTTGCAATCTTCAAGCACTTTTACCCACACACTTGCTTGACACTTGCTTGACCTTATGATTTGATCAAATGATGGTAGATGCCTCTTTTCGTGTTTTGATGGTTTTTGACATGTTTGCTATGCTCACACCCCATCATTTCACCATCTTTGCTCTACCATTTTAAGCTCTAGTTCCATGGATTGTTATGTTGAAACACTCCTTGCATTGATTAAAGTCATTCTTAGCTTTGTATTTATAGTCTTCTTACAATTTATTTACAAGCATAATTGATAACATGGCTCTATTGATGAAGCAATTGTCTACGGTAACATTAAAATCCATGGTTTTTTTTGAGTTGGGTCTATTCTTAGATATTAACATGGAATTTCGGCACACATCTCTTAAATGTTATGATTGGTCATATATTCCTTAGCCTTTAAATTTTCCCTTCCTATATCTACATTACAAAACCCAAGTTGTATATTTATCCCATCAACTTTTGGAAGCACTATGACATTCTTTTTGAATTATAGCTCTATTTTGGACTTACTCATTAGACCTTTACCTAATTTTATCTTGGCAGGGTTTCACTATGGGTTTCGTTTTCAAGACTTTTCAAGTAATTTGTTTACATTATTATTCTATGGAAAGGAGTAATCTCAACTATCATTAACCACATTTCTCTTTGGATTATGTACTTCAATCTAATATTACATTTAGTTCATGCCAATGAATGTTTGTAGCATTCCTTATGCCATCTTTGGCCTTGCATTCAATCTGTGTAGGTTGGTAAGTGACGCAAGGCACCTTATGCACTAAGGTTCTTGCTTAACAATTACACACAAAACACACGTTCACATAGACAAGATGTAAATAGGATTCCAGAAGTTGGCTTATATTAATTCTACTGAAACGATTACAATGAAAACTGCAAGGAATGAAAATAACTAACGAAAATAACTACCGAGATGTCGGCCTCAGTCGTTACAATACAAAAGTAACCATGTGCTAACTCAGTGTGTCGACCGACACCCTCTCTTGGTTCACTGCAGAACTCTAAGCTATGGTTCGATCTCCTCTGCGTTCGGAAGACGTATGACTGTTCTCTCCAATCTACCTATCTTCTCCCCGAACTCTGATCTGCCAAGATAATCCAAGCTCCCTGGCCCTCTACTCTACTGCTGTTGTTCTGGAGATCACTCCGACCCCCGAGACACACTTCCTCTTCCTGTCGATTTCCTTAGATCTTGCAGACCTGCAACTGTCAGCACCCCAACCGTGCTACACAATCCCTGTCTGTGTTGACATCTATCATGATCCCAACGACCTTCAATAACTATTATTAACTTCCTTAGCAACCTCGAACTGTTGCCAATTACTCTCCTTGACTTCTACGCGTCCTTCTGACAAGCTACAAGAATTCATCATGTCGGAAATACTGTCTGTCAGCTCTGACTTACTCGTCAGCTTTCTTATCACAACTCAAGGCTTCCTCAATCGCCCCCTTCCTCCTCGCTTGGCTCATGCCCAAACCTATTGGAGTCATGGTTCGACGCATGTCGACCATCGATACTTCTCGTTCTTCTTGTCGCCTATCGACCCTTGACATGTTGACTCTCGACCTGCTTCTCCTCTCGACCCATCTTGATAGATTATGCTCGACTTATTGACTTGGACAGACAATCTTCTCTTCTACACCAATGGTTGTCGACAATCCCTCTTGTTGGCCTTCTTTAGGTCGACTAACTTCGACTCATCTGCCTAGGCTTCGATGCTCCTGCATCAGAATCCCCATGTGAAAAAGAACTCGACTGCTCTATTAGTCTCCTGAACTCTTTTTTGGAAATCCATGTTGCCTCTTGCAACTCATCATCTTTCCATCGCATTAAGTATTCCTTCTTTCGCAAACTGTGCGTATGCCCGACTTCACGTTCCTTTAATACTTCTACGATTTCTTCCTTCTATCGATGTGGAATCTGCATTGTCTAGTCGATCTTTGGCACTTCCACGCTTCAAATTTGTACAGATTTGAGACATTGAATGTTGGTGAAATGCTCAAGTCATTCGGTATCTCCAACACATAAGTGTTATCCAAAATTTTCTTCAAAATCTTTGGCATGGTCCAATCTTCTTCAACTTTAGCTTGTTATATGTCCTTGTCGGAAATCTCTCCTTCTGCAAATGTGCATAGACTAAGTCTCCTTCGCTAAATGACTGTAATCTCTTCTTCCTGTCGGCTCTCAACTTGTATGCCATTTTACTCTTTTCTATGTGCTTTCACACATCCTCATGCACTTCTTTCATATGTTCTGTGAATGATTCTGCATCTGCGCTTTTCCTGGTTTCTGTCGGTAACTCGACCAAATCCACTACTCCATGTGGGCTTGTTCCCTGAACAATCTGGAATGGGCTTAAACCTATCAACTGATTCACAGAATTGTTATATGCAAACTCTGCTTGTGCCAACACGTATTCCCACAGCTTGGGTCCGTAGGTCGTCAAACACCTTAGAATATTTCCAAATCTTCTATTCACCACCTCGGTCTGTTTGTCTATCTACGGATGATATGCCGAGCTAAACTGCAACCTCTTGTCCAGTTTCTTCCATAGGGTTCTCCAGAAATGTCCTATAAACTTGGTATCTCTGTCTAATGTGATCACCTTCGATAACCCATGCAATATGACTACTTCCTTGAATAATAGTATAACAATTCCTGTGGCGTCACTTGTCTTCCAACATGGAATAAAGTGTGACATTTTTGAAAATCTGTCAACTACAACAAACATTGAGTCGCTCCCCTACTGCGTCTTCAGCAATCCTAACACAAAATCCATGCTCAAGTGCTCCCATGGGGTATTTGGTATAGGTAATAGTGTATACAACCTTGAGTTCTGACATCTTCCTTTTGCCAACTGGAAAACTCTACATTCTCGAACCCACTTTCCGACATTTGCTATCATTCTTGGCCAATAATACTTTCCTTCGACCAATGCCCTGGCCTTGTCGATGCCAAAATGACTTGTTAATCTGTTGCTATGCAACTCTCGGATTAGGTTCTCCCTTACTGATCCTCTGGGAATACACAATTTTTGTCCCTTGAATAGGTATCCCTCTTGGATAGAGTAATCCAAGTATGGATTTCTGTTGACACTCCACGAGTCATGACAAGCCTCCCATGCTTTCGCAAAATCCTCGTCAGTCTCATACTGTTTCTTTACCGACTCTATTCCTATTGCTTGAACTGTCATTGTGTTCAACAATGCAACTCTTCGACTCAGTGCATCCGCAACCTTGTTCGACTTGCCCCACTTATGTCACAACATGAATGTATATCCCTGTAGGAATTTGACCCACTTCATGTGCTGCTGATTCAACTTTGGTTGAGTATTCAGATACCTCAGTGTTTGGTGATCTGTGTATAACACAAATTCCTTGGGCAACAAATAATGCCTCCACTTCTTCAACGCTTGGACAATAGCATAAAATTCCTGGTCATAGACCAAATATTTCCACTTCGCATCATCCAAGCTCTCACTGAAGAACGCAATTGGTCATCCCTCCTAGCTCAACACTGATCCAATTTCCATTCCACTTGCGTCACAATTGACCTAGAAAACTTTGTTGAAATCTGGTAGCGCTAACACTAGGCTCTCAATGACATTTTCCTTCAACTTGTCGAAAGCTCGCTGGGCTGCTTCCTGTAGTTTTTTCAACATTTAATTCAATATGATCTAGGATCTTAAATGAAAGACAACATGTATAGCATATCAAGCATAAGAGACAAGAGACAAGAGACATAAAACATTTTACCGAGGAAAACCAAGAAGGTGAAAAACCCCGCAACTTCCTCAGAGATAGAATAAGCACCAATACAAAGATCACAAAGATGAAGCCCGAAAAGATAAATGTCTACAGTAGCTACTCCTCCTCCACTAGTGCGCACTCCTCCTCTCTCTCACTAATGCGAAGTGAGTGAATGAGAGAATGTGTAAAATGAGAGAGACACACTCTTTATTTATACACTACTTCACTTGTCTTTTAACTCTAACTAGGTCGGCCCCAACTTAACCACTTAACATAATGTTAACTGGGCCAAACCCACCAGGGTGGTATAATAACCCTTTAACCCACATGAATCATACAGGGCCGACCCCATCGAGGTGGTCTAATAACCCATCAAGTATAAGTTACGACACTTACAATATAACTTGTGACACTTGTAGGTACAACTGACGACACTTCCAATCGAAGGAATAATACATCTCCGTTGGGGATACAATAAAGTACAAATACAATATACAAGTGAATATCTTCGGAAGTTACAAATACATCAACACTCCCTCTTAACTAGGAAGGTATTCTCTTGGCACGAGTCATCAATACATATAAGCACAAGTCTTCAATTCTGGAGCTGGATCTTTGTCACTGGATCACAGAGCATCATTGTCACTACTGCTGTACTGGTCATCTCAATCACTGGGATATCTCTCAATTCTTCTCGTCATAGGAAGTTCTACAGAGCCAACCCTTTTTCATGTTGGTTGTAGGCCTAGCCTCCTGTAGGTATTCATCATCTTTGGCCATACTGTGGAATCCTGAGCACTGATTACGTGCGTCAACAAAACCTTGAAAGAGCATCCGAGCACAAACTATCGGATCTCCAAGGATATTTTACATGTGACCGTCACAAAACCTCGAAAGAGCATCCTAGCATAGACTATAGGATCTCCCAGGATCTTTTCTATGTGGTTAGGAAAAACCTTAAAAGAGTGTCTTGCAACTTGCAAGAACTCTAAAGAGCATCCTAGGACTTTTACGAGCACATATCTCAACCTATCGGATCTCCAAGACTGATTACATGCCTCTAGTAGCAAAACCTCAAAAGAGCATCCTAGTACAAACTATAGGATCTCCCAGGATCTTTTCTATGCTACCTGTAGAAAAACCTTGAAAGAGCATCTGAGCATAGACTATCGGATCTCCCGGGATCTTTTCTATGCTACCTGCACAACCTGTCCATGACCAACCTGTAGAAAAACCTCGAACGAGCATCTGAGCACAGACTATTGGATCTCCCAGGATCTTTTCTATGCTACCTGTAGCAAAACCTCGAAAGAGCATCTGAGCACAGACTATCAGATCTCTCAAGATCTTTTAAATGCTACCTGTACAATCTTTCCATGGAGTATCATCCTGATACTCATGATCATACTAATCATCATCATATAGTAATTCATCTTGATGCACATCATCATCATATGATCACCCTGATCATATACACAACATCATCCTGATGCATATCATCATCACATGATCATCCTGATCATCATCATAGCAGAAACTCGAGCATCATCCTGATGCTCATCACATAATGCTTACATCCACAACCATGGGAAGGATCCTCCTACCACCATGCTTGGAATGGCTCCTGCAAATGTGTCCCATCACTTCTTCCTCGAAGTATCTTCTATCTGAAGAACAACAAGCCTCTCTCTAAAGTACTCAAACTTCACTCTAGCTAGTGGTTTGGTCAACACATCTGCAATCTACTCGTCTGTCACAACATACTAGAGATTCACTGCACCTCTCTGCACCATATCCCTGATATAGTGATATTTGATCTCGATGTGTTTCGATTTGTCATGGAACATCGGGTTCTTTGACAACTTCACACAACTCTGGTTGTCACAATAGATATAGGTAGCATCCAACTGGATATCAAATAAATAATACAATAACTTCCTTCACCATACTGCCTCACAACTAGCTGAACAAGCTGCAACATACACTGCTTCGGCTATCCTCAGTGCTACGCAGGATTGCTTCCTGCTAAACCAAAAGATCACACCTGATCCCATAGTGAAGCAACACCCCGAAGTGCTCTTCCTATCTGTAGCACTGCCTCCCCAATCTGAATCAACATAACCCTCCAAGTTAAAATTTTGATTGGCATCATAATTGAGCCCATTATCAATTGTACCCTTCATGTACCCTCAGAATATGCTTTACAGCAATCAGGTGAACATGCCTAGGATCTGTCAGAAACTGGCTCAAGGTGTTCACCGCAAATTAAATATCTGGTCTCGTGCACGAGGGATTCACTCAATAAACAACTATCATAGCATGTTCATTTGTGGCATATGAAACAATACCCCTAATTTCACTAAATATTGGAAAATACCTTCCAAAATCATTTTTTTAACCCCCTCCCAATATGCCTTCCCAATTTAAAAAAACCCCTATTTTTACTAGATATTGTATGTATCAATTTTTTCATTAAAATATTTTATACCCCTTTATATTTCTACCTAGTATATTGATATGATACCCCTCTTATGACCCCACATGCATTCTACAATGCACCTTGCTTCTTTCGATGTATATTGTGGATGCACATTACTTCACCCACAATCCAATTACTCAACCACATATCATTATGATTTGCAACATCTAATGGTCTAATGAAGAGATAGGAGATCACTTCTTGTATGTCACTAGAGCCAATGCACATAGTACAACATTTAGATTGCATGTTGTGGTTCCCCAATCGCTGACTAAGCCTTTTGTGGGCTGGGAATCCAAGCCCCCAAGGCCTGTAACAAGCTCTAGGAGGATGACTAAACCTCCCAAGGCCTGTAATAGGAATGAGTGGTTGTGTATTCACGCCCCCAAGGCCTGTCGAGGGCCTATAACAGGCCCTCGAGGATTAGAGCCTCCTAAGGGTATTGGTAACAACTGGCTGAGTGCTATTGGCAACAATTGGTTGTCAATGACCATTGTCTCTCGACTATGATCGACTGGAAACCCACTTCACCAAGAAACCCTTGGCCTCAAGCATGCCTCAAGACGCGATTCCCCTGTGTACTGGTAAGCTCGCGCCTTGCCTCAACCCGATTTCTCATCCGACCGTGATCCCACCATCTCCATTTGGCGGATATTTGTCAACCCTCCCATATAAAAAAGACCCCAAATATTTTTGTATTGTTACATTAAATTAAAAAAACCCTTTTCCCCTTAATATATAACCAATATTATTTTTAGGTTTTCATGAATATTTAATACCGCAATATGAATGAACGTGATATTATATTTCCTTCTAGTGAATCCCCCATGGTCTCGTGTTCGTCAGGTACATCAGGGACCCTATCATCTAATGATACACCATGACGACAACCGATTCTGATGAAGCATCACTCAATAGCTTCAGGTTTGATGCCATAGGTGTGGCCATGGCCTTGAATTTCATCATTCCGAACCGCTTCAGGATCTCTACTGCATACTTCCCTTGTCCAAGGAAGATTCCATCTGCACTTTTCCATACCTCCATACCTAGAACTTAATGCATCATACCCAAGTCCTTCATCTCGAACTCGGCAGCAAGCTTCCTCTTCGTGTCGGCAATCAATCCATCCTCACCTATCACAAACAGGTCATCCACATAGAATAGGAGTATCATTGGATCGCCTTACTCAACCTTGAATTAGAGGTTGGAATTCGCTTTACTCACGGGGGGTTCACTCAGTGAACTTGTTACATAGCACGACCGTTCATAGGATATTAAAGAATATCCCTAATTTCACTAAATATTGGAAAACTCCTCCTAAAATTGTATTGTTGAACCCCCCTCCTAATATACCTTTCCAATTAAGAAAACCCCAACTTTCACCAAATATTGCACGTATCTATTTTTATCAACCCATTTTTAATATCCCCGTTATATCATATTATCAAGTTGTAACAAAAAGGAGCCCTTACGCATCTTAGTATAAGCAAACAACATAATGGGGAGGCCTCCTCTGACGCAAAAACAAAATCTTATACATCTGAAATAGTGGATGGATGAGCAAGGAATGAAAAGCTCATGCAATATTTCAAATTGGAATGAGAGTAATGATAAATGGATAGGCTAGAAAGTTCTTAACACTCATTAAAAATTGATGCCTCTTTTGAATGAGCTACACATAGCCTTGGACGGTTGTGCTCCCAGTAACAAAAGAGAGGATACAATTCAGAACTACAAAATCTTCCTCTTCCTCGGAATTCCAGGATGTGGAAGTATGTGTGGAATCCAAACGGCATTTCCAAAGTTAATATAATCAATTCCATATTCTAGTGCATGACAAACTATTAACTACTAATATTTATAGCAGAGAGGACTTTTGAGCCCTTCTAGAATATCGAACACAAAGGAAATTTTCAAATAAAACCTCTTCTTAAAAGAGTTTGGAATATTCTCCCCAAGTATCTTTGCTCGAATGTGTGGTTATCTAGGAATGACACTATTTTTCAAGAGCAGTGTGACAACCCTCGAAGAATAGCCATAAAAGCTCACAGGCTATGAAAAGATTACCTTCAAACTAAGAAGGCTTTAAATCAGAATATGCAACAGTTAGATAAAAATGAAAGGGACTAGTTAAGGGATATGTTGGAACCACCCTATTTGCAAAAAAAAGTCATCATCTCTCAAGTAGACAAGAAATAGAAATTGAAGTTGTTCAATGATGAGTTCCAAAATGGGAAAATTATGTAAATAAAAAGCATCATGTTCTTTGATGGAGCCTCAAAGGGATACCCAGGGGCTATAGGTGCAAGAGGGGTACTTTTGGATCCCAGTAGGAAATAAGAACTACACTACGAATGAGAACTAGGAAAAAACATAAACAATCAAGCAGAAGCTATTGCTCTTTATCAAGGCCTCTTACAAGCTTGTCTTCTAGTATTAGAATGCCTCGAAGTGTTTGGAGACTCATAAATTATAATCAATTTGGTTCATGGTGTCACCTCTCTCAAATACATCACTCTCACTAGATGGATTGAAAGAATAAATTATGAGATCAAGAACCTCGACACCCTCAATTTCTTCCATGTTCTTCATCATCAAAACCATAAAGGTGATGAAAGGGAAAACAATGCCACTCGAAGTAATGAAGGGTATCTCAAAATAAATGAGACCATCTCATTAAGCCATATACCGTGATCCTTCTTTGAATAAAACATCCAACAATCAAATTGACATGTACAAATGGATAAGAGGCAGAGCACAATATATTTAGCATAAGTAGGAGTCTTGAAGCCTAAATTCTTGATCTGAAGGTAATAATGTTAGTCCATATTATTCACCACACCTTTGGGAATCATTCAGAGTTAAATGTAAAGGTAAGCTCCATCACTTCATGGCACATTAAACACAAGTTGGAACGAGGATTAATAAAGAGTGATATTAATAAATAATTATAATTATGATGTTGTCAATTTCCGGTAGCTCGTTTGGTTAAGGTGTGGGTCTCATCATGGTTTCTTAAGCCAAAGGCCAAATTAGAGAAATTCTAGCAAACAAATAACTATAATGTTAAAACCATCAATTTTATTTTATAATAAACATTTATTAATTATAATTAACATTTATTAATTATAATTAACATATATTAATTTTAAAATTGTTTTATTTAATTTTATTGTTTATAATTAAAAATTTTGTTTATATTTAACAGATTTTATTTAATTTTATATTATTGTGGAATTCAATGTTGCATCCGAATTTAAAACTTTAATTGAGTTTTAGATAATTTTGATATATTTAAGATTAAACAAAATTCCTTATCAAATTTTAAACAAACGAAATAAATTCAAATTTAAACAAAATAATACGATTAATCCCCAAGTGATCTCAACCCTTGAAGGTGTTGAAAAGAAACCTAAGGTCCAAACTTCGAAATATTTGACTCTACAATGTTTGTGATAAAGCTTCCACTGCTAATGAATGTTGATAATGACAATATGGACTTTTCTACTACCACTTTCCAATGAAGGTAACAAAGCGGAATGTCAAGGGTTGGGGTCAGAGTATTGAAATAAATTTACAGTTTTTAATTCAGAATTTATTTAAAATTAATTTAGATGAAAACAATGAAATACAATATTGAAGATAGAATAGCAACACCACACCAGATATAAAGATAATATATGAAAAACAATACATAGCAGTGTTGCAGGACAAGAGATACTCGTGGATTTTTTCAAACATACCTCCCCAAAAATCTGACGAAGAGCAAGCAGCTTTCCTTCCTCATTTCCAACAAACTTCAACTTCTGTTGTATCAACTATGATGCTTTTTACAGAAGAAGATATACCCCCTGGTTAAAATAGTGCAGATACTTGGAAATCTGTGTAATACATAGAATATTAAATGCATTCAAAAGTTGCTCCTGTCATGACATTAAGAATCCTAGTAAATATCAAAATATAGAAATGAAAGGTATAGCGTAGGAAAAAATGAATTTTATGTAACTCACTTTCTACCAACAATTATTCGTACTGCATCATGCATGATGGTGCGAGAAAGCTCCTCAATGGAATCATGCAACGTAGCACTAAATAATGAATGTACAAATGAGCGACTCGAGCAAACATTTTCTACTGAATCAATTTGCTCAATAAATCCAAGTTCAAATAGCTTATTCGACTCATCTAGAATGAGATACTCAACCCTGCATCAAGAGCCAATCAAAAACCCCGAACATGATTATACGCAAATGATTTCACAATTACCCACACATCTATATGAAAGAATCACATTAACATAATTAGTAAAGTTTTTCCACTAATATCAAATACCCATATATATATGGACATAAAAATATGTTAAATATCATGGAAGATTAAAATTTAACCAAACAAAAAAAGCCTTCGTGAAGTAAGTGGATTAAATAACAATATTTGAATGTCTAAAACTCCAGTAATATACAACCATATGAAATTTTGATGACCAAAGTACTGGAAATGAAGATTACAAGTGAAAGTAAGTCACTAAAGAAATGTTAATCTATTTGCAACAAGCTTTCCAATCAATGACACTAACCTTTGCCAAGATCATCCAGATCAATTTATAACAACAACTCGTCCTACTATAGAATGTGGCCAAGAAAGAAGAATCTGCAAATATAGGACTCTGGTCAAACAATCTCCAAGAATCACAAAATTATAATGAATGTCAAACTAGATGAGCAAACAATGGCAATATACAGATAGTATTAAGAGGAGGAATATACCTGTTTGTCAGTGATTGAAAATTCAATAGTACCTAAAGAGACACAATACACATTACACATCAGTGCAGATCTAATTCTGAACATCTCCATATTTTCATAAGCACTGCATGAATGTGCCTGAATACAATAAAAAATGAAGGGAAGACCCAACACTATATATTGCCTTTTATTTGAACTTAATGATCTTGTACGCTACTCCCAATTGTAACCAGAAAAACCTTCCCTAGAATGTTTCCAAAGCAAAATGGCACTTTTGCAATTATAGAAGATAAAAAAATAAAAAATTACAATTGAGAATATCACACAATAATGCAAAAACTACAAACATGGCAGTGAAGAAGCTCATTGAATTTGTTATGCTCTACTTTAAATTAAAATTTAAACAATCCCAAACTTTAATCAAATGGGCTATGTTAACATCAGGATCTATCTATCACAGTGATTTGGAGATGTTCAAAGGCCAATCGAGAGTCATGACATAGTGGTTACGTACTAGAGTCTTCATTTAGTGGATACAAATTAGATTCTAGAATAATAGCCAAAATAATCAGGGTTGGTTAATTACCTGGTGACATTCTTCATCTCTTTTTGATGGATGGCCTGGATAATGTTGAAATCCAATTTCGCCAGCTCTAAAATATTTTGGTTCTTCACATTTGGCAGCCTGAAATTAGACAAAATGTAGCACCCAATGAGACCCATTACTATTATTAGCAAGGAAGGAAAGAAAGGAAAGAAAGGAAAGAAGGTGCAAATTATGCTAAAATTTTTAAAAAAGGAAAGATTTGAGGTCTCACATAGTGGTAAACGCTTTTAGCTAGGCATGCATCATTTGAGCAATACACTTGACAATGTTTCTTTGCTTCCAGTCTCGAACACAAGCATGCCAAGAATTCTCCATCATGTATTTAATATGGCCACGGCATTGACAAACAAAATTAGAAAATCATCCAATCCAATCCCTTATATGGGGAAAACAAGCGGCATACATGTATAGGCATTGGGTAGTGTGTTATGTTACCTCTTCAGTTAGGTTTTGTTTCTTGTTTCACTCAGTGTAAGTCTCACTTTTCTCAAAAGATTCATTTAAATATTTACTAGAGAGGAATTAATATGGAATTGAAGGAGAGTAAACTTTTAAAATTTATATTTATACCTGTGAGCATAATTGATATCTTCATTGATTTCCTTTTCAATGTGTCTATCGATTCTAACTAGTACAAAACTATCCACTACCAAGAGGTGTTCTAGCAAATCCACATGATATAGGAAGGGAATGAAATGTTGCAGGAAATTAATTAAATATATAATATCAAAACTAAACAGAAAAATGGCAAGAAGGTAAAGGCACTCCATTGACATAGGTACCAAAACTGTCAACAATAGTGAACAAGAGCCTCAAAAAAGAATTTTAAATTGACCCACATGTTTAACAACCCAAAAACCCTGTTTCGCACAATCAAAGAAATAAATACATGGAAAGGCTGAAGAAAATGATTTATACTTACATATGTATTGAGCTGCTGACAAAGCTGGAGAAATCGTAGTGCTTGAAGTACTTAGGCAATAAACTTGTGAAAATTCGAGGGGTTTCCCACAATGAAGCTTGTATTCTCGGGACTCGATGTCACTATCAAGTCTATTGTAGTTGGCCATGTCATACATATTTGTGAGAAATATAGTCACCACATCGGCCCCGCTATTCTGAGATCCATCCTAAATCTAAAATCCCCAAAATAAAAATATAAAACCCAACCCAAAAACTAAAATAAAAACCCAAAATCTAGAAAACCCAAATCAATACATGAACTGAGACCACCATAAGAACTCAAATTTACACCATTCAAAAGCTCTTACTAATCCTGAGAAATCTAGAGCAGGAAGAGGGAAAATCGGCCCCGCTATTCTTAGATCCATCCTAAACCTAAAATCCCCAAAATAAAAATACAAAACCTAACCCAAAAAATAAAATAAAAAACCCAACCCAAAAAATAAAATAAAAACCCAAAATTTAGAAAACCCAAATCAATACCTGAACCGAGACCACCATAAGAAATCAAATTTACACCATTCATAATATCTTGCTAAGATTCAGAGAGATCTAGAGAACGAAGAGGGAAAACAGAGCGAGAAAAGGCAGCATTAACTGATATAAGAAAGAAAAGAGAAATAATATTTACCTAGTTTTTTTCAGAAGAGGAGGAAGCAGCAACGGACTGCTTCTAGAGAAGAGGAGAAATAGAAATTTTATGGTGTCTCTTGAACCCTTGTTCCGTTCTATCCTTGAGCTCAAATTAACACAGAATTCCCTTTAGAAAAAGTCCCGAGATCAATCCAAATGGCTATGGAGTCCTTCTCAGCCATGGTCTTGCCCAGTTCCTTCTTCCACTTTCCATCTACTCGGTTGGAGGCTTACAAACACAATAGCAATGCCATTTTCAAATATTGAAAAGTTGGTCCACAGCAATGATGGCCGCAATGATGGACGGGAGCGCTGAAAATGGAAAGAGAAGATGAAAATGAACTAGGGCTTTTATTTCCCACTCTTCCAAAGAAACCATGCTTCTTCCATCTAGTCTGCACTACGACCACCACACTGATTTAACTACCATGGAGATTCACAAGCCCACAATCCCCAAGAGACATGGACTCTGCAATATTCTAGTCATCAAATATTATGCATTTTTTTTCATTTTTTTGGACTATATTTTTAGGGCATCGCAGATCTATTGCTACCAGAATGAACTTGCTGGAAAATATCTCCCTACCTCTCCTTCGACTTGCGCGGAATCAACTATCCCCGCCTCAGAGTAGGAAGTGCCTTTGCATCTGCAGGATTTCAAATAGGCAATTTAGGATCAAATGCAATGGCTGGAACTGCTAATCGCAATTAGCTGCTGCTTCCACCCGACCATAAACGGCTTATCCGCATCTGGATCTCTATAACTGGTCATAGCCCACATGAACTCGCAACATTCTTATGCTACTCGCTACCTCAACAAGGGCGCCCACTTGGCTGGAATACCTATGTAGTGCAAACAATATTATAAAAAATTATAATAAAAAAATAAACAAAGTGGGGATTAGAAATTAATAATAAAATATTAAATAAATGATTTGGTGGGTAAGTTAAAGACGATATGATTATTCGTCTTAAATAATCGTCTTGAAATTACCCTTGAAGTAGTAGTGTAATAAAGGAATAAAGTTCAAATTGAATTTGTCCATCAATCGTTTCACCTGGTAGTAAAAGGTTTCATGAATTGGAAAATATTGGCAGAATCATATTAGCAATTCATTCTTCAAATTTAGTAATTAATCTTAAGATTTTTAAGCATAGATATTTCTACCAAGATAATGTACTTTTGAACCTTGTTTAAATATTATTAACTTCTGGAACTTGTATTTTTTTTCGAAATAATACATTTAGAACTTGGATAGAATTCCATACCTGAAACAAGGAGGTACTTATAATTTCTTTAACCAAATAAGACGACTAATTGGAAAATATAAATACTCTTAAACATTGTTTTGTCATTGTTATCCTTACCTGCGAATATTCGCAAGAAGGACAGGTACAAATGCTTTAGCCAATTAGCTAAGTAAGTCTCGGGGCACCTCGCAGGAACCCTTTCATCACCATCCCGAAATTAAAACTGTCAGTACCTTGTCAAGGAGAACTCCGTCTTATATTGTTTTGAAATTTCAGTTATTACAACTACAAACAAATTAGTGTCGTAATCATTTTTATGGAGGTAAGACACATCACTATCTTAAAGAATCATTAGTTAAAAGGACATAGTAGTTAAATTGTTATATACATTAATGACTTTATTATTTAATACTGCCTTAACAAGCATTTATTACTTCCGCAATCACAATTTTAACATTTAATGCTGGTATAATTTTTTTTTTAAATTTTATGAAATTATCGGGATGTTACATTGCTCAAGGACAATAATCCAAAGAGACTTCCATCGATATTATCATTGGTACACTATTATCAAATTTATTCAAAACTTAGGATCATAAGCAATATCAAATAAAAATGGAAGGTCCTTAAGTCTTAGGTGGGTATGAATTGAGCCCGTGATTTGGACGTATGAATCCATCCCACGATTTGGAGGTTATTCCTCAACACTCCCAAATAAAATAACCCCCAATATTTATATTACTATGTCAAATAAAAAAAAACCCTTGACCCCTTAATACGGGGCAATATATTTTTGAGGTTTTTAAGAGTATTCAACCCCCCAATATGAATGGACGTGATATGATATTGCCTCACTAGTGAACCCCCCGTGGCTTTACTCTTGGTAAAACCCAAACTTGACAGGAAGTTGTCTATCCTGCCATACCATGTCCTAGGTGCTTGCTTCAATCCATACAAGGCTTTCTTCAATCTGCATACATATGACTCGCTGTCATGTGTCTCAAAACCAAGTGGCTGCTCCACATACACTTCCTCTTCGACTACACCATTCAAGAAAGTTGTCTTGACATCCATTTGGTGTATATTCCATTTCATCACATCTGCAGCATGCTTGATCTTGTAGATCCACTTGAAAGTCACAACAGACTTCCCTTCTGGTCTCGGTACCACATCCCAGACATCATTCTTCATGATTGACTGGTACTCCTCGATCATGGTATTCTTCCATTACTGAATCCCAAATCCTGGGAACTATAGATTCTTCAATATCTAGATAGTGAACTTCGTTGTTAGAACAAATGTTGTTGTCCTTCTTTTGTAGGTGATTGTACATGATCTCTTCTACAAGTCAAATTCAATTGCATGATTAGAAACTTCTCATAGTTTTTCAAAACAAATTATTATGCATCATGACATATGTCATAGAGTCATCCAATTATCTTAGCCAATGCTTCAATACAACATTTATCCATATCCAGTATTCACACGGTAACTTTCTAGATGCCTTCCATCTCTACCAGAATATTTTTCAAGAGTGTGCACAACTCCCAACATGTTAGCAAAGAGGTTTCACTCTAGATAAGTAGCAATGGAATGTTGTATAGTACCATAGGCCACTCACCCATTACTTGCATATTAGTAGTATCTTGTTCATTAATGCAACTTTTCTAATATGCATAATATACATCATAAATCTAGGAATATAAGTATGTCCGTGACTGGACAACATTATTAAGTAATCACATGATAATTCAAATACTTATCTTTGTTTAGTTGTGGGTAGACTCCCTCTCAATCTTTGCTTCCTTGCAGGAATTACAGGAGTGTGCTCTCTCTTGATCTTTGCTTCTTGGATTATCTTTCCTTGAACTTATATCCATCCTAGACCACTATGCATTCTTAAGTTTGCACTAGTGTCATCATTGTGTCATCCTCAAGATCTCATACATAATCATACATCCATTAGTATAATCTCAATACTATCAAAACATTAAGATTCTAAATAATATTAAACATGTATGGTCATGATCATTTCATACACAGGTAATTTATCACAAGTGTTAGTATTCAGGGTTTCAGGGAGTACTTTTTTTACTCATGCATATTCTTATTTGACCATAGGACTCTTCTATTTTGTCATATCATCAATCAAAGTAAGAAGTATAATATGCATAAACCCATGATTACTCAAACTTATAACTTCATGAATAATCATTATCAATCATACAAAAGTATACTTATCTAAGATCTTAACACAAAGTATGATTCTAACTCGATATAGGAAAACATACCTGGATTATCATGCCTGTCTAACATACCCAAACAATGTCTTCTTTGTTCTCTTAAAGGCCTTGTGTTAGCAACCTGCATATCTCAGAAGTTAATAATTGTAGAACCAAGTTATACATACCTCGTAAGTAGAGCTTCTATGTGATCCATGACTATGGATGACTCTTTGTCTTCATGTCACCATGGTCATATGTTCTTGATCTAGAACTTGATTTGTCTTTCTCAATGTACACTTCATGTTAGCAGACAACATCATCCTCATACAACACCACAGTACATTAGTACAATCATAAGTGTCATAACCCTAATCAATGAATGTCTTCTATCATTCTCATGCATTCATACTTTTCCCAGGGTGATAAGACAAGTCTAAAATTAATCAAGATTGTACTAACCTCCAATGAAGACAAACATATCATAAAATTAATCATGAACATATTTCAAAACATACCCGTATCTCTTAAAGGCATACCTGTCGGGATTGCTTGTAGCCTTCTTATGTAAGTCCTTAGCCTCATCTCCCTCTGGAATTGGAACTTCTTCACTTATGTAGGTGTCCAATTCATTCTCTTCTAGGATTAACCCAATCCACTTTGATTTGTTGAAATTGGAACTGGAGCTAGATAAGGGTTTGTCAGAGAAACCCTAAAAATTCAAAATTTGAATTTCAAACTTCTGATTGGATGAAAAGATGCACCTTGCTGAGCTGATCAAGCTGGTATTCTTCAATTTTGAAATCTCCAAAATTTGACCCCTCAAAAATTGCCTTTGAAACTTTCAGATTTTCTCGTCAAAATCCTAAACTAGGGTTTGATAATGCTCGAGGGTGGTCTAATAACCCTTTAAACCACATGACTCATATAGGGCCGACCCCATCAAGGTGGTCTAATAACCCATCAAGTATAAGTTACGACACTTACAATATAACTTGAGACACTTGCACGTAGAACTGACCTTACTTCCAATTAGAGGAATAATACATCTCCGTTGGGGATACAATAGAGTACAAGTACAATATACAAGTGAATATCTTCTGAAGTTACAAATACATCAACACTTCCATCCACTTGAATTCACCCTTTTTCATGCACTCTGTCAAAGTTGCACAAATCTGACTAAATCCTCGAATGAACTTCCTATAGAAACTGGCAAGTCCATGGAAACTTCTTACTCCAGTCGTGCTCATCGGTTCCGACCAATCCAATATTTCCTTCACCCTTTATGGGTCCATCACCAACCCTTTACTCGAGATTACAAATCCCAAGTACACCAGTTCTTCCTTCATGAAGAAACACTTTTGCAGGTTAACCATCAGCTTCTCTTCCTACAACTTCTACAATACCTGTTGAATGTGCTCCAAGTGCTCTGTCTTGGTTCGACTGAAAATCATAATGTCGTCTAGGTAGACTACGACAAAATTTCCCAAGAATGGTTTCAATACTTCATTCATTAATGGCATGAATGTACTAGGTGCATTAGTCAATCCGAATGGCATACCTAATCACTCATACATCCCTTCCTTTGTCTTGAATGTTGTCTTTTATTCATCTCCTTTTCTAACCTGACTCTTGTGACAACCGCTCTTCAGGTCTATCTTCGTGAATTAATTCTCCCCACTCAAGAAATCCATCAAGTCATCCATCCTTAGCAATGGAAACCGGTATTTTATTGTGATCTTGTTGATGGCTCTGGAGTCTATACACATTCTCCATTCTTCACCTTTCTTCGGCGCTAATACTGCTGGTACCGCACATGGACTCAGACTTTCTCTGATCAATCCCCTGTCCAAAAAATCCTGGACCTATTGATTGAGTTCCTAACCTTCTGTCGGACTCATCCTATGTGGTGCTTTGTTTGGAAGACTCGACCTTGAAATCAATTCGATCTGATGGGATATGCTTCGTGTCGACGGCAATCCCGTCGGTGTTTGATCGACTACTATGCTTCAAAACTCATCAAGCATATTTCCGACTTCGATCAGAATCTTCTCCATTATCGACCTCTCAACACATGGCCCTTTTAGAATGGTAGAAAAACATCTCGACTTCTTTTCATCTTCTGCAAGGAATTCTTTCGTTGAACACATCAACACTCACTTCTCGCAAAATTTGCTCTCACCATTCTTATAGTCAGCCCGCTCTTCCGACTTCGGCTTAAGAGTCCTCTGCACACCATTCTTCCACACTGTGACTATGTTTGCTCGACCATCATAGATCATTTTCTGATCATATTGTCATGGTATTCCTAACAACAGATGGCATGCATCCATTGGGATTACATCGCACAGTACACTATCTTCAAATCCTTCGACTTTGAAGTTAATCAGGCACTGTTTGGTCACCTTCACATGATGTCCTTTCTGCAACCATGAGATCTTGTATGGGTGTGGATTTTCTCAACATTTCAACCTTTCCTTGTCGATCACCTCCGTCGACACAAGATTCTCAGTGCTTCCACCATCAACTATGGTCTTGCAACGTCATTCACCGATTCGCACCTTAGTTCGAAAGATGGTCTTTCGCTGTGTTGGCTCTTGCTCATCGCATCAGTCATCCAAAACCAATATCTTCTTGGCTTTCATGGCCCGAATATTCTTCTTACCATCCTCTCTGTTTTCAGATTTCGATTCTTCCCTCTCGTTGACTTGCTCATCTCTTCAACATTGGGCTTCGACTCCTCTGTAGCATGAAGGTTCTCTGGGCACTCATATGCCTTGTGTCCTGCTCCGCGACACTTGTAACAAATTATGGTTGGTCTGCCAGCTCCTTTTCTATTGGATGGACCACTTCGACCATACCCACCTCGACATCGGTTCTCACTACCATTGCGTCGGTTTTCTTGCATTTTATCCCTTGTTGATGTCCCTTCCACCCATCATTTTTCTTCAACAGATTCCTTCCTGTAACTGCTAGTTTGGCCTTTCGCGGAAATAGTCTTCGCACCCCGACTAGTCATCCTTCCTCTAGTCGCTGTGGATTTCCTCGATAGTTTCTCTTCTTCCCTTAGAGCTAACTGGTAGGCTTCACCAACCGCTCTGAATCTTGATATGCTCAATTCATCTTGAATGGCATATTTCAAATCGTTCACATACCTAGCGATAGCTTCTTCTCCTTCGTCAATCTGTCCTGACCTTATCGAAAATATGTAGAACTCTTCCATGTACTCCTTCATGGTCATCTCTTTTTGTCGAAAGTTCTGCAACTTCCGGAACAAGGAAATCACATAGTCATTTGGCAAGAACTTTCCTTTCAGCTTGGAGACCATCCTATCCCAAGATTTGATTTTCTCCTTGCCCTTCTTGACTCTGTCAGCCTGCACATTGTTTCACCACAACGAGGCATGACCCTTCAACCTTAGACATGTATTAGTAACCCATTTAGGATCCTCGATCTACTCTATGTCGAAGTATTTCTCCATCTCTCTGAACCAGTCAACCAAGTCTTTTGGATCTAGACTTCTTGAGTAGGTACGTACATTTATCTTTGTATGACCTCTCATATCCATTAGAATTTTGATCAATTTGTCTTCTAGTTCTTCTCCCACTGCTTCCTTGTCAAAACCCAGAATTTTCGAAAAATTTAAAAAATTTTAAGGTAGCAAATAATGTTATTAAATGCAATCATTTAACTGTTAGTTTAACTTACGTAATTGTAAATGTGTCTGAAAGATCTTTTGTTATATTAAAATGTTATTATGGGTTTCTCTTTTCTGTTACTGATTGTTTTATTTTTTAGTACCCACAAGGTGGAGTTTGCATGTTGAACTGGCTTACTTAGCTTGCAATCTAACGCAATCGATTTTCTATCTCTTATAGATATACAGGTAATAACGGTCGCTACCTTTAAATCTTTCAAGTATTAAATATCGAATAGCAGTACCAATTCATTCAGTAAAAGTGTAACATACTAACCAGTTTTTATCAAGCCATCTTGAAGGTAGAAAATTCTTCCTGTACCATGCCAAGTTCAACTACTGAATATGTTTGGGTTTATACTTTTAATTGCAAGAGTTTGGAGTTAAAATTATCACTATAATTATATTTTTCTCACCTTCAGAAATTGCAGGATTACTTGTCAGTAAAATTCTCTATTATTCAATTTAAGGTTTTTCCTTGCTTGGTGTCTACTTCATGTTTCCATAAATGATACTTTGAACAATAATACATAAACATGTATGAGATTTGTCTTTCATTAAATCCTTACATCTCTACTATAACTTAGAAAATTGAAAGAGATATAACATCTCTGATTCTTTCACATTAGACTAAGATAACAAAATGGAGATAGGCTTTTCAATTAGCCTGTAATTCACTTGAAGACTACCTCCTTGGTGAAAAATAATATAAACTCTATGTTTTGAAAACATACTCCACATCTAAAACTCAGAAGCTATTGACCAAACAAATTTGTACTGAATACAAAACAAGATAATTAAACTTCATTCCAATGTTTTAATTATTATTTGTTGCCAAGTGAAGTATCAATAGGAAGAATCATACAATATTCTTGTGTACATATGTTATGAGTGTTTGTTTAGTAATTATGATAAAAATCTCATCGACATTTTGAGCTCAAATATCATTGGCATGATTGTAATATTTATAAGGCCAAGGGTGATCGTTCTCCAACGTGAAATCTATTGCATGCGTTAACATGGAATAAGTTGCAAGATTAAAACTATGGTTTGTATCCATAAATGGGATATTCTTACTATGATTTTTAATTGATAATCGAGAATTGGGGTGTCCTCCTGGAACTATGGAGTCTCGACCCACTGTGAAGAAAAGATTTAAGCTGCTACGTGGTTGAATGAGAGCCAAGTGCTTGGCGATATAAAACCTAAGAACTAACCCTACCTCATCATTATCCTCCGCCTTCGGGCTCGGGTCTGTCTGCAACCTCTCCAGGTCTGATTCTTTGTTATGGTGTTGTTGTTTCGCTTCCAAGTATTTACATTTTCCTTTGCTTATCGTTTGGAAAAATATTTGAGATTTACTGTGAGCAGCTTTGATAGTGTTATTATGCCTAGGGTTTACCTCTTGAGTTCATTTACTGGTCTGTTGCCATTGTGACAGCATGTTAACAGTTTACATGCTACCTCAACCTTCGTCTTGTCCATAGTTTCGTCTGAATGTCATTGGTATTCGTTGCTTGGCAACTGTAACAGGTCAATAGTCTAGGGTTTGTATTTTGTCAACCGTAGAAACCCTGTCATCTCGTATTCCTAACTCTCGGTGTGATTTTCTTAAGACTTCTATTAAGGTAAAACAACCATTACGTTTGCTAGATTAGTTACTCGGTGGGAAGGATGGGGTTTTTACACATCATTTGTTCGTGGTTAGCAAGATAGTTACAGGAAATGGCGGCCTCCTTCACCACGGTAAGTTACTGTATTCTCTTCTGTGTTTGCAGTTACAAGCATTGTTTTAAAAACAATTTCAAGTTTCTAACATAAGCATCTCTGTCTTGCAAGACCTGATTCCTCATATGTCATGAGTGGCACGAACTCCAACCAGTAGCATGTTCTGGGTAAGCCTAGTTCTTACCATGGCAAAATCCTCCTTGTGGGTTGTTTGCACTGTAGGGTTTTGGTTTTGGAAGCATGGCTTCAGTCGTTTGTAATTTAATTTCCTTGCTAGAGGTGTTTAGGTTTTTAACAAAGTGTAAAGAAAGGCTATGAGCCTGCTCAGGTTGACGAGGTTACGGCCTACAGGTCTAATACTGTATTTGTATTTTGCTTTGGGGTTTTATTACCCAGGGTTTTGGAATTTACCTTAATATAAGTTATGCCTGGTATGAAAGGCTTGTTTTATGTCTGCGTTTTCTTTTAAAATGATGATGCTAGGTTCAGTAATACGTAAATCTTTAGTTTTAAAAAGAAACCGCTTGTATCTTAGGTTTGTGAACTCGGCTGTGGATTGAATACTGTAGTAGCAAGGTTTTTCTCCTGTGTTTTTCCTATATAATTTTTATCTTATAAAAGAAATGACTTGTTCAGCCATTCTGTAAGATGGAGTCGGTGTATGGGTGTGTTTCAAGTTCGGAGTTTATATAGAATACTTCTATCAATAAAAAGAGGCTTACGGCCATAAGTGAAAATTGTTGTATGAAATTAAATGTTTGGAAGCTACGTATAAATGCCTCCTATAGGTTCGAGTTGAATGTGTGTGGCAATTATTTTCAACTTCATGTTTTAAAATTATCTACACCGAAACCTGGCTACGGCCGTGGTTGAGTCATTGTAATACTGTTCAAAGTTTAAACACCTGTAACGTCTGGTCAAAATAGGGTTAATACGAAGGTACAATAGTGATTATATTTATTTGCTGGTTCTTTAGTTACGATTTCCTCCTAATAGTAGTTTGGGAAAAAGTGGAAGATTTGATAGTATTAACGAAGCTCGATAATGAGCTGTAACACTGTTCTGTCTTTTTCGTTTAGAACATGTTTTCTCTGCTATTAAATTCTTATTGTCAAAACTTGGAATGATAGGGTTTCAAAACTACTTGGTTGTGAAATCACTTAACTGTTCAATCTATTTTTATGTTTTAAGATTCTGTTGCAAAAGAGAGTTTTAGGGTATAATAATATGGTGATGTTTATACTCATCAATAGAGTTCTGTTAGTACAAGAAAGTCTTGTAGGAAGGGAAATACCATAATTCTTAAGCTTGATAAATGAGCTAGCTATGGTTCTATTAATTCTAGGGTTCCTATAACAATACTAGTTTATTTATCTTATCAGTAATTCCTGTATAAGGTACTTCTGTTAGAGTTTTTATATATGGTTTTATTTGATAAGTAAATTCTAAATAAACTTTATCTAAGATTGAAGTTTGATTTATATACAGATTTTAAACTAGACATACTTTAACTAGGGTTTGTACTCTAACAAAAGTAACCTAACTGTGGCTACAAAAGTTCTTGCAACAGCCCTGAAATGTCATTGATACTGTAATATATATATAACTGGTTATACTTACTCTTGTT
Organism: Larix kaempferi; assembly: GCA_027924585.1. NCBI lineage: Eukaryota > Viridiplantae > Streptophyta > Pinopsida > Pinales > Pinaceae > Larix > Larix kaempferi. The sequence goes on along the minus strand of BSBM01000091.1, from coordinate 32,028,703 downwards.
CCTATGATTATTAAACAAGTTATGTTTCAGAAATTAATTACTATACACATAATCCTACCTATCTATTTAACTAATACAATTAAACTAGACTAAAACCAGATTACAATGAGAAACTATTGCTTGCGATACTACTGTTGTACAGCATGCATTGAAATATCTCATTAGTAAGATGATAAGGGTATTTAAGAAATACTGAAACACAATAATTCTCTATAATTCTACTACTGATGATTCAAAACTGCTAAATTTTTACTAAACTAAATACTATTAGGACATATAGAAGATAAATATAACATACATTCATTTGTACCTAATACACAACAGGAATAGATAGCTGAACCTGTATCAACTGTGGACAACAACAGCAATGGGAGGCTGTTCCTCCCTACCAACTCCTGGAGAGTGCCCAGACAGCACTTCTCAGGACCGCCGAGCTTGCTCTGATCTTCCTGGCTAGAACTAGGTGCAGCAAAACAATTCACTCAGCCAAAGCAGCTAAACTGGAACCAAGTTACTGCAGCATCCCACTCAAACAAATTTCCTTACTGTATTTCCCTCTTCCTTAATGGGACTCCTCAATAGCATTCACCTGAATGTATTCTCCCTTCAGAACAATGTTGAACCCCCAGCTCAGTTCATTGAGTACTATTTAAAAGATTGCCTAGGTCTTTGTTGGGTTAACTGTCATTAATGAGCCACCTGCTCAGATTCCACTTTATTGGGGAATTATGACCCCAAAATATAGGGAAGTTGCCACCTGCAACTTAGGAAGTGTTTGAGGATGCTGCCACTTGTCTTTTGCCTTTCCACCTAGTTCCATCCACCAGTTAGACCAGTAACCTCTTTTAACAGCTCTCCCATGCTGTTGTCTCCATAATTTATTTATTAATAATAAAATATTCAGAATTACATTCCATTTCTAGTGACTCTGCTGAGTCATCAATTTTCTACTAAGCATTAAATTTAACATAATGTCTTAGGAATATGATAAAATAATTACATTATTTTCACAAAATTGGGGTATGTGACATACACACCCCCTTAAAATGTAACATCGTCCTCGATGTTACTAATTCCTCATCCTCAGCCACCTACTGGAATAGATTTGGGTATGCTTCCCGCATCTTGCTTTCCAGTTCCCAGGTAGCTTCTTCAGGACTAAGGTGCTTCCATTGCACCTTCAGCTATCCAATTGTGCGGTTCCGCAGAGTAATTTCCCTCCTCCCTAGGATACAATCCGGTTCCACCAGAACTTCCCCTTCTGGTTCTACCTGTACAATGTTCCAGTCAATAACATGAGTAGCATCATGGACATACTTTTTCAGAACAGAAATATGAAAAACATTGTGTACTTTTAAATTAGGTGGTAATGCTAGCTGATAAGCAACTTGACCGATTCTAGATAAAATTTCAAACGGACCACAGTAACGTGGCGCTACTTTTGCACAACTTCCCAATCTTAGGGAGCTCTTCCTTGGCCTTACCTTGATGAACACATGTTCACCTACCTGGAACTCTTTAGGAGTTCTTTTCAAATCTGCTTGACTCTTTTGCCGATCCTGGGCAATCTTCAAATTTACCTGCACTTGTTTCACAATCTGTTCCATCTCTTTTAATAAGTTAGGTCCTAACACTAATCTATCTACTGGATTACTCCAAGAGATAGGAGTGTTACATTTACGTCCATACAGAATTTCAAAAGGACTAAACTTAGGTGACGATTGATAGTTGTTATTGTATGCAAATTCTGCTAAATGTAAATAGTCCTCCCACTTACCTGGTTGATCCTTAACATACATTCTTAGCAGATCTTCTAATACCTGATTAACTCTTTTAGTTTGTCCGTCCGTCTGAGGATGAAAAGAAGTGCTGAAATTCAGAGTTGTGTTTAATCCTTTAAACAAAGATTTCCAAAAATTCCCTGTGAATTTAGGATCCCTGTCTGAAATAATAACTTTTGGGACACCATGTAACCGAAAAATTTGTTTCAGAAATATATCAGCTATGTTTGCAGCCTTGTAAGTGGTTTTAACAGGAATAAAGTGGGCTGATTTACTCAATTTATCTACTACCACCATAATTGAATCATTCTGATGCTGATTTTTGGGTAATCCCGTAATGAAATCTAAGCTGATTATTTCCCACTTCCAACTAGGAATAGGCAAAGGTTGCAATAACCCGGCTGGATGCTGGTGTTCTGTTTTTACCTATTGACAGTCTAAACATCTAGCTATATACTCAGCTGTTTCAGATTTCATATTAGGCCAAAAATATTCTTTTCGCAACATGGTGACAGTCTTCTGGTAGCCTGGATGCCCTGAGTAAGGGGTTTTATGAGCTTCGTCCATAATTAACAGTTTAACTTTAGGTACATTTGGAACATACAGCCTGTTCTTGAACAATAAAAATCCCTCTTTGTTTAGGCTATAACCCTTTATTAAACTTTCTGTAGGTTCATCTTTAGCTGTAACTTGTAACTTTTGATAAATTTCATCTGATTTTATCCCTTCAGCCAACTATTCATTCAAATCAGAGGTATAAGTGCTGCTAGCTGATACAAAATTCAGCCTTGCATTTCTGCTCAAAGCATCAGCGACCTTATTTTCCTTTCCTTTTATGTGCTGAATTTTGAAATCATATTCACTTAAGAAGGCCAACCACCTGGCTTGTCTTGCATTTAAATTAGGCTGATCTAAAATGTATTTCAGACCCTTATTATCAGTCATTAAAGTAAATTTTCTGCCTATTAAGTGGTGTCGCCACATTTTTAAAGCATGAATAACAGTAGCTAATTCTAAGTCGTAAGTGGCATAATTCTTTTCGTGAATCTTCAGCTTCCTGGACTCATAGGCAATGACATGCCCATCCTGAGTCAACACTTCGCCTAAACCATCATTACAAGCGTCGGTGCAGACTACAAAATCCTTATTAGGATCTTCTATTCTTAAAATAGGCGCGGTTGTTAATAAAGTCTTCAATTTCTTAAAGCTTTCTTCACACTTCATGTTCCAATCGAACTTCTTGCCTTTCTTTTGCAAGGAAGTGATTGGGTTGGCTATTTTTGAAAAGCCTTCAATGAATCTCCGGTAGTAACCGGTAATTCCCATGAAGGATCTAACATCTGTTACGTCTTTTGGTACTGGCCACTCTTCAATTGCCTGGATCTTTTCAGGATCAACTGAAATCCCTTCCTTGGTGACTACATGACCTAAGTACTGGATTTCATCTTTGAAGAAGTCACACTTACTGAACTTCACAAAGAGCTGCTGCTCTCGTAGTTCTTGTAAAACTATCCGTAGGTGTTCTTTATGCTCCTCTTCATTCTTAGAATAAATTAAAATGTCATCGATGAATACGACAACAAATTTATCTAAGTATTTATGCATTATGTTATTCATTAGGCACATAAAGACGGCTGGGGTGTTAGTAAGCCCAAATGGCATTACGAAAAATTCGTAATGTCCATACCTTGTTCTGAAAGCTGTTTTGAAAATGTCTTCTTCTTTAATTCTTACCTGATGATAGCTCGATCTCAGGTCTATCTTGGAGAACACTGTAGCTCCACGTAGCTGATCAAACAGATCATCTATGCGAGGCAACGGATATCTATTTTTAATCGTCATCTTGTTCAGTTGACGGTAATCTATGCAAAGTCGCATAGTTTCGTCCTTCTTTTTAACAAAAATTACTGGTGCTCCCCAAGGGGATACACTGGGTCGAATGTAATTCTTGTCTATTAACTCTTTTAACTGAGTTTTTAATTCATTAAGCTCCAAAATATTCATACGATACGGAGCTTTTGAACTGGGTACAGCACCTTGTACCAGCTCAATTGTAAAATCCAGTTCTCTCTTGGGAGGTAATTCTGGTATTTCCTTAGGAAAAACATCAATAAATTCATTTACTACAGGGATATCCTCTACTGTTATCTTTTTGTTTTCAGACTTATCTGTCTCATCTGTAATAGTTACAGCATAAGCTTTGCACCCTTTTCTGACTACCCTTTTAAGTTGTAAAGCAGAAATTTGCCTGACTACTGTTTTCCTAGGAATACCCCTAACAGTTATAGGCTGTCCATTATTGTTTACACACCTAAAAGTTTTGTCAAAACAGTTTAAAACTACCTTATGCTGTTCTAACCAGTCCATACCAATAAGCATGTCATACGAGCCAAGTGGCAGAATATTTAATTGAACAGTAGTTTGAAAATCATTCATATCTAAAGTACATTCTTTAACATAACAATTCACCTTCCTTTTTGCCCCAGTGGCTAGTTGTACTGACCAAGAGTTATCAAATCTTTCAACAGTCAGATTACATTTTTCTACTATACGTGGTGAAATATAACTAAGGCTAGCACCTGGATCTATTAAAATAGTTACAGGGGTTTTGTTAATCATACCTCCTACTTCCACCATGGAAGTTTGATAGTCAGCTTGGCGGTTCTCCAACGTTGCATTTATTCGGGGCATAGTCCCTGCAAAGTCTCCAACATTCATTTCTTCTTGTATAGTATGAATATTGTTGATTGGTTTCTTTCGATTTAGGCAAACTGAAGCATAATGTGGGCCATTACACTCCCAGCATTTAACAGGCTCCTTCCATTCAAGATTCTTAGTGTAATTTCCGTGATTGTTAGGAACCTCCTTGCTTCCCTTGAAGTTACTGGAATTATTAGCAACTCCATTTTTGCTTCCCTGGAAGTTTTTACCATTAAACAGGGTTTTGTGCTTTTTATTTTTGAAACTTTTCTGGGGTACAAACTCCTTTTTCCTGTACTCAGGCTGATTGCCATTCTTTTTAGCTTTCCAGCTGGCTATCCCTTCCTTCTTTTTATTCTGTTCATAACAGAAATTAGCCTTCCGCATAGCCTCTTCCAGCGTTTTAGGGTTATCATATTCAATTCTGTCCTTGATATGATATGGTAGGCAGCTGAGAAACCGCTGTATTTTTGGTTTCTCTTCGACAAAATATGACACATACCTTAACAGACTTAAGAACTTACTGTTTAAGTCCTTCATAGTCATAGACCCTAGCTTCAGTTCATAAAATTCCTTGGCCCTCTCCTCATAGTACTGTTCGGACAGAAATTTCTTTTTGAAGTACCTTTTAAAGGTACTCCAATTGACTTATTTTTCTTTGATCCCCTTGACCCTTTTCAGGTCTTGCCACCATATGTCCGCCTTTCCAGAAAGGTTGTAGATGGCCATTCGTGCCTTCAGCTGATTTGAATAGTTATAAATCTGGAAATGTTTTCTCATCCCGGATAACCAGGATTCTGCCTCTTCTCCTGTCTCAGATTCTCCATTGAAAGTTTGGGGTTTTATTTTCTTAAACTCCCCGGAAATCTCCTCATAAGGTTTGTACTTTTTCTTTCTGTTGTGCAACTCAGCTTCACTGCTGTCACTAGTAGTGTGATAGCTTTGTTTTTCCCTTCTTTCTTCAGATGATGAACTGCTGTCAGATTTAGCTGGTTTCATCCTTTTAGACCCTCTTTGATGACTAGCTTCTTCTGAGTCAACTCTTTTTCTTCTTTCTTCTATCTGAAAATTTTCTAATAATAACTGATTTAGCTGCTCTTGAGTTTTCAGAATCCTTTCATTATCCCTCTTGACTGTTTCTATCTCTGTCTTTAAACCTTTTATGGTCTGCATCAGTTCTGAGGAGTGAGCAATTACCTCCTCTGTCACAGGTTCTCTCGACATCTGTCTTGTCGCAGTGTTTGGAGATTCCTCCTCAGCATATTCTCCTAGCTTCTCCATAGCTGCCTGTTAGATTCAGAAAAAGGAAATTTTTCTGCTCTGTATTTATAAAACCGAAAATACAAGTTAGTACATGATATATATATATATATATATATATATATATATATACATTTTTCTTTTCATTGGCACTGTTCTGCGGAAACTAGTGGAGCCATATTCAGGCCTAGTGTATGAACCTCGCTCTGATACCACAGGTCAAAACCCAGAATTTCCGAAAAATTTAAAAAATTTTAAGGTAGCAAATAATGTTATTAAATGCAGTCATTTAACTGTTAGTTTAACTTACGTAATTGTAAATGTGTCTAAAAGATCTTTTGTTATATTAAAATGTTATTATGGGTTTCTCTTTTCTGTTACTGATTGTTTTATTGTTTTGTACCCACAAGGTGGAGTTTGTATGTTGAACTGGCTTACTTAGCTTGCGAGCTAATGCAATCGATTTTCTGTCTCTTACAGATATACAGGTAATAACGGTCGCTACCTTTAAATCTTTCAAGTATTAAATATCGAATAGCAGTACCAATTCATTCAGTAAAAGTGTAACATACTAACCAGTTTTTATCAAGCCATCTTGAAGGTAGAAAATTCTTCCTGTACCATGCCAAGTTCAACTACTGAATATGTTTGGGTTTATACTTTTAATTGCAAGAGTTTGGAGTTAAAATTATCACTATAATTATATTTTTCTCACCTTCAAAAATTGCAGGATTACTTGTCAGTAAAATTCTCTATTATTCAATTTAAGTTTTTGCCTTGCTTGGTGTCTACTTCATGTTTCCATAAATGATACTTTGAATAATAATACATAAACATGTATGAGATTTGTCTTTCATTAAAGCCTTACATCTCTACTATAACTTAGAAAATTGAAAGAGATATAACATCTCTGATTCTTTCACATTAGACTAAGATAACAAAATGGAGATAGGATTTTCAATTAGCCTGTAATTCACTTGAAGACTACCTCCTTGGTGAAAAATAATATAAGCTCTATGTTTTGAAAACATTCTCCACATCTAAAACTTAGAAGCTATTGACCAAACAAATTTGTACTGAATACAAAACAAGATAATTAAACTTCATTCCAATGTTTTAATTATTATATGTTGTCAAGTGAAGTATCAATAGGAAGAATCATACAATATTCTTGTGTACATATGTTATAAGTGTTTGTTTAGTAATTATGATAAAAATCTCATCGACATTTTGAGCTCAAATATCATTGGCATGATTGTAATATTTATAAGGCCAAGGGTGATCGTTCTCCAACATGAAATCTATTGCATGCGTTAACATGGAATAAGTTGCAAGATTAAAACTATGGTTTGTATCCATAAATGGGATATTCTTACTATGATTTTTAATTGATAATCAAGAATTGGGGTGTCCTCCTGGAACTATGGAGTCTCGACCCACTGTGAAGAAAAGATTTAAGCTGCTACGTGGTTGAATGAGAGCCATGTGCTTGACGATATAAAACCTGAGAACTAACCCTACCTCGTCATTATCTTCCGCCTTCGGGCTCGGGTCTGTCTGCAACGTCTCCAGGTCTGAGTCTTTGTTATGGTGCTGTTTTTTTGGCTTCCAAGTATTTATAATTTCCTTTGCTTATCGTTTGGAAAAATCTTTGAGATTTACTGTGAGCAGCTTTGATAGTGTTATTATGCCTAGGGTTTACCTCTTGAGTTCATTTACTGGTCTGTTGCCATTGTGATAGCGTGTTAACAGTTTACATGCTACCTCAACCTTCGTCTTGTCCATAGTTTCGTCTGAACGTCATTGGTATTCGTTGCTTGGCAACTGTAACAGGTCAAGAGTCTAGGGTTTGTATTTTGTCAACCGTAGAAACCCTGTCATCTCGTATTCCTAACTCTCGGTGTGATTTTCTTAAGACTTCTATTCAGGGAAAACAACCATTACGTTTGCTAGATTAGTTACTCGGTGGGAAGGATGGGGTTTTTACACATCATTTGTTCGTGGTTAGCAAGATAGTTACAGGAAATGGCGGCCTCCTTCACCCCGGTAAGTTACTGTATTCTCTTCTGTGTTTGCAGTTACAAGCATTGTTTTAAAAACAATTTCGAGTTTCTAACATAAGCATCTCTGTCTTGCAGGACCTGATTCCTCATACGTCACGAGTGGCACGAACTCCATCCGGTAGCATGTTCCGAGTAAGCCTCATTCTTACCATGGAAAAATACTCCTTGTGGGTTGTTTGCACTGTAGGGTTTTGGTTTTGGAAGCATGGCTTCAGTCGTTTGTAATTTAATTTCCTTGCTAGAGGTGTTTAGGTTTTTAACAAAGTGTAAAGAAAGGCTATGAGCCTGCTCAGGTTGACGAGGTTACGGCCTCCGGGTCTAATACTGTATTTGTATTTTGCTTTGGGGTTTTATTAGCCAGGGTTTTGGAATTTACCTTAATATAAGTTATGCCTGGTATGAAAGGCTTGTTTTATGTCTGCATTTTCTTTTAAAATGATGATGCTAGGTTCAGTAATACGTGAATCTTTAGTTTTAAAAAGAAACCGCTTGTATCGTAGGTTTGTGAACTCGGCTGTGGATTGAATACTGTAGTAGCAAGGTTTTGCTCCTGTGTTTTTCCTATATAATTTTTATCTTATAAAAGAAATGACTTGTTCAGCCATTCTCTAAGATGGAGTCGGTGTATGGGTGTGTTTCAAGTTCGGAGTTTATATAGAATGCTGCTATCAATAAAAAGAGGCTTACGGCCGTAATTGAAAATTGTTGTATGAAATTAAATGTTTGGAAGCTACGTCTAAATGCCTCCTATAGGTTCGAGTTGAATGTGTGTGGCAATTATTTTCGACCACATGTTTTAAAATTATCTACACTGAAACCTGGCTACGGCCGTGGTTGAGTCATTGTAATACTGTTCAAAGTTTAAACACCTGTAACGTCTGGTCAAAATAGGGTTAATACGAAGGTACAATAATGATTATATTTATTTGCTGGTTCTTTAGTTACGATTTCCTCCTAATAGTAGTTTGGGAAAAAGTGGAAGATTTGATAGTATTAACGAAGCTCGATAATGAGCTGTAACACTGTTCTGTCTTTTTCGTTTAGAACATGTTTTCTCTGCTATTAAATTCTTATTGTCAAAACTTGGAATGATAGGGTTTCAAAACTACTCGGTTGTGAAATCACTTAACTGTTCAATCTATTTTTATGTTTTAAGATTCTGTTGCAAAAGGGAGTTTTAGCGTATGATAATATGGTGATGTTTATACTCATCAACAGAGTTCTGTTAGTACAAGAAAGTCTTGTAGGAAGGGAAATACCATAATTCTTAAGCTTGATAAATGAGCTAGCTATGGTTCTATTAATTCTAGGGTTCCTATAACAATACTAGTTTATTTATCTTATCAGTAATTCCTGTGTAAGGTACTTCTGTTAGAGTTTTTATATATGGTTTTATTTGATAAGTAAATTCTAAATAAACTTTATCTAAGATTGAAGTTTGATTTATATACAAATTTTAAACTAGACATACTTTAACTAGGGTTTGTACTCTAACAAAAGTAACCTAACTGTGGCTACAAAAGTTCTTGCAACAGCCCTGAAATGTCATTGATACTGTAATATATATATAACTGGTTATACTTACTCCTGTTCCTATGATTATTAAACAAGTTATGTTTCAGAAATTAATTACTGTACACATAATCCTACCTATCTATTTAACTAATACAATTAAACTAGACTAAAACCAGATTACAATGAGAAACTATTGCTTGCGATACTACTGTTGTACATCATGCATTGAAATATCTCATTAGTAAGATGATAAGGGTATTTAAGAAATACTGAAACACAATAATTCTCCATAATTCTACTACTGATGATTCAAAACTACTAAATTTTTACTGAACTAAATACTATTAGGACATATAGAAGATAAATATAACATACATTCATTTGTACCTAATACACAACAGGAATAGATAGCTGAACCTGTATCAACTGTGGACAACAACAGCAATGGGAGGCTGTTCCTCCCTACCAACTCCTGGAGAGTGCCCAGACAGCACTTCTCAGGACCCCTGAGCTTGTTCTGATCTTCCTGGCTGGAACTAGGTGCAGCAAAACAATTCACTCAGCCAAAGCAGCTAAACTGGAACCAAGTTACTGCAGCATCCCACTCAAACAAATTTCCTTACTATAATTCCCTCTTCCTCAATGGGACTCCTGAATAGCATTCACCTGAATGTATTCTCCCTTCAGAACAATGTTGAACCCCTAGCTCAGTTCATTGAGTACTATTTAAAATATTGCCTAGGTCTTTGTTGGGTTAACTGTCATTAATGAGCCACCTGCTCAGATTCTACTTTCTTGGGGAATCATGACCCCAAAATATAGGGAAGTTGCCACCTGCAACTTAGGAAGTGTTTGAGGATGCTGCCACTTGTCTTTTGCCTTTCCACCTAGTTGCATCCATCAGTTAGACCAGTAACCTCTTTTAACAGCTCTCCCATGATGTTGTCTCCATAATTTATTTATTAATAATAAAATATTCAGAATTACATTCCATTTCTAGTGACTCTGCTGAGTCATCAATTTTCTACTAAGCATTAAATTTAACATAATGTCTTAGGAATATGATAAAATAATTACATTATTTTCACAAAATTGGGGTATGTGACATTCCTGTTCTTCCACTTCTTCGACCTCCTTGTTGTTGTGGTCTAGTGCATCAGGAATACAATCATGCCTTTGGCTTTCTTTGATCGATGTGACTTCATTTGTCAAAGTTCACATTGTTCGGACGCACTTGACGAACATCCCACAATCAACTGTGACTGCTACGCCACGTGCTCTTCATCCAACACCTCGAAGGTTAATGCCTCTGTGATCCATTTTCAACCTCAGCTGAAACTCCCACTCCATCCAATCACAACCGGACTTCAACTAGTTGTGTACGACTCTACCCAACCGCAACTGGAGCTGTGCACACACTCACTTACTGGACTCTCCGCTTTGATATGGATATCCTCCAAATCTCAGGATGTTATAGCTCTGATACCATCTGAAACAAGGAGCCTTATGCACTAAGGGTCTTGCTTAACAATTAGACACAACACACACATTCACATAGACAAGATGTAAACATGATGCCAGAAGTTGGCTTATATTACTTATACAGAAACAATTACAATGCAAACTGCAAGGAATGAAAATAACAAACGAACTGTCGGCCTCAGCCGTTACAATATAGAAGTAATTGTGTGCTATCTCAGTGTGTCAACTGGAACCCTCTCCTGGTTCACTGCAGAACTCTGAGCTATGGTTCGATCTCCTCTGTGTTCGGAAGATGTACGACTGTTCTCTGCAATCTACCTATCTTCTCCCTGAAATCTGCTCTGCTAAGATGATCCAACTGATCCAAGCTCCCTGGCCTTCTACTCTACTATTGCTATTCCAGATATCACTTCGAGGCCCGAGACACGCTTTCTCTTCCTATCGATCTCCTCAGATCCTGCAGACCTGAAACTGTCAGCGCCCCAACCGTGCTGCACAATCCCTTTCTGTGTTGACATCTGTCACGATCCCAACTACCTTCAATAACTGCTATTAACTTCCTTAGCAACCCCAAACTATTGCCAAGTACTCTCCTTGAATTCTACATGTCGTTATGACAAGCAACAGTAATCCTTCATGTTGCCAATACTGTTTGTCAGTTTCAACTTACCCATCGAATTTCTTCTCACAACTCAAGGCTTCGTCAGTCTACCCCTTCCTCCTCGTTTGGCTGATGCCCAAACCTGTCGGAGTCATGGTTTGACGCATGTCGACCATTGACGCCTCTCATTCTTTCTGTCGTCTGTCGACCCTTGACATGTCGACTCTCAACCTGCCTCTCCTATCGACCCATATCGACAGCTTATGCTCGACTTATTGACTTAGAGAGCCAATATTCTCTTCTGCACCAGTGGTCGTCAACAATCCCTCTGGTCAGCCTTCTTCAAGTCGACTAACTTCGACTAATCTTCCTAGGCTCCGATGCTCCCGCATCAGTAAGCCTATCTTGACTCATATTATTTATGTCAAATTCATTAAGTATTAAGTAATTCCTTGTTTCAAAACCCTTCTTCGCCCATGCCTCGACCCAAGCATACATTATGGATTAGTTAACCTCTTACCAAACAATTTTGTTTTCTCACAAATGGGAAAACTTCTCCTCGAGCCTCTATTTCACTTGCACATTATGTGTTTACTAATGTATATGGTGTTGGGTGTATCAAGGAGGGAGGATGTAAGGGGGTAAGACCCCTTCGCCCTCGTCATCCTCCATTGATACACATAAGAGTTCAGTAAGTTATTTGTGCTAATGAGAGGACTCATGGAATTAAAACTTTCATTGTGATATCAAAATAAAAAAATTGTGTTACAGAGAAAAAATAAATTTGTATTTCTAAATTTGGAGAAAGTGAAAAAGGTAAAAGTAATAAATTCCATAATTTTATATAAGTTGAGTGGAGCATCATATCAAAGAAAGGAAAATTGTTGAGTGATCTTGGTCATTTGTATTATCTGAGACAATAGATAAATTGTCATGGTTCTCCAGAGATTATCTTCTACAGGTGTCTATAGTTGGCTTTTGTAATTAAATGAACCTATAGGAAAAGTGTAGAAATTGGGTGACTTTGACAATTTTTAAAGGCTATAAATTTTTGATTAGGAATAAGAATTGAGCATACTTATAGTCATTGGAAATATTATCCATAGGGGAATAGTTGTGCAAAGTCAAATTCTGAAGTGGTGATTCAAATATTCCTAAAAATTGCTCAGAAAAGTGCACATAGCCATAATTTGACAAAAATTGTCTATATGGGTATTTTCCATACTACATTAAAATTGATTTTTGATTTAATAAGAATTTAATGAATATAACAAATGTGTTATATGAACACTTTTGCAGATTCAAAATTATATTAGAGACAGTTAAGGTTTCAAGTTTTAGTATAGTTCACTTTGGAAACCCATGGTGAGTCTTGATTGGGCCAAGAGAATCATCATCATGGATGATGCACATGATCCTCATGAGGTTGATAGAGATGTCATGGGAGAAAATATACATGATGAAAATGTAGAGATAGAACCCAATGGTAGGAGAAACCAAGTGACTCCCCCAGATATTGTAGAACCCATGAAGAACCTAAGGGTAGAAATACATAGTTGTAGAGCAGATAATTAGATGTTGATTATAGATCAAGAAAAATGAAATAAACTAGATGTATCTATGATTCAATGTTTGACAGACATTCAGAGGAAGATGCACTCTAGAAATCACTCAGGAAGTCAAGAGAAGAGCAAGAGTAGCTCAAGCATACATTCTCACAAGAGGTCCCATAGTTCAAGGGGATTTCTAGAGAACGACGATATACTCCAAAAATATCTTCTACTGAGTCATCTGAATCTGAAGACTCAATTGAAAGATCAATTTATTCATATTGTCGGAATAAGAGAAAGAGACCTTTCAAGAACAACTTACATAGACAATTTACAAAGGACAAATCTCCTACATTTGATGGTGAGGTAAAATCTAGTCATGAAATTGAGGGTTGGATTCTTGGGATGAGGAATTATTTTCAAGTTGAAGACTACTCTAGAAATATGAAGGAAATGGTTGCTGTATTCAATATGATATGAATGTAAAAGAATCTATATGGTGGGATGACCTTAGGAAAGTGTAGAAGATCAATGAAAGAAACATTGTGTTGAAGTAATTCAAGAAATACTTCAAGAAAAGGTACCTCACTAATAGGTACTAGGATGGAAATATTAAAAGATTCCATGAAATTAAGTTGGGCCAAATGGGTATGGAGGAATATGACAAAAAATTCTTGGAGCTCCTGACATATGTCAAGTATTTCAGGGATGATAAAGTGAAAATTTAGTGTTTTCGAAGTGGATTTTGTGATTCCTACAAAGACTAAATTGAGTTTGATGAACCTCAAACTCTAGATGAGACTATATGGAAGGCCAAGTATTGTTATGATCAAAACAAAAGAAAGAAACATTTCCATAAGGCATTGAAGGATAAGAAAATTGAGATGTTTGACCAAAGAAATAAGTGGTTCAAGCATTTTGATTTTAGAAATCAACCAAGGTAGCCACCACAGGGTGTGACAAATCCAACTTGGATTATGGGAGACAAGCCAAGAAAGCCAAGATATCCACTTCAATGTTGGATATGTGGATAGGAACATATGCTTAGAAACTGTCCACATTAAAATGGGAGTGCAAATCAAGTTCACAACAATCAAGAACTGGAAACTATGGTTCAAGTGGAAAGGACCATCCCTAGAATTTATGATGGACTAGAGGACCTCCAAGAAGACCATCAATCAATTGTGGTTGAGGTTGAAGGTAAGATTTCTAAGCAGTCTATTTCTATTTTGACTGACCCTAGATCTACTGACAGTTATATCACTCATAAAATTGTTAATATTTGTGCTTTTAAGAAACCAAGCATTGTAAATCATGGTTGATCCAACTATCAATTGGAAGCAAGAGAAAATTTAGTTAAATGGTGGAGAAATGTCCATTAGAAATGGATGGGCTACTCACTTTTGAAAATATAAATATTTTTCCACTTGGTTCCTATGATATTTTCATTGGCATGGACTATTTGGAAGCACACATAGTTAAACTTCACTGCTATAGAAATACTTTTGACTGCATTGACGAGGAAGGAAAACCAAGGGATGTAAAATGAATTCCAAAGGTAGTTTCTGTTAGGAAGATTCCAAAATGCAGTTGAAGAAGTTTTGTAGTAAAGGTTATCAATTGTATGTCACCCATGTTTTAAATAAAACATAAAATGAAATTCCCAAGAGGATCATCATATTTTGCAAGAATTCAAGGATTTGTTTCTTAATGAAGTTTCAGGACTTACTTCGAAGAGGGACATTGATTTCACAATTGATCTTGTGCCAAGAGTTTCACTAGTTTCTAAGACACCTTATAGAATGAGTACACCATAATTATTAGAGATGAAAATGCAATTGCAAGACTTATTGGAAAAGAAGTACATTTGGCCAAGTGTGTCTCCATGGAGAACACCCATACTATTTGTGAAAAAGAAAGATGGAACACTCAGGTTATATATTGATTAAGGAAGTTGAACAAAGTTATAGTTAAGAAAAAGTAAATATTTCCTCGAATTACTGATATTTTTCATCAAATGAGAGGGGAAAAGGTATTTTCAAATATTTACTTGAGGTCTAGTTACCATCAGGTGAGAATTAAGGAAGAAGATGCTCACAATAGAGCCTCTTGAATAAGGTATGGACACTATGAATTTGTAGTGGTGCCATTTGGTATCAGTACTGCACCATCTACCTTATGTGTCTCATGAATATCATCTTCAGTAGGTATTTGGACAATCTTATGTTTTCTTTTCTAGATGGGATTCTTATTTACTCTAAGAATGAAGAGGAGCATGAAGAAATTTCAAGTATGTCTTTGCAATTGATAAGGGATCATAAATTTTATGCAAATCTAAGAAAATGTGATTTATATAAAAATAAAATTCATTATTTGGGTCACATTATTTCAAAGGAAAGAATATCAGTGGATCAAGAAAATATTGAATCTATTATGAACTAGACAATTCCAAGGAATATGACACATATGAGGTCCTTTATCAGTCTTGTTGGTTATTAAAAAAGATTCATTGAAGGATTCTCCAAGGTTGCACACCCCACCACTTCTTTACAAAAGGAGGGAATAAAATTTGAATGGACACATAACTGTGAAGAAATCTTCTAGCTATTGAAGAGGCTTCTTACAAGTGCTCCAATTTTGAAAATTGTTAACCTAGAAAAAGACTTTGTGGTGTGTAGAGATGCATCTAAACATGGAGTCGGAGGATTTATTATACAAGACAATCATGTGGTGTGTTATGAGCTTAAAAATTTGCATGGGCATGAAAAAAATTACGCTACCCATGATTTGGAACTTGCAAGCATAGTGCATACTTTGTAGATGTGGAGGCACTATCTAATGGGTAGAAAATTTGAACTAAGGATAGACAACTACAGTCTAAAATATTTGTTTGAGCAACCAACAATAAATGCCAAGCAAGCCAAAAGGGTGTAATTTTTAAGTGGATTTGATTTTGCAAACAAACACATAAAGGGGAAAGAAAATAAAGTGGTTGATGCACTCAGCAGAAAGATTCATGTGGAAACCATTAGTACTTACCAATAAGATTTGAGACAATAAATTGTTAATTATCTTGTTGAAGATGAGTTGTATGTCCAAATAAAAGATAAATTACAGTAGCGTAATCTTGAAATGAGGTATGAAGGGTATCATTTGGAGGATGACAACTTCTTATTTATAAAAAATGGAATTTATATTCCAAATGTGGTAGAATTGAGGATAATTATTATGGATGAAATCCATTAAATATCATATTGTGGTCACCCAGGATACCAAAAAACAATTGCTATAGCCAAAAAATTGTATTTTTGGTCATGGATGAAAATCGACATTGATGAGTATATTTATAAGTCTATGAAATTTCATCCAGTAAGGATTGAACATATGTCACAACCCCAAAATCATGTATATATAATTTTTTTTTTATATATATACTCTTTTACTTACTAGTATAATTGTACATTCGTCTAACTTTTAAATACTCAAACACTTGATTTTATTCCTAGTTCTAATCCTAAGTTATTTGCATGTTGGCAGAGTACAATTCTACTTCTTGGGACCATAAATCGACCAAGGTAAACAAATTTACTTGTGTTATAATAGAAGTTTCCTAGAAAGTTATTTAATGATCAAAGTCTGAGTTTATTTAAAAAGATAAGAGTTAGGACCTAGGTTGAAACCTAATGGTTTAACCTTAGTCCTAAATGTGAAATCTATGTAACTTGTGCTTGTGCTATCATTTATAACATTTGGTCTTGCTTATGGATAATATATTGTTAAAGGTTGAAATACATAGTTTTCATGGTTCGAAAACCTTATTACAGTTTTAACCATACTTTTCTAAGGTATAACCATACGATAGCATGTATTACAAATTGCAAAGTTTGGAAAGTTGCGCTTGGAAAACTTGTGGAAAAAGTATCGACAATAGGCAAGGTTTTAATGCTGGTCCATGTGACTGGTGTGAAGTTGAATTAATGTTTGGTTCTGTGGCATGAAAAATGACAACGCAATCAGTGATGGTTTAACTAAACTTGCAGTGTATTAACTGTTCTTTAGACCTCGATTCAGTAGATGGAGTATCGACCCTCCATTTGTACCCTACTCTTATTCTCCATCTTTAGATGAGAGTTCCTCGGGCTTGGATGAGATAGGAAAGTGTGCAACATTGATTTTTGTCCTCCCGACTGGATTTGGATACTACCAAAAGGTTGACGGTTTTGTTTCACTGTTGTTATTTTTTGCAGAAAGACCCCACCGAGGGAATCTCCTTGGTATGTGCACTGCGTTTCTCCCTGGTGTGAACTCAAGGATTAGTTTCCCTTTGGTCAAAACCACTAAATTCTTATTCAAGCCTTGTAACTTGTGTTTATGAAAGGGTTTTTGACAAAGGAACAATAGAGTGTGGCGTTAATATAGAGCTAAGATATTTATCTTTTCAGCTCTGCGACTTCTTGGCATTTTTTCTTTGTCCTCTTCTTGTGGAAGGGTTGGTGGCTTTAATTCTCTGGTTTTCGATACTGAGCATGCTGGATTTATGAGAGAGTAGAAGGCCTATTGCCACTACACATAAACCTTACCAATTTTTACTACTTTACAAGGAAATTTAAATAATTCCAATATTGATATTAACTATTTCTTGCACAGGTTTTGAGACTGTGATATCGTTGAAGGAAACCTTTGTATCCACGAGAAAAAGCATGCATGGTAAGTGATCTCGTTTCCATTTGGATTCCAAAAGTAAGGTCCAGTGTAGGAGAGGTTCTGAATCTACTTCTTGTTTGCTACAAAGTTGATTGTAGGGAAACTAATACTAAGCTCTGTCATGTTGAATTTCAGTACTGGATATTAGGTGAGTTCGTGCATATTTTTGGCACAGAAAAGTTCTTGCGTTCTTGCTATGATTCAGGGTTATGGTGGCTATGCCTCCATCTTGCGACCGTCTTTTCCATAAGGTAAAAACTTTCATCTTGTAGGTTCTTTGAAAACAAGTTAAGATTTAGGGTTTTGTAAAATTCTGTCAGTCAATAATTCTAATTGCCTTTGTATTTACGGGCATGTGGTGTGAGCCCGACTTCCATCCCTTTATGCTTTCCTTATCTAATAGGTATGCAAGCTAACTCCACATCTTGGTGTGACCCTGTGTATCTATGTTCATGGGTATTGGAAACTCTGTAAAGGTGAGTTCTCAGTTTCTTGCATCCTAGGAATGGATTCTAACTTAAGTTTCTTCAAAATCCCATGGTGTTTGGCATGGGAGTTGAACTTTCCAGTTTTTAAAATGATACATCTAGAATCTGTAATCTTTTTATGAATTTGTTTTAAGTTTAGAGGGACTGTCTCGTTTAACTTTTAATTCCGATAGATTCAGATTCTAGAAGTAATTTGCTATTGTGTGCTTCTGTGTAAGGAACATAATATTAATAAATCTAGACCTATTTTTTCCTTTGACATTGTTACTGTATACAATTATGTGGAAACAAAGTACTTATTTTGTCAATACTACTAGGTAACATTTGTACAAATGTTTGCTTTCCCTTTTGGCTTGGATTATAACTTGGAAAAATATTTATAGTTTGATATTCACAAAATCGAGGTTTAAATCCCTTACTCTATATATTTTATAATTCTTTGATTTTAATCTAGCCTTATCGGCATGTTTATAATCTATCAGTTATAGTCTCCTATTTTAGTGTTCCAAGAATCCTCCCAACTTGTTTGTTATTTTTATGCATTATTAATATTATATTATATATAATATATCCTAAATTATTGACTTTGTATTAGAAGGATATTATATTCTGATTAGAAATATTCTTATATTATTATCTAATGTTCTATTTTTAAAGACTAAATATTTATTAAAAAAAAATACTTATGCCTATTCTTTCAGTCTATTTGGTATAAGCACTGTACAATAATTTGTTCATAAACAATAACGACAGAATAATAATTGATAATTTACTTAATGCATAAGTATAGTTTTTTGAATATAAAACTGAATACTAAATAAGAAATAAATATTATTTTTATAAGCAATAACATGAATATCACTAATTAAATCCAGAATATGATTAATTAGAATGGAACCTGAAACCAACTGATGGGAAATCAAAACTGAAGGTCATTGTTCCTCCCAACTAACTTCCAGAAACAACCAAGCTACTTGCTCTGAAACCCGCGAGCCTGTTTGTTGAACCACAAAGACAAAGACTGGTCACAAAACTCTCATTGCGTAAGCTAGATCATATTTCACTCCCATCATAAGCCTCGAGCTCATTCGATGGATTCAATACTTATAGTATTTTTCCTAGGACTTGGGTATTTATGAGCCACCTGCTCCATTATCACTCCTCAAGGAGTTTCAACCTGATTTTTCGGGAGGATGCCTCCTGCATCATTTGAGATTTTATTAAGTAGTGTTGCCACTTTGGGATTTTCTCTTGACACTTTTCATTCCTCCCTGTGGGTCAGCAAACACTCTGTAACAGCTATTTCAGTTTTGATTCTCTCTGTTTTAATTATCTATTAATTAATAATTCTATTACATTTATTTTGACCTCACTTGGTCAAAATGTCAAAATAAAATAAAAATAAGGTTCTTAAAACAATTAAATATTCGGGTTCTTCAATGTATTCTAACATCAACACCCAACAGTTTTACTACATCCTTTGTCGATTTCAGAATGGAAATGAGAAGTGATTTCCATGGATTGTATTACAGTATTGCTAATGACTATGCTACAAAATGATTCCATCATGGTTGTGGTGGATAAATTGTCTAAGATGACACATTTTATACCAATTAAATCCATATATGAAACAAACGCCATTGAAAAAAATTTCATGAATTTTTTTTTTAGATTGCTTGGGTTTCCTAAGGTAGTAATTTCATACATCAATATCAAATTTACTTCAAATTTCTGTTCAAGTCTTTTTGTATATTTGGTACACAACTGAACTTTAGCACTGCCTACCATCCACAAACAAATGGACAAATAGAAAGAGTAAATTAGGTTCTTGAAGACATGCTTCTTATGTATGTGGTGGACAAACCATCCAAGTGGAAAGATTATCTATACTTGGTAGAGTTTGCATATAACAATGGGAAGCAAGATTTGTTTCGCACGAGTCCATTTGAATATTTGTATGGAAGAAAGTGCATGACAGCAGTGACTTGGGATAATCCAGTGAACATAATTGTACTTGGGATAGAATTGCTTAAGGAAATGAAACAAGAGGTTTCAAAAATTAGGCAGAATTTAAAGGCAGCCTAAGATAGACAGAAAATATATGGAGAAAAAAATAGAATGCATAGGGAATTCAATGTTATGAATCATTTTTACATTAGAGTGAGGCCAAGGAAGATTTCCTTAAAGCTTGGAAGTTGTGCCAAGCTATGACCAAGATATTGTGGACCATTTCAAGTGCTTGAGAGGAGAGGCTAGTTGCATATAAAATTGCATTTCTTGTTAACACTAGACCTCATAATGTTTTTCATGTTTATTTGCTTAAGAAATATGTACATGGTCCTAACCATATGATTGATTTGGATGTGATCCAGGTGGAACTTGAGGGAGAGTTCCAAAATGAGCCACTATGCAACCTAGATAGGAAGGTAACATTTATCTATAACTGAGCGATTAGATAGGTAAAAGTGAAATGGAATCAGTTTGGTCTCGATGAGGCTACATGGTATTTGGATGTTTCCATGAGAGAGACATATCCATTTTTTTCTACTATTTAGAAAAAATCAAGGACAGTGTTACTCCATGGGGGAGGGGATTGTAATACCACCAATTTTGTATTGGAATGTACTTAATCAAAATTATGTAAATAATGTAAATATGCTAGTATGGATTCCTAGTGCGGAGCGCAAGGCCAAGGCCCAACTGGTGAGTGGCTAGGCATGTAAAATGTAAATATTTTTGTTTGGACCATGTGGTTGGATTATCATACTAATTCAAAATATATGTGAATATTATGTTGGAAAATAATAAAATGGTCGAAGATGGATGTTTGAAGACAATTAGAGGGGCTATGATTCCACTAGAGGGAAAGAAGAAGGCCTATGGGAGACTAAATCCTTAGCTTTCAAGTGTCAACCTTATAAATCATATAATTGTTTTTGTGTTCTTTAAACGATCCAATTAATTCATCTTTACTATTAAATACAATCACTTAATGCATGTGTGAGTTTGGTGGGAAAATCCACTTCATCTAGTTATTGAAGCAAGGGTTGAATTTACTTTTGTGACAGTTCTATCAATTGTCAGAAGTCAATATTGAAATGGTGTCCTTTCTTCCATGGCCAGAAGCTATTTCAATTTACTTTTCACGATCATCTCATATTGCTTGGATTCAACACTCATTCTCTCATTCTCTCATCCATATCTACACTAGGTAAAGTTTCCTATTGTTGTTCATGACCATTACAAGACTCTGTTTATCCTAGAAATTCGAATTTAGAGACAAAGTTGTAAATTTGAAGGGAATATTTATGGTTGTAGGTGAGCATATATTTTGGGAAATCTAGGAACCTTTATCCATTGATTTTTCTACTCATAAATGCTTGAGAAGCCATGATTTATGCTACAGGACATTCTCCAACAACATACAATAGGTTGGACTCTTATCAGACACATTGGTAAGCAATATAAGGGTTGGATTTGGGAAGGGAACTATCGATCAATGAAATTAAATGTCTTCCGTGTGTTGTCTGGGGAAGTTGGAAAGAGTTCCATGGATTTGATGATTGAGTGAGATCCTTGTAGAGCTATGGATGAGAGTTTAGCTAAGCATAGAGAGCAAAATGAGTTGTAGACTAATAGAGAGAAGATTGTAGGTGTTTCCTTCACCATGGTGCCCTAATTTCCTATATTGGGGGTGGCATCTCAACAAAAAGAGTATAAGCTAGACAGAGTGCCTACGGTTGGATGGAAAATCGCTATTACACAACAAGTTGCTTGAGAAGAGATAAGTATTTTGTTGGTATCTGATGTGCAATGATTTTACTATTATGTGTGTGATAATTATGCATGTAAATGCATGTATGCGTGTGTATAGAATTTAATTCCATTGTGTATTTTTATTATGAATTTGTAATATATTTTAAATGTTATGAATTTCTAATATGGATATGGGGGGGAATTTGGAAGCCTGTAGTTAGTTAATGTCCCCTCCTATTGGTCGGATTGAGTGAAGGGGACGTTACAACACGGGTCATCTTGTAGTTGTTGAATTATTTTACATGCATTCTAATCCTACTTCCATTCTTTCCTAGTTTATTTTACTCAATAATACTATCAAATGGGAATAACACAAAGTAAGCCCTATGTGTCTTCTTCTTTCCTTGAAACTGTATCGGAAACCACATTTTGTTTTCATTTTTTATAATTTCAAAGTCATAACCTAGCATATTTGTAACCCATTTTTGTTTCTCTTATGAAGATAAGCATTATTATAATAAGTACTTAAGACTACCATGATCTATTATTACTTTGAAGTGTCTTATTTTTAGGTAAGGGTGTCATTTCTTAACTGGATGCAATATGACCAATGTTTCATTTCAAAAATTGTTTTGAGTAATGTTTGTTCTTTTAAGCAGGAAGGTTCCAAAGGAAAGGGACCTTCCTTCTTGCATTAAAACTACACCAAAGTCATGCGTTGAGGCATCACACTCCACAATAAAAGGTTTTATGAAGTTAGGTGTGGCTAGGAAAATATTTGTACACATAGGCTCCTTAAGTTTTCCAAAATATTTAGTTGTTTGAGATGCACCTGCAACAATTAATTAATAAGAATATGCGAAATAGCAGAAATAATAGAACAGAATCACTTTTATATTGATCACGGGCCACTTCGAGGGGGCAACCTCCTTCGAGCAAGATCAATACAATTAACTTCACGGTGCCTTCAATGACCTAAACACACACTTATATACTAAGTCTATGCCCAATACCATGAGTCAAAACCATGGGACATATAATACTACGGGACGACTTACAAAGCATATGCGTCCAATACTATGGGTCAATACTATGGGCTAATATAAACTATGGATCAACAAATACTACGGGACGACTTACAAAGCATATGCGTCCAACAACAATATACTAACATAGTAAAGAGAAAGGTTTACATAGGTTCCTAACATCCCCTCTCCCTTAGAAAAAGCTTTGTCCTTAAAGCTTTGGTTGGAGAAATTGCTGCAGAAGCTGAAGGAGTGGTTCCCCGGTAGCATCCTCAAGTTGCATTTCAGGCCACTGGCGCCTTGGAGTGTCAAGGAGGATTGCTTGGAAGGCTGTAGATGAAGAAGAACCCTATCAGCTGCGTGGAAAATGCGCTCAGAACGGTGCTGATCGGCTTGTTGATTCAGGCGAATTCTAGCCATGTGAAGATTGTCCTACAGAATGAGAAGAATCTGATCGCAGTTTCGAAGAACCAAGTCAATTTTCTGAACTGGGGAGCTGCTAAGGGTGTATGGAAGAAGAACTGGCTATGGTTTTCCATAGAACGCTTCATATGGCGTCCTGTGAGATGTGGTATTGTACCACCAGAGCGCTGCTAGGAAATCCATAGAAAGAGTTGGCCAAAGCTATTTAGGGATGGGCAAGGGTTTGAGCAATCCTGAAAGGAGTGTCGTTTCACCCTTGTTGACTTGGAAAGTATCATCATTAGCCACCATCTGTTGAATTGTCATTTTTAGTCCCGGCCAAAAGAAGTTACATTGTTCCTGGTCATACATTTTGCAGAACCCAGAGCGCCCTGTTGATGAAGAAGCATGGATTTCATAGAAGAGATAGCCCTGTTGAACATATTGCAACCAATTTGGAACAAGCAGAGAAAAAGCTGTAAGAGAAACTGGGTCATCAATTGTGTGAGAAGGAGCATCTTCCACCATATTGTCCTGACCCTTCTTGTAAGTGATCACATAGGGATAACCCATGAGTTGGATAACCCATTGCAGGTGTGTTGGGGAGGAGACCCATTGTTCCAGAAAATTTTTCAGACTCGGGAGATCAGTCTTGATGCAGAAATAATTTCCTAATAGGTATGGCTGCCACTTCTGTACTGCATGCAAAATAGCCATCATTTCCTGCTGAGAGGTAGATGTGGCTACATTCTTACCGGCAAGGTCTCTTGAAGGTAGCAAGCTCATTGGTTCAGCAAGGATACCTGCATATCTATCTAAGGAAGTAGTGGAGACTGTTGATGGGTGCATCTGAATGGAATTGAGCTGAGCGATGACACCATGTGAATTCTTCTTAAAGATTTTTTCCAGGCGATGTGAACTGATGATGCAGAGAGACCCTGGTTGTAAGCCCATAAATTTGTGTTGTGCCCCATTGACTTTAAACTGCATCCAAAGTTCAGCAAAATCCCATAAGATGGGGCCAAGTGTGCATAACCATTGAACGCCCAAAACCACATCACATCCGCCTAAGGGCAAGGCAAACATGTCAGAGCATAGGTTATAATCTTCCATAGAGATACGCACATTGTGACACTTCCCCTTGCAAGGTAAGGTGCCCCCATTGGCAACCATGACTTCAAAGTTGGAGCAAGGATGGACAAAACAATCAGCTTGTTTGGCAATCTGAGGGTCAATGAAGTTATGAGTGCTACCAGAATCAATGAGTATGGTAAGAGGGAGATTCTTGAAGTATCCCCTGACCCGCATTGTTTGTGGAGTGGTGACGCCGGTTACAGCATGGAGAGAGATCTCAGGTGGGTCGTCCTGAAATGGGGTGTCAACAGGCAGGTGTTGAATGTCGATCTGATCATCCACTGTATCTGTAGCTTCTTCACCAAGTTCTAAGGCAGGCGGAGAATCCACATCCAAGAGATAGAGCTTTTGTTGAACACATCTATGTCCCTGAGTGAATTTCTCATCATAATTATAGCAAAGCCCTTTTTCTCGACGTGCCTGCATTTCTATTTCAGACAAATTCTTGATAGGAGTTGGTTGAGGAGCAGGCATGATGGGAGGTCGTTGGGAACCCATATTTCTGAAGGGAACAAAGGTGGGTTTGGAGCGTTGTTGAGCTGCGATCTTGTCCTCAACCAACTTAGCCAACCCTAGGACTTCCATCATTGTGTTGGGACAAAACATTTTGACCTCTGAGCGGATTTCATCCTTGAGACCACTGATAAAACAACTCCTGTAGAATTCATCAGACAATCCTTCTGTGTGATTGGCTAGTTTCTCAAATTCCATCTGATACTCTCTCACTGTGCCAGTTTGGTGAAGTTTAGTGAGTGCTCCTATGAAGTCGTCAAAAGCACTAGGACCAAATCATGGCAAAATGAGTTGGCAAAAATTTGTCCAGTTTGGCTCGGGATGAGCTTTGATGTACCAACGGTACCATTGAAGGGATTCCTGTTCCAAATGAAAGGATGCAAGTGGAACTTTCTGAACATCAAAAGTATTATGCAGACTGGAATATTGTTCTGCTTGGTATATCCATCCAGTCGGATCAATACCATTGAAGCGAGGAAAATCAAGCTTCGGCCCACGAAAATTGCTAGAAGCAGAGAACCCAGTGGCTACAAAAGATTCTGGCTGTCTGGTATTGTTCATGGCTGAATGCTGAAGATGGAGGCTGAGAAATTTTTCATCCAGATCTTGGAGTTTGGTTTGGATGGCTGCAAGTGCTTCCTCCATGGTGTGTGCTCCTGCACGGGTGACAACCATAACCAGGTTTTTTTTTTTGGTTGACTGGGTAGGAAAACAAAAACAGGAACTACTTCAGTAAGGGAAAATTTGGATTTGGGAAAAAATCAGAAGGGTAATTGGGGTTTGACTAGGTTTTGGACACTGTTGGATAGACAGGGAAGCAAAAATGAGGATTTCAGAAGCGGGGTGAAAGAATGGAAAAATTTGGCAGAGGGGAACAAAGAAACAGAATTCAGAAAGGAACTCTGTGGTAAAATTTGAAGGTGATTGGGTGAAATCTGAGGAAGTTATGGCAAACCCTAAAAATAGACAAATGTGAGATTTCGGGCTGTAGGAAGGGGAATTGAGGATAGGGTCCTCAGGAATGAAATATGCAGAATGGAATGACAGGGGTTCCCTGAAAATTTCAAAGGAAACAGAGGTAAAACAAGGGATATATGGAGAAAAAACTGAATTTTATACTATTTTTTTTTTTTTTCACACTGGAGCGGCTACGGCTCGGATTTTTTTTTTTTTTTTTTTTAATAGACTAGAGCGGCTACTACTCAGAAGGAATCTGGAACAACGCCGAACGGATGGATCTGGAACGGCTTGCAAAATGGATCTGAAACGACGCAGCAATGATTGACAATAGTTCAGCTGAAAGTAGATATGGACCCCAGGTATGTGCGGCTTCCTAACAGTTCAGGGTTTTCACTCGGCCACCAATGCTGTCTAACGGCTTGCGTATTGGGGCAGTACCCCTCACTCCACGGCTCAGGTAAAACTGATAACCGCTTTGCCACAAATGACAGCTCTTGGTTTACCTCACGGGTGGGAACTAGTCAATCAGGTAGGGGTCGTTGCCCTTTTCGCTGGCAGGTCCTCTCAATGGGCCAACTACTTCAGGGTTCCTGTGGTACTCCTCACAATGAGTTTTAGGGCTTATGCCCAAGTACTTCCCAAAGTTAAGTGGATAGGGATTATTCCCAAATCCGAACCTGCAACAGATGCAAAAAAAAAATTGGCAAAAATTTCACCCAGCGAGCCCAAGAAAGTGCTCTGATACCAGATGAGATGCACCTGCAACAATTAATTAATAAGAATATGCGAAATAACAGAAATAATAGAAGAGAATAACTTTTATATTGATCACGGGCCACTTCGAGGGGGCAACCTCCTTTGAGCAAGCTCAATACAATTAACTTCACGGTGCCTTCAATGACCTCAACACACACTTATATAGTAAGTCTATGCCCAATACCATGAGTCAAAACCATGGGACATATAATACTACGGGACGAATTACAAAGCATATGCGTCCAATACTATGGGTCAATACTATGGGCTAATATAAACTACGGATCAACAAATACTACGGGATGACTTACAAAGCATATGCGTCCAACAACAATATACTAACATAGTAAAGAGAAGGGTTTACATAGGTTCCTAACATTGTTCTTGATTCTAAGAAAATGCTTTGTTTTTCAATATTGTTGTCGGACGTGTTGCTATTTGACCATAATTATTGAAAAAATTGTGGTAATAGCCTACCAATCACAAGTTATTCTAATATTCTTGAAGGTTTTGGGAATTTTCCATTCCATCATAGATTTAATTTTGTTAGGGTCCACTTTGAATTCTTCATGAGATACAATATGACCGACATATTCCATTTCATAAACTCCCAAGGCACACTTGGAAATCTATGCATATAGTTTTTTCTCCTTCGATGGTTTTAATATCATTTCAACATGTTGTATATGCTTTTCCCAAGATATTTTTTGGATTATTATATCATCAACAAATACTAACACAAATTTTATGAGGAAGGGTTTAAAAATAGAATTTATCAAGATTTGATTTGTGGAAGGTGCATTGGTAAGGTCGAATGACATCATCTTGGGTGATTCCATGAAGATATAATAACTATATTATAAATATACATATTCTATTCTATTAAATAGTATATTAATATAATAACTATATTAAATATATATTATATTAGCATATATAATAAATATTTAATATATCAATATATAAACTATATATAATAACTATATTATATATAGTATATTTTTCAGTGGCATATTGAGTTTGTATAGGAGGATTTTGGAAATTACAAAGAGTAGACATTTTGACATGCATTCAAAAACTGATGTGCAAGAAGAAGAGATATAGATTGATTATCATAGGAGAGATAAACATATCATTATGTCATTAATATGAGTTCACTTTAAAGATGGGATATGAAGTATGCATCCAAAAAACCAGTAAAAAAAGTGTTGTAGATAGGACCGACTCTAAAAAACACTATTGATATACTTTGTTGTGATGTCAAAAGAGCTATCAAAAATATTTTTAGTTTGAATTATGAGAGTGTCCTTTAATGAACGACCTTTGATGGTATTCAAAGAAAAAACTAACTATAAATATATAATAATTATATATTATTAAATCAAGGCTTCAAGTTCTCACTAGTCTTGTTTATAGTACTGCATCGAGAGTACTTTCAGTCTACAAATGGATTCAAAAACCTCCTTAAAAGGGGTCTCTCAATCCATCTACATCTTAAAAATTTACAATTCAAAGACCCCTTAAACAATTTCATAAATTTTAACACTGCATATGGATTCAGAGTCCCCCTTAAAAGCGGACTCTGATCCATTAAGGGGTAAATTGTTACACCAAAATCTCATCATCATGAGTTATGTGTCCTCTATATGCCTAATTTCCTAAAGCATTTGGGTCCAAAGATCAAATGGAGAGTTGATGTACATCCTTTAACCTTTTTTGTCACCCTGACATGCCCTGCTCGTTGGAAAGGTTTGTCAGACCTTAGGTGATGCACTCTACTAATGTATAGAGCACGTCAGTGATTCTAGTTTCCCTTTCCCAAGAAGCATCACCATTTGATGACACAATTTTCACATGTACAAGGTGTGTCATTGTTGGTTAAAATGGAAAAAGATAAGCTTTGAGCGAATTCTCGAACCTTTGATGGCATGGAGGATTATCCCTACATATCATGAAAGGTGGCACTCGATCCCCTTACCTAGTGGCATGATCCCTTAAGATTCTCCCATAAATCCTCAACCTCTCCTATACCTTTAGGCCTATAAATATGAACCCTCTCTACATGATTAAAAAAGGAAGGATAGATTACTTACATTTTGGTAAAATTCTGCTAGGAGATCCCTTTCATCCATTTAGGAGGAAAATATTTGATCCTTGAGGATTGTATCATCTGGAAGGTGTTATGATGTCAAATCATTGGTTGTAACTTCCTTCTTTGTACTTTATGTAATTAGAATTAATGCAAACTCTTTCCATAGATATCTTGTCCATTTAGATGTTTAGAATTGGATTCTTTGACTGCTAATCTATATTGATTTATGATCATATGCTTTCACCACTTGTTTGTTTCCACTTGTTTCATATTGTTTTGCAGCTGAAGATCTAGATATCAAGGAGCGGGATCAAGAAAAAGAAAGGAATTGTGTTCGTAAGGTGATTTGTATCTTGACTTACTTTGCAATTCAATCAATCTAGGAAAGTGATATGTATTGTGTATTTGTTTTGTTCTAGATCTGAACCATTCAGACTAGGGAGATATGTTTCTGTCCTCCCTTACAGATTGTCCATTAACAAAATTGGAGACCATAGCAGGGATTGGTAGCCCATAGTCTTTGATTAGTTTTGAATTTTTTTATTTCTTGATTTCCTTTTACTAAGCCTCTTAATTGCCTCTTTCTTCATTGGATCTGGTTATCAAAGAGATTCTGTGTGATCCAAACTCTGATTGGGACTTTTATTGAGCCATTTATCTTTTTCATCATTGTGATTTTTTTTATTTCACATCTTAATCCCTCCCGACGCACCTGGGTAGTATACTTCCTGTGTCACTGTAACTCTGACACACTCTACCGTTGAGCAGCCTACGTTGCTGATGCATTTTTATAATTTACATCTTGCTTCACTAACGCACTTGCCGCTTGTGCAAAGTGTGTCGATGAGCATCTAACACTCTAGTGTATACTTGCAAGGCGCATCGCCCTTCAAAACTTGGTACATAAGGTGAAAAATTCTCCCAATTTAATTTTGGCTTGATTTGTTGAGATCTGTATGCTATTCATGATAGTCATAGAATTTCCTAGACATGTTATGCTTGGTCCTTAGCTTGTTTTTGTGTTTTAGAGTTCGATTTGAGTCCTAGATAGTCAAGCGAGTGCTACTTCGGTCATGGGAAATTTCAATACCTCGCGGGTACATTCAGTCTTGTGACTCCTTCTCAGGTTATTTGATTTGGTCACTATGATTTCTCAGCCCTCCACGAGTTATTTGTTGTGATTTTTGCAAAATTTTGTGTGATTTTGTGTGTTGTCTTGAGATCTTGGGTGATTAATTTTTCAATAATTTCCAATTGATTAAAGATTGCAGTAGAAAGGATTCTCTAGCTATTTGAATTAAGTTTAAAAGAGTGGCATAATTATCAGTTTGTGAATTTGTTAGTTAGGAAATCAAAATTTCTTATTATCTCCATTTCAAGCACGTTACTAGGAATTGTTGCAAAGAGATTTTCATGCTTCGAAATAATTGTTTAAAAGACCTTTGAAAAAGATAAAAATTACTATATTAAGTTGTGATTTCTTGGTTTTTAAAATTTTCTTTTTATTTCCTCGAAAAGTTTAAAGTACATTTGGAATTCTCAAAGCATTCAGTGAAAGCTCTTTAGATTTTTTATCTTCTTCCCACTTCTTTCAGTTTTTGTTTTCAAAAGCAGAGTATTTTGAAATCGAAATAGAATGTCGTATTTTCATTTTCACTCATAGAGTTGCTTAACTTGAAAAGAAAAAGAGAAAACATTTTTCGATTAGTGTGTTATTTTAATTTTTGTTGGATTTCATAAAAGAGTGATTTTAGCCTTTTGGTCAATTTGGAAAAGTTATTAGGGGTACTTATTGTTCATTTTACTTTCGAAAAAGAAAAATAATTCTCCTTACCATAATTAGTTTTCATTGAAAAGAAAAAACAAAGACTTGCATTTCATATAGATTAATTTTGCATCTTGTTTAAATTCCAAGTATACACCTCATGCATTCACTTCACTGCTCAAGATAAAATTAACTGGTAGCTTAGGTTAAAATTGTATAGAAAATCATGTTCTAGGTTAGAGATGTGTTCCGATGTCTTAGAGCGTAGCAGTTGTCGATATTTTCCTGCACTGCATCCTGGAGGCTTGAAGTTCTTTTGCATACTAGTTAGTATATCGAACAACCTTTCATGTACCTTCGGGTATATATAAAGGTACTTCATCTACTCGACAGTATATCAAAAGTCTCATGTCGTACAGTTGTGCATTAGACAACACTACTACGGATTGGAGCTCCCATGTACCTTCAGTATATTGGGAGACCTACTAGGATTCCTAAAACCATCTGAGTTAACCATTGGCTATCTTGGCGTGGAAATATATCGAGAACAACACTTGGGGAGCTACTATGCATGTAATACCAGGTAATCATGTTACACGGTCAGGGGTATGGTCCTAATCCTCCCTAGTTAGTGCTCTTAAATATTGGGTTGAGTATAACTGTTGGACCCTGTGGTATATCACGATTTGAGATGCCTTGATAATACTGCGAGGTTCAAGAATTTTGAATCCCACCTACCACATAAGTTTTCTTGCAACTTTAGCTTGAGTAGATCTTGAAGTGTGATTTTTCTTTTTAAGAATACTCTTTAGGAGAAGATTTATATCAGCTTCCATGGCTAAGAAACCTTTAAGAAGGTCCTGTAGAATATTAAATTTTCCACTTGAATATCCCCTTAACGAGGAGGAGAACTCAGGAGAAACCATGGATCAACTCACAACATCAAAATCACGTGAATTAGGAACTTCTACCATTGAATCGGGAGAGAACTACTCTCCTCCTATAAATCCACCTATCACTAATCCCATGGGACCTTTGTTTGTGGAATAAACTCCTCTATGTCACACATCCTTTCATCATTTGCTTGAAGGTAACCCTAGAGCCACTGATTGGATTTTCAGTTGGCCCTACGATGACCCAATAGTGACTGCTTTTAGTCCAAGAACTTCATTTTGGGACACCTCTTCAGGCCAGCATGTTTCTGATTTTGGCTCACTTATGATGGTGGAAACTCCACAATGCTAGTTTCCCCCCTAGATTACTAATGATGTATTTCTTGCACCATTTTACAAGACTGTAGAACATTTACAAACATTCGGTAACCATCTTAGGCGCTAGATTTTTCTTCCGAGATTCAATTCGGAAGTACCAGTTCCTTAACACCATTACCCTATACATTCTTTGTAATTTTCTTCAGCAGGAATATCCACACCCATGATGACCACTTATGAACCAGGTCATCATTCTTTCCCATCTAGTACACCTTAGGCTCATTTGACCAATTCTACACCTTACTTGACCCCAACAACTGGAGGGAAACCTTCAACTACTATTAACTTCATAATTGGAGCACCACAACCACCTCAAAATTTAAGTCGAGGTTATCCCGTAGTTAGTATTCAACAGATTACTATGCGTAAACCTACAATTAGTGGTCAACATGTGCTTACTAGGCATACTCCAATAGGTGGACAATTTTCAACTGGGGGAAACCCCTAGTCATTGGACAAAATCTAACTAGGGGGAACCATCCAGTTAGGGGACAGAATGTGAGCATAGGTTATTCTTCACACATGAAATATAATAGGTTTTCCACTCAATCCCAACCACGAGACAACCTACATGGACACATCAAATAGGGGGACGATCCACTTGGACCCAACCCCCATGGGGGCATACATACCCGCACAATCCTAATATTTATATAGGAAAAAACTATCCAAGGAATCATTTTCCTGAATTAACCTACCCCGGAAATATGAATACCCCATGGGGGAATCATAATGTTCCACCAATTGGACCTCCATTCAGTGGAACACCTCCAGCACCTGTCCCACCACCTCCTCCAGCACCTGTCCCACCACCTCCTCCACCACCTATCCCACCTCCACCACCTCCACCAGGAGGAACCCTGTACTCTGGAGGAGGCCCACCTTAATATGGAGGAAGACCCCCTTTCGGTCCACCTCCTAATTTAGGAGGCCCACCTCCATATGGAGAAGCCTACACGGGAGGACCTTATGATCATTTCATCCATGTTCGTACTGGTACCTAGATGCCTTATCAATATTACCAGTACCCACAACCGAATCGATAGCTACCATTTATGGATACACTAGATCTGCTAGATCTGTCTCATTTGACTAATGGTCCCATTCAAAATGGCATCAACTGGCCAACTATTCCTTTGAAGTTACCATCATACATCCCTAAATTTGACTATAAACCAGGTGAGGACCCTTAGAAACACGTAATGACTTATCATTTTTGGTGCTCGTCCAATTCCTTAATGGATGATTCTATCCATCTAAGGTTGTTTTAATGGACCCTTACTAGTACTATCGCAAAGTGGTACATTGAGCTAACACCACACTCTTTTCCCGATTTGCGATCTTTATCCATGGCCTTTTTGACACATTTTCAACTACCAATCCTCTATGAAAACAACACAGATCTTTTGAATTCCCTCTGGAAATCAACTTACACTCTCATTTCAAATCATATTCATGAGTGGAGAAGGTGACGTCATCTCATTAAAGCTCCCATTCTGGATCAATTACTTGTCGATTGGTTCACGAAGTCATTACTACCCATCATAGCTAAAGACATAGCTATGCAAGGGGCCTTTACGGAAGAACAAGCTATCTCACATGCATAGTATTTAGATCTTGTCTATGCTCAATCTGGCACATTATATGATATCATTCCTAATGCCCCATGCCCTAGACATGATCTAACAAAAACCCCTACGGGATCACATTCTGATGGAATCATTGGTTCCATTCATTCCCATCCTGCTAATTAGTCCAGTGGATCACAGAAAAACCATAGTTCTAATCCACCTTCACCACAGGATGGCCACAAAACCAATCGATCACCTAGCCCTGCTTCCACTACCAAATTGAATTCAGTTCAATCTGCTTGACCTCAAAAATACAGTGGCAAAAAGAAGAACAAAGGAAAATCTAAAAATTATTCTAACCACTAGGAGCCCGAAAAAAATCCCGATGACACAAAACAAAAACATAAGGTCAAATATCCTTGTTTACTATGTGGTGATGATCACTTCATGAAAGAATGTCCACATCGCGAATAAGTACAAAAGTATCTTAAGGGAAACCCCGCACCCATAGTTTTAACTGATCCCTTCCCCACACAACAGAAAAAAAATGATTGCACAACCACCACCTACTTCTCAAGGAGAAGCTTCCACAACTGCTCATGTTCTCATGATGTGTAGTGAAACGGTCAACTTGTCCACCAAGTCATGTACATACGACTCTATTCCCAATAAGGAATCTAATAGTGGTAATACTGAAAAATACTCCACCTCTACATCCAATATTCCTTCACCTCAAGGTCCTCTAGTCATAAAGAAACCTTTTGCAAATGCAGTATTGTGTCTGACAAAGAGAACCATTCGAAAATCAATTTTCAACCCAAACGCCCGGGCCGCTCAAAACTACAACATTATAGAATATCTAGCCCAGGCTCCTTGTGCTATGTCGACGTTAGAAGTCTTACAAAATTTCCGCAATCAACATAAGAACCTATTATCTGCTATAGGGGTTGTCGATTTCGATACCTCCAACACTATCATGTTCAAATTAGAGTATTCCAAGCCAAGCATTTACCACCAATTAGCGTTTCAAATCATTACCAATGTTTTTGGCAAAAATATCCATTGTAATGTTTTAGACAAAGGAGCCTCTACTTCGGTTCTGTCGATATCCTGCTCGAAAGTGATAGGCTCTCTTGAGTTGAACTGTTCAACCACTACATTGAAAGCATTTGACGGACGTGGAATTGAACCCCATGAGCTATTGCAATCTTTGGTTGTCAAATTGGGAGGAAAGACCATCTCCATTAACGTGGAGGTAGTCACCACTCCTTTGGATTATAATTTGTTACTCGGTTAAAATTGGTTCTATGCCATGACTATGGTCGCATCCTCCATCTTTGGCATAGTGCAGTTTCCTCACCATGGAAAAATTGTCAATTTCGACCAGTTATATTTTTATACACCAGACACCACTATTCATAATGTGTGTGGGGGTAGGACTCCTCAAAGACCCGTCTCCGATGGGAGTTTTTCCAACACTAGATCCCCCTTACCATGTTGCCATAATGAACATGATCTCATCTATAATCCCATCCTCCTCCAACTCGATAGACCAATGTATCGTTCCCGATCCAAATCACATAGATTTTCTTAGAGATATGATGCCTCTCAGCCCTGCTGAAGCCATTTATGAAGCCATCCAATTAGCACCCGATTTACTGGCAAGGATCATTTTAAGAACACCCTCAAAATTTATATGTATAATAAATGGACGAATCTCCCTAATATATAGGAAAATTTCAAGGCTATTTTATTAATAATATAATATGTATATATAATTTTTTGCTAATC
This sequence comes from Larix kaempferi, assembly GCA_027924585.1. Taxonomy (NCBI): domain Eukaryota; kingdom Viridiplantae; phylum Streptophyta; class Pinopsida; order Pinales; family Pinaceae; genus Larix; species Larix kaempferi. Next base: position 31,993,523 of record BSBM01000091.1, on the reverse strand, counting down.
TTTCATTCTATTATAGAATCTTGTAAAATCTTGGCGAATCTTTCACTAAATTATAAGATATTGGCAAATATTTCACTGAATTATAAAATATTGTAAAAACTTGGCGAATCTTTCATCAAATTATAAAACCTTGTAACGTCGTGGTGAATCTTTTGCTAGGAAGACTTAGCTTTTTATTCTGCATATTACTAAGGTAGTGCAATAGAAGAGCATATACCAGAGCTTGACTCTCTTGACTCCTAGACCCTCAAATGAACAAATGCATGAATGAGGAAAGGAGGGACTTATTTATACAATTCATAATAAGTATTGAGTCACTCACAACTAGAGATGTTAGTGAAACACAATTACACTAACTAGATTCAGGGAAATTGGGGACTCCACTTTTTATCTCGTCACTTAATAGTCAAACGAACATGTGGGGACCTAAATCTTGACATACTGACAAACTCATAGAATTGAACACTTTACACTATGGAGTTATTATGGTGCCCAAGAACCATTATTACAATGTGGAGCATTATTGAGACCCACAACCTTAATGTAGTGTATGAATTCCCAATCATCTTATTTTCCAAACCTCTCATTTTTAAGCTACCCTCTAAGAAAAAAATAACTTGCTTATATATTTATAGATACAAATGCCACTTTTTCTTTTCTTTTGTTGACAATCAAAATATGAATCATGTCATTTGATCTAGAATTTTTAGAGTTAGTTAGAAACTTGCAATGGTTATTAGAAATAATAACAACACTAACAAAAATAGAAAGCACATTATTGCATCATCATGCATATCATTAGAACTACTCTATTAAAGACTAATTTTCTCATATAAACTGAGGAGGTGTTTGTATCCATGTCCTTGAAATTTTTGAAAGCATGCAAAATGTGGTAAAATGTTTTAGCACCCTCATTAAATGCAAAATACTAGATGTCAAATAACATAATGTCTACATCTCAGGTCAAGCATGCCCTGTATATATTATATACAATCATGATGGAAATGAAGTATCGTGTTCCACCTAAATCATATATTTAGCATATGTAACTAGATCTATTTCTGGATGATGATATCAATTACACATCAAAACAAATCACAAAAAACATCTTACTTCTGAATGACCCTTACAAAAAATAAAATATCGTAAAACAAGTACCGAACCCAACAAATTTAGGTCCCAAATAAAATTGGCAAACTTGGAAATATGAATAAAAAAAACTACCAGTCACGAAATTCTCAATACAAATAAAAGAATCTACCAGAACACTTTGGACAAATCTACAAGAAGACAACCAAAATAATGACCATTCCACTGTAGCATTGCCATTATAATTAGTGTGCATTCATTTTATTACAAACATCCCAAACGTCAACAATAATAGACATAAAATATTAACATATACACCCTCATTAACACCTTAGATCCAATATTAATTGCAGAGCAAGATCCTAATAAAAGTTCATTTTAAACAATTGGGTCAAATTCAGTTTGAATATAGAAAAACCATGTGGTGTCTCTCCATCAAGAGTAGCATCCACTAACAACATATAAATTTCAGTCGATATTTTAAACATGCCAAGGCATACAATAAATAATAACTTTTGATATCTATAACACTTTCATAGAACCAATACTCCCAGGATAGAATAAATCCCTAATAACACCGAATGAGCCCTAACAATCAAGAGTTCCCTAGAATTCAACAAGCCTGAAATAACATCCATGATAAAAAGCATGATAAAGGATAATGTTATAATATAATAATCTCTTGTAAATGTGGATAAAAAGCATACCACTTTAATTATTGGATAAAAAGTGTGATGCGAGTTTGTATTCTCTAATAAATTGAATGTGTGGCATGCCCCTTCAAGACTTGATCTTTTGGAAATGGGGATGCTATGCAAAGATTAAAATGTCGAGAAAACTAAGAATGAAAAGTGGAATCACATTAATCAAAACCTTCACCCTCCAAGCGCAATCTGGTGTGGGTGAAAAGTGAATCATCAAGTAGCCTTTATAAAAAAAAAATAACCCCTAATTTTCCCTCCAATACTAGAAATTGAGGGCTGAAAGAAGTTATCACATGAAAATGACTAAAAATATAGGTGCATGCAACCATATGCCTAAATTACAAGGAAAATGGATGGTGAAATAACCCGTGGGATCCTGTGAAAATCCTCATAGCAGATCTAAGAGATGATGTATACCTCGCAAGAGAATAATTATGATTAAGCAGGAAAATAGAAGAAGAGTGGTCAATGCAGTATAATGAGCAACAGAATAATAATACAGTAGAACTCAGATAGAAGCAAAAATACTTCACACACACTAATTAATTAATCACAATATGGACAAATAAATAGGACAATGCATGAGGATTCGAATGCCTAAGGTGGCAATTCGAATTAGCCTTCATAGAGTGATCAAAGGATCACTGGAGTGTCATCGAAGCACAACTAGTAGTATATCTCATCATCAGTGGAGTCATCAATGCTCAAGTAACTGTCAACCATCAGTCAAACTGAGTCTAAATGAGTGTGGTAGGTGTAACTGAGTGTAACTGAATGAAGGAGGATCAGTGGAGGGCACATGAGGAGCTAACTGGAGTCAGAATGGGCAGTCTAGTCTCACTAGAGATCCATCGGAGTGATACAATCAGTTGAGAGTCAGTCTAGCCTTAAATCAAGGAAAGAATTGATGATAACTCAATTAACTATAGTGCAATTGAGTGGTAGGTGAGAGAAGGCGCATGAGATGCATGCAATTGCATGAAGGGGTGCACTAAGCACTAGGAGGGATAAAACTAATCTGAGAGAAGCTCCCGAGGGATGGATAACTGACGTCTAGGTGTTGGTTTGATGACTGGGATGCATGCAAATGCATGCAAACCCTAAAAGTGCATGCATGACTGAAAATGCAAATAATGAAAATGCTAGTAGGACTAGGATGGAGTATAGGAATATCCTAACAATTAACACCTTAGATCCAATATTAATTGCAGAGAAAGATCCTAATAAAAGTTCATTTTAAACAACTGGGTCAAATTCATTTTGAATATAGAAAAACCATGTGGTGTCTCTCCATCAAGAGTAGCATCCACTAACAACATATAAATTTCAATCGATATTTTAAACATACCAAGGCATACAATAAATAATATCTTTTGATATCTATAACACTTTCATAGAACCAATACTCCCAATATAGAATAAATCCCTAATAACACTAAATGAGCCCTAAGAATCAAGAGTTCCCTAGAATTCAACAAGCCTGAAATAACATCCATGATAAAAAGCATGATAAAGGATAATGTTATAATATAATAGTCTATTGTAAATGTGGATAAAAAGCATACCACTTTAATTATTGGATAAAAAGTGTGATGCGAGTTTGTATTCTCTAATATATTGAATGTGTGGCCTGCCCATTCAAGACTTGAGCTTTTGGCAATGGGGATGCTATGCAAAGATTAAAATGTCGAGAAAACTAAGAATGAAAAGTGGAATCACATCAATCAAAACCTTCACCCTCCAAGTGCAATCTGCTGTGGGTGAAAAGTGAATCGTCAAGTAGCCTTTATAAAAAACAAAATAACCCCTAATTTTCCCTCCAATACTAGAAATTGAGGGCTCAAAGAAGGTATCACATGAAATTGACTAAAAATATAGGCACATGCAACCATATGCTTAAATTACAAGGAAAATGGATGGTGAAATAACCTATGGGAGCCTTCATTAATGAAAATTGGGGGTGAAGGAATGATTTCACTATAATTTCTCTAGAAATTAAGGGCAAAAGATAAATTGCAGGGATATTTTTCTAGGGAAAAATTAGTTTTTTTCATTTTCCTCATTAATATACAGGAGGCTATTCATTTTGGATTTATTGTTTTTCTAATAAATATTGGGAGAATATATTTTAGTTGAAAAAAGCATTTCCATATAAGAAAATAGCCCACGAAATTTTATAACCCCCTTAATATAGCCCGTGGGCTATATATAGCCCCTAAAATTATCCATGGTTACTGGATGCTCACTTTTCGGTGGAATCTCACCTAGGTTCTCTGCCAAACTGGAAGAACTCATCCGCACCATCACCTAATCTGCTAGTCTAGAATTTTCATTCTGATGAGTCAATTATGGAGATAATGAGCTTGGATGAGCCTTCATGGGAAGACCTCCACCATTGATCGTCTTTCCTTCTGCCTCTTGACATGATAGAGAACGTCATCGATATTATTGTTTCACCATATGTCTTTTCTTACCCTCAATATCCTATTCTTACACAACATACGTTAACCGAAGAAAATTTGGAAAACATCACGCCTACCTTTACTATAGACATCTCAATAAAACCAGGAATTGTGGAACACATTCACATAGGCCAAACTTGTTCTCCCAATGAAATCAAGACTTTTACGGCCTTGTTTAAATAGTTCCGTGATGTATTTGCATGGACCTACGAGGAAATTCCAAGGATTGATCCTTCCATTTTTATGCATGAGATTAAAACATATCTCGATGCAAAACTTGTCCAGAAAAAAATCCATCCAGTGCACCCTAGGAAGACTGCGACTATAAAAGCAAAGATTGAAAATTTGTTGAAAAATGGTTCATTTATCATGTTCCCTTAACAGATTGGGTCTCTAATGTCGTCCTGGTTACGAAGAAACAAGGAACCATTGGAGTTTTTGTTGATTACAGGGATCTGAATAAGGCTTGTCCTAAGGACAGTTACCCTACCATGTTTATCGAACAAATTATCGACAATTGTTTCGGGACTGTTATATTTTCATTCATGCATGGCTTCTTCAGCTATAATCAGATCAAGATCCACCCAGCAAACCAACACAAAACTACTTTCATCTTCCCATGGGGTACGTTCGCATATCGCAAAATCCCATTTGGCCTTAAAAACGTTGGTGCCACATTCCAGCAGGCCATGCTGTATGTCTTCCATGACATAAAGGATTTTGTGGAACCTTACCTTGACGATCTGCGTACCCCTCCATCATCGTGACTTCCACTTCGATCATCTAATGGTAGTGTTTGTCAGATGTCGACGATATAATATCCGTTTAAATCCTCATAAGTGCGTATTCTGTGTAGAGTCCGGACACCTTCTTGGATTTATCATTTCCAAATATGGGATCTGCATCGATCCCCTCAAGGTGGAGGCCATCGTTTCCTTACCACCACCCACAGATATTATGAAACTCCAAAGTTTGCAGGGGATGAAAAAATACCTGCATCGTTTCGTGTGTAATTTCGTAGAGAAAACACATGGATACATGTGATTGTTAAAGAAGTACGTCCCGTTCATTTGGGATTACTATGCCCAATAGTCCTTTGACAATCTAAAACATGTGATTACTCATCCACCTGTGTTACAACCACCAGATTACACCAAGTATTACATCCTTAATCTTGCTTCCTCTACTTCGACTATCGCTATGGTTTTAGTATAGGAAGATAACAATACGCGAGAACATGTGATATACTACCTTAGTAAGGGTCTCATTGACTCTGAAACTCATTATTCGCATGTAGAGAAGTTAGATATGGAAGCAATCATTGTTGTTCAAAATTTCTATCACTATATCCTAGTATGCACTACTACCATTATTTCTGACTCTAACCCGATGTACCACATTCTCACACATCAGCTACTTGGGGGAAAATATTCACACTGGATCGTTATTCTCCAAGAATTCGATCTTCAATTTGAGAAGGCCAAATCCAAAAAGTAATTGGTATTTGCGGAGCTCATTTTTTATCTTCCCCGTACTGATCAAGATCCCATTGACTCTCTCCCTGATGAGTCCTTGTTTCTTATTAGTACTTTTGACCCCAGGTATGGAGACATCACATTGTATCTCCAAACCCAACACTTTGGTCCTCACTTATCTTGTGATGAAATTCGTCGTGTCTGTCACCACGCAAAATATTACCTAATCATTGGTGATACACTCTACCATCATGGTATTGATTCCATTATCCAACGTTGTTTAAGACACGAGGAGGTTGAGCATGTCCTAAATGATTGTCACAATGGGGTGTGTGGCAGCCATGTTTCTGGGATGGATACAATCGATAAAATTTTACACATTGGATACTTTTGGCCATCGATATTCAAGGATTGCATGGAAGCAGTTAAGAAGTTTGCTCCTTGTAATATTTTTAATTATAAAAAGAACTCACATCCATCCCCATTACACCCAGTTATCGTCGTCAGATCCATTGCAAAATGGGTCATTGACTTCATGCACTGTAAAATGGTTATGTTATTGTCATATTTGATTACTTTACCAAATGGGTTGAGGCTATGCCTACATACAAGGAATACGGTGAAATTGTTGCACTCTTTATGTTTAACCACATCATTACTAGATTCATAGTCCCTAAATCCATTGTCACCGATCATGGATTGAATTTCCAGAACAAGATGGTGGATAAATAAGCACCAAGTTGGGTTTTCGGCATGAAAACTCAACCCCCTACTATCGTCAATCAAATGGACAATTAGAGGCCATTAACAACGTCTTGAAAACCATGATTCAACATATGGTGGGCACCCACCAGTCAGATTGGAATCCAATTCTTTTTTTACCCCTTTGGGAATACATGACTTTCGTTAAAAGAACCATTGGCTTCGTACCCTTTCATTTGGTGTATGGAATAGAGGTAGTATTACCTATTGAGTGCGAGATTCTGTCTTTGAGATTATCTATTAAACTCTTATCTAACACCACTGCAGAGGAGGAATGATTCTTATACTTGCAAAAACTCGACGAAACCCACCATGATACTACTCTAGATAATGAAGCACATAAGAAATGCATCAAGGCCTAGTACGATAAATCTGTAAAACCCTGTATCTTCAACGAGGATTATTTGGTCCTTACTTATGACCAAAAACATGATAAGCTGGGGGAAGGAAAACTTTAGTCCATGTGGCATGGTCCATATGTGGTCAAACCTGTTTTGGAAAAGGGAGCATACGAATTAGTAGATTATGGCAAAATATCCCTAGGGGAGCCTCACAATGGGATCTACCTAAAGTGGTACTATGCCTATGTCATTTTCCATTAGTACTTTGTATAAATTGTACATGACGTGTGTTTTTATTTGGTGTGACACTTTCTGTTAGTTGTGTGTTAGGATCTTATCGCGATCTTCGCTTATACCATGTTCTCCCTGGATGTGCAGATGGAAACTTAATATGGATTCCCAGATGGCATTAGCCAACACACTTGCAGCCTTGCTTCGGCAACATGTGTACTCTATTCCCCTGCTGGTGAACTAATAAGCTCAGGAGTAACTTGCCTAGGGTTTTCAACCAACAACACTGCCGAATATCACTCGATGATTGGATTATTAACCAATGTTTTTTCCCTTGGTGTGGACCACGTTGTTATCTACCTTGACTCACAATTAGTTGTCTCTCATTTGAACCGTGTCTAGACTATCCGTGACCCCATATTAATCTGCTTGTCTTGACGAGTACACCACTTGGAACAGTCTTTTGAGTCCATTGAATACCTACATATCCCAAGAAGCATGAACATAGTTGTCGATTCCTTAACTAAATTTGTATTAGATTGGTATATTGCACATTCCTAAACATTTTCATAAGAGATGTATAAATTGACATAACATGTAAAATATTCATAGTGTATAATCAAATACCCATAAGATCCAAAATTCATCATAGAGAACACAGTGTATAAAACGACTAGATAGTGTTTTTATATATATACCATGTCCAATAAAAATGTTATACAAAAAGTAGTACTTATACAAAAATATGAATCTCATAAGCTTTCAGTAGGTCATATCTACAAAATATGAAGCATATGGATTTTAGTGCGTCATCTCACAAGAATCCTATCACTGAAGATGCTCATGATAACATATAATGGCCCGAGCTACTAGACAGAGTAACCGACCAAAATGTCGAGAAACCCTAGTTGTGTTGCACTGGTAACGTCGGGGAAGGTCATAAATAGATATGTCTGACACATAGGCAGTCAACATATGGAGGTTCTCTTCTATCTCATCCATTTCCTCTACTACCTCTAGATGGGCTGCCTCCATCTCTCGGCCAACTCCCCTCCTCTCGATTAGAGAGGAACCCGTTGGTCGGGATGGGCCAATATTTGCATCAACCAAGAATGAGATATTAGTAGTACGCAAAAACCATAAAAAATTATAAAACACATAAAAAAAATTATTTCTTACCTATGTCTCCCCACTTCTCTCCTTCGGGAAGAGCCAGATATAGATCCCCTCTAAAGTCAGTACCCGCATAAGCATAGTCCTAAACAATGAGGATCTATTCGCGAAGCCACCTAAAGAAGGTTGGGCCATAGGTAATCATAGGACCCCCTCCTCCATGGTGGGCCATCACCTCTGACCACCTCACCATATGCAGATCTTGTTGATCAAGATCATCCAGCTCAACCTGCGAGCGTGGTAGTGGAACTCTTTCTAGGAAGAAAGAAACCATGATGGAACCATACCCAAATTGTTTCAACTCACCCCTTCTACACTTGCTAAGTTGATATTTCATGTTCACGAGGAGCCCCTTGCACAAGTTAAAAATGGTCGGTTCCATGCACTCAATGGCGTATAAAATATGGGACTTAGTGGCCCGATGAGAAGCCATGCTTCATGCCACCCTCTCTATGGTAAAAATAATGGTCCTCAACGATTGGTCCCATACGTTGTTGATAAGAATTTTCCCACCTAGAATTTGTGTACTCGACATACAAAACTGTCCAATTAAAATCTCAATAGATTGGTCACTACCCCATGGTCCGGATAGTGATACAAGGGCCCCACGTCTCAACAACCCTATCAAAAAATAGATGTCCTCCACATCCAAGGTAAGGATATGAGCACCTACCCTGAAAAAATGTTGATCTTGGTCCCATAATCAGATCAAGTAGTCTAGTAGTTGTACTTGTGCCCTCATCCCTTGCACATGGAAGAACTTAAGTAGTCCACACACCCGCAAAGAATTGATGGAGTCTGGGTCATTTTTTGCTTGTGTGTCTTCCATTTTGTGTTCACACTCCTTTCATTGGACCATATTGGTATCCAAAGTCTACATAAACACCAATAAGAAAAATTTTAAACCCTGTTCAATGCTTTGGAATTGGTATTTGGGCCCCATTATTAACTTTGGTTGTCAAACTACACCGATGCACCCCGCACATGAAAATAGTGCGTCGGTGACTCACTTTTACCATAGAGAAGGTGCATCAGAACCCTATCGACACACTTCCCGAAAGGGGAAAACATGTCACCTAGGGTGTGCACAATCCCCTCCAAAATCAACTCAAAAACAAAAAAAAATCCATTAAAATTGAAATTCAAACCATTGAAACCTTGAAAGATGAGATGTAGGCTTACCTCCAACTGATGGGAGGTTGATAGGATGATTTAGGATTCCGCAATCATCATCGAAAGATCAAGATCCAAAGAGTTTTTTCTCCTCTACTCAACTTGGTAAAATGAGTTGGTAAATATATTTTTCTATTCACCCTTTTTATATAAAAAAATGGAATATTCCTTTTTTAATATTTATTTTATGGGTTATTTACTATAGTTGACTTCTTTTTATGATTTAAAACCTTATATCAAATCCCAACTTTGTTCCTGGAGATTGTAGATAGTGGGAAACGATGTTTTGACTATGTTGGTGACCATCGTAGACTTGTGAAAATATAGCCATATGTAGTGATTTGTTTGAAATGAGGAGGAAACTACATTGGTTCTTTTTAAGGCTCGACGTTTCAATCTCTCTCTGAGATCATCATCAGGAGTGCCCACCAAACAGAAAGATAATCAAGAGGCCAATGATCCACGTATACATAGATAGGTTTTTGGTTTTATGTGAGTGTGAGGTTATTATCAAGATTTTCGGTTAGGTTGGGATAAAAATTATTAAAACCTCACAACCTAATAGTTTTATCCCAACCTAATTGACAAGCTTGATAATAACTTCACACTCACATAAAACCAAAAACCTATCTATATATATGTGGATCATTGGCCTCTTGATTATATTTTTGTTTGGTGGGCACTCTAGATGATGATCTCAGAGAGAGATCGAAACGCCAATCCTTAAAAAGTACCAATGCAGTTTCCTCTTCATTTCATTGTAGACTTTCCGTACTTCTTATCAAGTGTGAATAAATATTTGAGCATTTTTCATATCATTGTCACGCTCGTTAAAATAAAGTATTAAAGGTATTTATCTGAGTCTTTGTTCCTTCTCATGCTCGTAAATACATGAGAATAAGTTACTGAGTTATATTTTATCTCTTTTTTTGGACTTGTAAAACTCCTATGAAAAAAGAACCCACTTGGAGTTCTTCTTTAATCTCTTTTCAGACTCCCTAAATAGGAAACGATCGCCAAGCGAACTTGATTCTTTCACGCTTATAAAAGTATTTGAAGGGTCGTCTTTCTAGTGATATTTTACCCCTTTTTTGGACCAGCGAGACTATTTATGAAAAATGATCACTCTAGTTAATCATGACTAGAAGAGTTATCTCTCATATTGTTTTATCCCTTTTCGGATGAGGAGAATAAACTTACGAAAAAGTACCCATTGGAGTCTTCTTTAGTCCTTTCAAAATATCTAAACATGAAATGGCACCGATTTTACCTTCTTTGGACTCATCAAAATTTGACATTGAAGGACCCTTTTTGGGACGAACCCATCCTATCTAAGATTCGTAAAACATTTGGGATTGGACTCGTCCGAAGGATGAGCTATACTGAGCATTTGTTACCCTCCTTAAGATCATTTAAAAACAAAGAGGTACTCATCACTCATGATGGGGAATAAGGGAAGATTTTTTGTTTACCTGTAATAATGATAGTACTTAGTTTCTCTTGAACATGGTACTGGTTTTCATTTCATTCAAACTGCTTGGGTAATCTGCTTGTCCTTGAGTCTCACCAATTCCATGAGTCAATTTACTCCTTTGGGTTATCCAAAGAATGCTTCTATAATTAGTTGCATTAGGTGTCTGTGTTAATCTCCTCGTGTCAATGTTTCCAAGTCATGCCATCCCATGTTCAAGAGAAGACTATTTATATAGTCAATATCAAGAATCGTTATACCTTCTATCATGATGGTCACTCCTAAGTTAGTTTCGAGTATTTCTCTATTATCCAATCTACTCCAAAACATATATTTGATCTTTTTTTGTGTCGATAATGGGGGAAACATCATTGACCTCCTTCGAGGGGTTTATCGTTGTCGACTTCAACACATCATTTGAGGATTAAACCTAGAAACCATTCAAGTATCTTGGGCATGCATGCCTCAATGGCGAGTTACCTCGCTTTCAATAGTAAGTTCACATCACTGACTTCTTATTGAAATATTACATCGAGTGTTCAACGTCAACTCATTGATTCACATTCAGTGGTATGTACTATGATACCTTGGGAATCATTAACATCAATGGTGATTTCCCCCATTCTTTTTAACGGTATACATCAATGACCAGTAATCAAGTTGTTTCTACCATGTTTTACTTCAAAACATTTTTATCACATGGTTAGATTCATATCACTATGGGTTCGGCTTGAAGACCCTGGGTTAACTTATGTACCTTACCAAAGTTGCGATGGAGATTTTTTTTATTCATATCACACAGATCCACTACTGTATTGGTTGTTGCTATGTAATTATCTCATCATGGATCTACACTTGTGTCTAGTAGCCATGTTTTTGTCTAGTCAGTCTTTACTACCATGGATCTGCAATGTATTGGTCAATATAAATTTTATGAGTCATTTTGAGACGTACATCTCAAGGTCTATTGTACTGCAGGAGTCTTTGTTCGTCACTCCAACCAATGATCCTTTCCTCGATCCATCATATTACAAAGCACCTCACCTACCATATTTTGTTAGATTCATGATGTGGGGGGCATTCTATTACACCAAAATCTCATCATCATGTGTTATGTGTCCTTTATATGCCTCATTTCATAAATAATTTGGGTCCAAAGATCAAATGGAGAGTTGATGTACATCCTTTAACCTTTTGTTGTCACCTCGACGTGCCTTACTCACTGGCAAGGTGCATCATACCTTAGGTGACGTGGTGTGCTAATGTTTAGAGTGCATTGGTGCCGCTAGTTTCCCTTTCCCAAGAAGTGTCACCCTTCGATGACGTGAGTTTCCCATGTGCAAGGTGTGTTGTTGTGGTTTAAAATGGAAAAAGAGAAGCTTCGAGTGACTTCTCGAACCTTTGATGGCATGGAGGATTATCCCTACATATCAGGAAAGGTGGCACTCGATCCCCTTACCTAGTGGGATGATCCCTTAAGCTTCTCCCACAAATCCTCAACCTCTCCTATCCCTTTATCCCTATAAATATGAACCCTATCTACATGATTAAAAAAGGAAGGATAGAGTACTTACATGTTGGTGAAATTCTTCTAGGAGATCCCTTTCATCCATTTAGGAGGAAAAGCTTTGCTCCGCAATGCTTGGATCATTTGGAAGGTGTTATGACTTCAAAGCATTGGTTGTAACTTCCTTTGTACTTTCTGTAATTAGATTAATGCAAACTCTTTCCATAGATATCTTTTCCATTTTAGATGTTTAGGATTGGCTTCTTTGACTGGTAATCTAGATTGATTTATGATCATATGCTTTCAGTGCTCGTTTGTTTCCACTTGTTTCATATTGTTTTGCATCTCAAGATCTAGAGATCAAGGAGTTGGATCAAGCAAAAGAAAGGAATTGTGTTCATAAGGTGAGGTGTTTCCTGAATTACTTTGCAATTCAAGCAATCTAGGAAAGTGATATGTATTGTGTATTTGTTTTGTTCTAGATCTGAACCATTGAGACTAGGGAGATCTGTTTATGTCTTCCCTTAATAGGGAGATCCATTTGTGTCTGCCCTTATAATAGATGGGAATTTTACATAAATATTACAAAAGAGGGATTTCTATTTTTTTTTCTCCACGGGAACACCAAGATGGTATTTTTGACAATCTAGACATAAGCGTGATGAGTTGGTGTCCATAAGCAAGATCAACAAATTAACCGGGAGGTACAAAATAGGTGGATTTCAACCGATGAGATGCAAAAGACTCTAATTACTTGCTGAAACTTCAACCGAGTGCCGAAAGGGTCAAATCATTATTATTTTGGAAAATGAAATATGAGCGCGATCAGTACGATAAGTTGAATACATTAGTATAAAATTCAAGACATGATTATACTTTGAACGAGAAACGACCATTCTTCGAGACTGTCTAGTAGCATTTTTTATCCATGACTAATTCAATTATATATTTTTATCCCATTAATAAATTAGTCATATTTTTTATCCCATGACTAAATTAGTCATTTATTTGTAATATCTCTATTTTGAAATTTTACACAATTTGACCAATTTTCGAAACTTGGACTAGTGAAACCCCAAACTATCCCAAATGATCCCAAACGGTTTCGAATTCTATATGGAGGGAATTAGGAGTATAGAGGACACGTTAAAAAATATATCATAAACCCAAACAACTCATATAGCCATCCATGGTCTTCAATTTTCAAGGAAATAAGTTTCTGGAGAAGACTAGTTAATTTGAGAAGTGGAAATCCCCCGTAGGTCATCCATTAAATGCTCTTCCAAACACTATATAGAATTCAATAATTATTGGTATGAGACTTTCCTATGTTAGAGGAAATTAAGGAAAATATGTGTGCAGCATTATATTTGGTTTTAGGGTCGAATAGGTATCCCAATGAACAACAACTTCTAGAGTCTAAAATTTGTGGTGAAAATGGTGGACAAGGAGTCTTGAATTTAATCATAAACCATGGTGACACTTTAGGGGTATGCACACATCATTTGGGTCATAAAATTAAATTCATATACATCGCATAACATGGATAAATATCTCATAAAAATATGATATAAAATAGGTACAACATCATTCCAAAATCACTATGCAAATGCTATGGGGAAAATTGCTCGAATCTCTTTCTTGATTGGAAATATCACTTGAAATACATGGTGTTTCGAGTTGTGGATATCATGATATGATTATTACAGATATATGTAGCAAATTAAATTTCCACAAATTCGAAATAACAATCCTCCACTAACTATATGCAACAAGAAATGCGCCCTTGCACATTTACATGACATTGAGAGAAAGCTAGTAGAATAGGAATAGAGAAGAATGAGAGAAGATGAACTTGAAATCAGTTGGGGTTTGAACGTACATAAAAAAATCTCCATGAAGCTCTATTGAGAGGTTTTAATGGTCTCTCCATAAACCAAATTGGATGGGAATCTTGCACCCTTGAAATTGGTTCTAAGGCAGGGAGGATGAACATCCAGCGTGCGAGGACAAGCTTGAAGCTCTCCCAAAATTGCAAAGATGCAAATGAAAAATGACCAAAATCTATTCCATTTGGAACTGGCCTCCTTTTCATAACTTTATTTGACTCATTTACCTCCTTAGAACTCAAATTATCTCCTAATTACCCATGAAATCCGAATTAGTGGGAGTTATGGCCCTTCATTGGCCCCACATGACACTTGGCTCATGTTTTGTCTCAAAATCCTCCATGAATTCGAATTGGGGAATCCTTTGGATGCTTTGGAGATGTGTAACTCCTCTCATGCTCCCTCTTGGTCTATTTTTAGCTCTTACATTCACTAGTACAAAATGAGAAATTGGTGACTAAAAAAATGACTAAAATTCACATGTAAACGACTATTTTTTTGTCGACGACTAATAGTAGCTAATTTCCACTATCTTATAGCTCAACTAACTTAGTCATATTTAATTTAGTCATTAATAGTTTCCTTATTTTTTCGTATATTTGGTCATTGCTTTAGTCATTAATTGCCACAATTAATGACTAAATCAATGATCAAATATACTACTAACTAAGGAAACTATTAATGACTAAAATAAATACGAATAAGTTAGTCGAGCTATAATATAATGGAAATTAGCTACTAATAGTCGTTTATATGTGAATTTTGAGTCATTTTTTTAGTAAAAAATTGATCATATGTAGTAGTCATTTATTGTTAAATGGTCATTTATTTAGTAATTGATTGTGGTTAACTAGTCATTAATTGTAGTTAACTAGCCATTTTTGTAGTCATTTATCGTTATTAACTGGCTATTTATTTAGTCATTGATTGTTGTTAACTGGTCATTTAATTAGTCATTGATTTTTGTATATAGGGCATGGAGGAATCAAACCACCAACCTATCACTAGTACAAATTGAGAAATTAATGACTAAAAAAATGACTAAAATTCGACTATAAACGACTATTTTTTAGTCGGTGACTAATAGTTTCTGATTTCCATTATCTTATCTCTAGTTGTATTTCACTAGTCATTGATTTAGTCATTGATGGTCGATGATTAAGTCATTGATTTAGTCATTGATACCCACTGATTTAGTCATTGATTGTCACAATTAACGACCAAATATACGACTAAATAAACTACTAGATGATAACATATTAATTAATAAGCTAAATACGACTAAACATTAGTCGCGCTATAAGATACTGGAAATTAGCTACTAATAGTCGTATATATGCGAATTTAGTCGTTTTCTTAGTCACTAATTTATGATAGGGTATGGAGGAATCGAACCACCAATCTCATGCCTATAATTAGGTAGGTGCTCTACCATTGAGCTAGAACCCTTTAAGAAGTTGTTATTGCTTGACAATGATGATATTCAAACAAATTTTGCATGGGAACAAAATGAATGTCAAACATATTCAAGAACAATGCTTCAAGTACTAAAAGAATTCTAAGATATAGCAGTTCAACAATGACAATGATGAAAATTCAAAGAAGAATGATCTTACAAACTACGCATGAGTACAATAATCCATGGCTATACAAATTATAAGGAACAAAATCAAGCTACTGCCCTTCACAGACAGAAAATAATACAAGATCCAACTTGCAATAAATTTGTTTTAATTGTCTATCAATTGTTGATCTCTCGATAGCTAGAGACGTTTTCCTATTTGAGATCCAAAATACATACAATTATATTCAACTTCATTTCTTCAAAACCAGTTGCAGTAAAAATTATTCTAGGAATTATCTTATGAGCAACAACCACTTTTTTGAACAATAGGCTTCCCTTTCATTTATACAGTAGCAGGTCTACTGCTATTCATGGCAGGTTGACTTGCCATCTTGCAATACAAAATAAATGGAGTTAAGTCAATAGTATTTCATAGAAAATAGAAAATATAATCTCCTTAAAAGCAAGATGTCATAATGAGGACTCTATCTAGGATGCTCTATTCTAGAGTATAGGGGAAGTCGTTTTGTCGAAAACCCTCTTTCAAGTCTACGCTGCATCTTAGGAAAGAATTCCATGTAAAAAGATAAACATATCAGTCTCTATTTGGTTCAACAATTTCGTGAAAACAAGGCTTTGCTCGATAAATATGCTTAAGATGCTGACAAGATTTTAAATCCTAGAGCCTCAACAAAATTGTTACGAAGATGGGTTAGTGATGTGAATGCATGCAACCTAGAAATTGCAAATGTCCAGGCCCAGGAAAAAGCTTAATTGAAAATGGAATTATCATTGGCACTGTTGACTCTAAGAAATTGTTTAGAAACAACAAATAAAGTGTGGGATATAATTCTTTGATGTCGTAGATCAAATGCAATCAATGAGAGCTTAACAACTTTAGCTTGCACATGATCCTTTTCTTGATGATTTCCCTTGTTCTCCTCATCTGATTAAGGATAATTACAGGTGCTTTGGTTCTTGTTTACTGCATGGTAAATTTCCAACTAACTTGCTAGCGAAAATCTTCTGGAACATGTAAAACATCATCCTTTTAATGTTTAGCCACAGAACCCCAGAACATTAAAATATGTGGTTTGCAACTGGGCAGTGCTTGCAAGAAAATATTGTATCAGTCATTTGACTGATGGCACCCGTCAAAAAATGTTTTTATGCTAATTTTTGTGTTCAGTAAGATTGATACAAATATTCGTGAGCTCCCTACAATCATGCAAATATTTTCTTGTTTATGCTATCATTAAGCTCGAATATCATTACTTTGACTTTTTTATATTAGGAAATATATTTTTTAATGATAAGAAAATATGCAGTCTAAACAGTAAAAAAATTGCACCAATAAAATGTGTGTACAAAAATTGAACTTATCGATACCTTTCATTTTGTTTTTCTTTGCTGGTATCACTTTAATGCACTTTGAAACATGAACAAAATCCCTGTGAAATGAGTTTCAAAAACTTTTAAAAACTAGTTTTTTTAGTCTCAAGATTAACTGACAAAACTAAATTGAATAAGCATCAAAGAACAGTGTTTTTTCAAAGAACAATAAGGTAATCCTATTGATGTTATAATTCGCTCTAAGTTCTATACTTTCCTATCCAAATAAAGTAGAGAACACAATACACAGAGTGTATTTGCATCTCTATATTTCTGAAGTAGTCATAGTTAATGGTGTTTCCAGCTGTAACAAGTACATGTGAAAATTGTCTAGCTATACATATGACATTTTCTAAAACACTTCAGTATATATATTCAGAAATGTCCACCCCTGACTAAAGAATATGCTCTGACAAAAATCAATTTACCTCCAAGACAGATCACCAGCGAGAAGAAGGTCACCTTCTGCATCTTCATAGGCAATCACAAACCCTTGAATTGCATTAGAAAGATTGCAACCTTCTCCAGAAGCAACCATGCTATCCTTTGGAATGTTGTCCTTAAACATGTTCCACATGCTAATAGCAAAGCTTTCATAACCATCGAGCTTTTTAAGACCGACCCTTCCTCCAATAGACCCACCATCCATCACTATAGATAAGAATGGAGGAACATTGTGATCATCTGAATCAACTGAGGGAGCACCTAAATCTCGAGATATATTTGAAAGCCCTAAAAGCTCCAACCCCATTTCTCCTGTACTCACAGATAGATTATTAGCAGAAATAAAATTTTCTGAGGCTAATGGAAAGGAATGAAGTGGTGTTGAACTACTACGAGGGTCTTCCCCATGCACCAATAGTGACAAGTTCAGATCTGAAATAAGACTTGGGTGGTCCTTAGTAGAATTAAGAACATTTATCAAGGGAGACTGTTGCTCTCCTTTGGGTTGAAAGCTAGAATCAATACAAGGCCATTGATCTGACCTGGACACATTGATGTTGCTAACTGGAGGACCTGAACTATACAACAAGTTGTCACTCGGGTTAATGGAAGGCAGGAAAGGAGCATTCATGGCTAAAAAGGAAGGAAATTTTAAGTTTTGCATCAGTATTTCAGAGCTGGTTTTCATTTCAAAGGGGAACTCTGGTGTGTGTGGATTTGGTTGAATAGGTGAAAAAATTGGTGTCAATGACAATCCACAGATGGCATTGGGATTAGAAACAAGTTCCATGCTTGTTTGTGACAACCTCAAGCCTTGTGCTTTCTTTCCTTCAACTGAACATGTATGATGCAAATCTATGCTCACATTTTCTGAAATCATGCCATTTGGAAAATCCAAATTTGGAGTATGTTGCCTATTTTCCAGTAAAGGTAAATGCCACTGGTTCAAGTTTATCTACCCAAACTCTATGGATCGATGATTTTGTTGAAATATTTCATGATCATGTGACGTCACTGGTTCTAAAATGTTTCCATACAACAATCCTATTGATATTAGAGCTATCTCATCTCTGGTATGGTTGGTTGTATTTGAGCAGTGGGTTAATAACTCATTGCTTAATGTGCAGATATTATACAAATAACTAGGCCTCTGATACATAAATGGCCTTTCCAAGCCCACGAGACCAGGGGAAATAATAGTACCCCTTCTGAATTCAGAACCATCCTTACATTTTGATACATAAAGTAAATGGGGAAGCAAAGTAGGCTGTTTTAGATGAGAATCCTATTGTCCAACTTTTCTAAAATCCCCATGAATCAGTTGGTGTGATGATGATGATCCCAATGAACGGTCAGATGTAGATTGCCATGACATTGTTAGCTTCCATATAACAGGGCTGCCGTTGTGGGCCCAAGACAAGTCTTTGTCAGAAGATGAAGTTGAATTATTTATTCCCACAACTGTGTCACCATTGCCAATTGTGAGAGAGGGGAATTTAAATTGCAAATGCTCATTTTCAAGGCCTATCTTATTTCCATCAAGGTTAAAGGCCAATACATTTGACCTAATCCTTTTTATTGGTCGTCCTACAAGGCTCAACTTTCTAGAGTCCGCACTAGAGATAGAACCTTCTTCTATCACATCTGTCGATCTTCCCAAAGATGCCTGCAAATTTATAACCTATGCATCAACACTACTGCTTGGGGCTCCCGTTAATTCCAATGCTTGGGCATCACTAATAGATAATTCAAGTTCATGGGTTTGTGAAGGCCCATATGAAGTTGAAATCCTCAACTCAGATGTTGTTGTATCCTCGGTCTCATTGGATTTGACCATTGTTGTTGACAAGAAGGATGATGCTTTTCCCTGTGAAAAATACTCTTCCTGCATAAGATTCTTTAATTCCAAAGCCTGCGATTTATGAAGGGAAACATCCACATAACACTGAGCTGATTGGACTTTGATAATTCCAGGCACTTAGCAAACAACCATTGCTGCAGTTGGGCATTGCCAAGTATTATTTCAAGATGAGCGTTGATGTTTTGTTTGCTTGGATTGCCATTGCTTAAAATAGACAAATTTCATAGTCAGAAAATAGATATTTCATTATGATAATGAGACAAAAGTATTCATTCATTTGATTTTTTAGACCAGCTATTTGTTATGCATTAGACAGGAATCATAGTCAAATAAATCCATTGAGATTAAAATTTCACTGCCTCAATATTGTGGTTAAAGTTTTATAAAAGGTTACTATATGCTCCACCAAAATTATAAAGTGGAATGAATTGTTTGACCTGTCAAATACTGCCAAAAAACGATAACTGAAGAAAATAAAAATGTTCGCAGAAGCAATAATGAGTAACTACTCATCACTGACAGTTCAACAAATAAACTAAAAGTCATTAGTTGCCAATTCTAAAATCAGTATGTGAATGTCCAGGCAAAATAAGAGCCAAATTGATACAAAATGAGTTTCTCATACAAGAAAATAATTGATCAGCTTGTACATAAAGAAACAACATCCCTATCTATACTGTAGTTTGGAGGCCATAGAACATATCTGACAATTTCCCAATCTATAGCATACCTGATAATATCTTTTGGCTGGGGTCATCAATTCTTCTCTTACTTTGGTACTACTTGAAACAACTCACTGTCAATGGCCTCATTGACAGCTCAAAATCGAACAGTAATGATTTTAAATGAATACATTCAAGAGCATAGAAACCTTGTCCTATCTAATAGAAAAAATGAACTATTTATGACATTACAATTTGTTCCTTCAAAATTGAGAGCTAATATAACAAAGTACAATCAGCCACAATTTCAAAACTTATTTTTTAACAGCAATGACCTATGAAACCTATTGCAAAGGGAAAGATTCATCATCCAACCATAAGCAATAGGCCAGGAAAAAACATCAAAAATTTGTTGAGGAACAAAAGCAGTAGACCAAAGGTGAGGTAGAAGATGATAGGGCTAATCAAACTGGTAGGACTTCTTCAGCCATTCCATCTCAATTGAAAAGCTCTCCCATTTCTACAGCCACACAAGATGTTTCTTCACCTGATAATAAAGATACTGCAGAATCTGAAGTAGAGTGTTCATCATCCAGGATGGTTTCTCCTATGGTAAAGGACTCTGTGAAGTAGTCCATGCCTACAGGAATTGATGTCTCAGGAAAATCAAATACTTATTCAAAGAACCACAACAATTGGAAATGAATCTATTTCAGAGCATAGTAACTCACTGTTTATGAATCCAGGCAGCAGGACGAATGAAACACTACCCTACTCTCTTTATTATTTTCCTGTAGGGCATATACCTTATATTCATTCCATTCAGGTGTCTAATAGTCCAAGCCTTTCAGTTCCATCTTGGTTCTCATTACCATACTTCGAATCATCAATCGGTGTTATAAAATATATTTAACTGATACAATGAAGAGAAAAAAATGCAGTAGACTAGAAGTACCATTAGTTCAAGGAAAAATTAAGAACAAGATTCTAGAACTCATGGAGAAAGAATATGGACTTGATGATGAACATGAACCCCAAGAATCCACTAAATCGAAGTGGTAGTCAGTGATGTGGAGATGAGAAATGTTGAAATGGACAGTAAAGGTTGTCGTCATTGGATGAGTTGAATTTGTTCCCTGCAACGATGCTTCACATCCACTTTCAAATTGGTAATGAGAGAATACTGATATGGATAAGCCATAAGAGGTTTTATATAGGAACAAAATATTATTTCTATAAAAAAAAACCCTAAAATTATCACCTAAACTAGTTAATATGCCCAAAAATAAAATAAAAATAATATCATACTCAAGTCCAGAAACGAGAAGCCATGTATGAAACTTCTTCAAAATACCCACATAAAATTTCAAACTAAATGTAAACACCCATATAAAACTTCGATCTTCACTAAAATCCCTGCAAAAAAATTTAGATGGCTTTTACAAACTCAAACTCGTGCAACGAGGTTTCTATTCCCAGTTCTCCGTAGAAAAATCTTTAGAAATGAAAACAAGGAGCTTGAAAGCATGGCATCCACATGAGAATGTTAGGAACCCATGTCTTTACTTTGTTAGTATGTTGTTATTGGACGCATATGCTTTGTAAGTCGTCCCGTAGTATTTGTTAATCAATAGTTGTGTTATTGTTGTTGGCGCATATGCTTTGTAAGTCGCCCGTAGTATTGTTAATCCATAGTTTGTAACGGCCCATGGTTTCGACCCATAGTATGGGCGCCTAGAATTAGTATATAAGGGGGTGTTGAGACCTATGAAGGCACCGTGAAGTTATTTGTATTGAGCTTGCTCAAAGGAGGTTGCCCCCTCGAAGTGGCCTGTGATCAATACAAAAGTGATTCTGAGTTCTGTCATTTCTGTTATTTCGCGCATTCTTGTTAATTAATTGTTGCAGGTGCCTCACATCTGGTATCAGAGCACTTTCTTGGGCTCGCTGGGTGAAATTTCTGCCAAATTTTTTTTTTTCACATCTGTTGCAGGTTCGGATTTGGGAATAATCCCTATCCGCTTAACTGTGGGAAGTACTTGGGCATAAGCCCTAAAACTCATTGTGAGGAGTACCACAGGAACCCCGAAGTAGCTGGCCCATTGAGAGGACCTGCCGGCGAAAAGGGCAACGACCCCTACCTGATTGACTAGTTCCCACCCGTGAGGTAAACCAAGAGCTGTCGTTTGTGGCAAAGCGGTTATCAGTTTTACCTGAGCCGTGGAGTGAGGGGTAATGCCCCAATACGCAAGCCGTCAGACAGCATTGGTGGCCGAGTGAAAACCCTGAACTGTTAGGAAGCCGCACATACCTGGGGTCCATATCTACTTTCAGCTGAACTATTGTCGATTACTGCTGCGCCGTTTCAGATTCATTTTGCAAACCGTTCCAGATCCAGCCGTTCGGCGTTGTTCCAGAATCCTTCGAACCGGAGATCTCATTCTGCAAGCCGAGCCGTAGCCGCTCCAGTCTGTATTAAAAAAAAAAAAAAAAAGAAAAAAAGGAAAGAAAAAAAGAGTATAAAATTCCGTTTTTTCTCCATATCTCCCTTGTTTTACCTCTGTTTTCCTTGAAAATTTCAGGGAACCCCTGTCATTCCATTCTGCATATTTCATCCCTGAGGACCCTATCCTCAATTCCCTTTCCTATAGCCCGAAATCCCACATTTGTCTATTTTTAGGGTTTGCCATAACTTCCTCAGATTTCACCCAATCACCTTCAATTTTTACCACAGAGTTCCTTTCTGAATTCTGCTTCTTTGTCCCCCTCTGCCAAATTTTCCCATCCTTTCACCCCGCTGCTGAAATCCTCATTTTTACTTCCCTGTCTATCCCACAGTGTCCAAAAAACGAGTCAAACCCCAATTACCCTTCTGATTTTTTCCCAAATCCAAATTTTCCTTTACTGAAGTAGTTCCTGTTTTTGTTTTCCTACCCAAAAAAAAAAAAAAAAAAAAAAAAAACCCTGGTTATGGTTGTCACCCGTGCAGGAGCAAAAACCATGGAGGAAGCCCTTGCAGCCATCCAAGCCAAGCTCCAGGATCTGGATGAAAAATTTCTTGGTCTCCATCTTGAACATTCAGCTATGAACAACAAACGGCAGTCCGAGTCTTCAGTAGAAAATGGGTTCTCTTCTTCCAGCAATTTCCGTGGTCCGAAGCTTGATTTTCCTCGCTTCAATGGTACCGATCCAACTGGATGGATATATCATGCAGAACAGTATTTCAGTTTGCATAATACTTTTGATGTCAACAAAGTTCAATTGGCATCCTTTCATTTGGAACAGGAAGCTCTTCAATGGTACCGTTGGTACATCAAGGCTCATCCAGAGCCCAACTGGCCAGACTTTTGTCAGCTCCTTTTGCAACGATTTGGTCCTAGTGCTTTTGATGACTTCACAGGAGCCCTCACTAAACTTCGCCAAACTGGCACTGTGAGAGAGTATCAAACCGAATTTGAGAATCTAGCCAACCACACCGAAGGATTGACTGATGAATTTTATCGGAGTTGTTTTATCAGTGGTCTAAAGGATGCCATTCGCTCTGAGGTCAAAATGTTCTGTCCCAACACAATGATGGAAGCACTCGGGTTGGCTAAGTTGGCAGAAGACAAGATTGCAGCCCAGCAACGCTCCAAGCCCACTTTTGTTCCTTTCAGAAATATGGGTTCTCAGCGACCACCTATACCGCAGGCTCCTCGACCGACTCCTATCAAGCGTTTATCTGAAGCAGAGATGCAAGCACGCAGAGAAAAGGGGCTTTGCTATAATTGTGATGAGAAATTCACTCGGGGACATCGATGTGTTCAGCAAAAGCTCTATCTCCTGGATGTGGAGTCTCCGCCTGCCTCTGAAATGGGTGACGAAGATCCAGAAACACTGGATGCTCCGGTCGACATTCAGGAACCGCCTATTGACCCTCCGTCTCAAGATGACCAGCCAGAGATATCTCTCCATGCTTTAGCTGGAATCACCACCCCCCAAACAATGCGGGTCAGGGGTTACTTCAAGAAGCTTCCTCTTACAATCCTCATTGATTCTGGTAGCACTCATAATTTCATCGACCCTCGGATCGCCAAACAAGCTGATTGTTTTATCCATCCGTGCTCCAACTTTGAAGTCATGATTGCCAATGGGGGCACCTTACCTTGCAAAGGGAAGTGTCGAAATGTGCGTATCTCCATGGGAGATTATATCCTGCGCTCTGACATGTTTGCCTTGCCCTTAGGCGGATGTGATGTGGTTTTGGGCGCTCAATGGCTACGCACACTCGGCCCTATCTTATGGGATTTTGCCGAACTTTGGATGTAGTTTTCCCTCAATGGACACAAACACACATTGACAGGATTACAACCAGGTTCTCTCAGCATCATTAGTTCACATCGCATGGAGAAACTCCTCAAGAAGAGTTCACATGGTGTCATCGCCCAGATCAGTTCCATCCAGATGCAACCATCCGCGGTCTCCACTACTCCCTTGGATCTACAACAAATTCTGAATCGATATACAGGTGTCTTTGCTGAACCAGTGGGATTACCACCTTCCAGGCCAGAAGACCATCGTATTCAGCTCCTTCCTGGCAGCGTTCCTCCCAACATCAGGCCCTATCGCTACCCATTTCACCAAAAAACAGAGATTGAAATGCTCGTGCGGGACTTATTGAAGCAAGGTATTATTCACCCAAGCACTAGTTCCTTTTCTTCTCCAGTTATTCTTGTCCGCAAAAAAGATGGGTCATGGCGCCTCTGCATTGACTTCCGAGCACTTAATCACCTCACCATCAAGGATAAGTTTCCAATTCCTGTTGTTGATGAGCTTCTTGATGAGCTTCATGGGGCTCACTTTTTCTCCAAGTTGGATCTTCGTTCTGGGTATCATCAAATTCGGGTTCATGAGGAGGATATTCCTAAAACAGCTTTCTGCACACATGATGGCCATTATGAGTTTTTGGTCATGCCCTTTGGCCTCACTAATGCTCCTTCCACATTCCAGGCCTTAATGAATAAAATATTTCGACCCTACTTGCGGAAATTCATTCTGGTATTCTTTGATGATATCCTCATCTACAGTAAAACATGGGATGAACATCTCCAGCATCTGGATCTTGTCATGCAACTTTTCTCTGACCATCATCTCCATGCCAAGCAGTCTAAATGTGTTTTTGGACAAAAGGAAGTTGAGTATCTCGGGCACATTATCTCAGCACAAGGGGTTCGCGTGGATCCTGAAAAAATCGATGCCATGAACAATTGGCCACATCCTCAGACACTCAAGAGCCTTCGTGGTTTTTTGGGGTTGACTGGCTACTACCGCAAGTTTGTCAAGGATTATGGGAAGATTGCAGCTCCATTAACTGCCCTATTGAAAAAAGATGCTTTTACATGGACACCTGCTGCTCAGTGTGCATTTGACAAACTAAAACAAGCTATGTGTACTACACCTGTGCTAGCTATGCCCGATTTTTCCAAGCCCTTCACGATTGAGAGTGATGCTTGCGGCAATGGACTTGGTGCTGTTCTCCTTCAAGATGAACACCCCATTGCATTCACCAGCAAAGCCCTTTCCGGTAAGAATTTAGCTGCCTCTACCTATGAGAAGGAAATGATGGCTATTTTGCATGCAGTACAGAAGTGGCGGCCATACCTATTAGGGAATCATTTCTGCATCAAGACTGATCACCAGAGTTTGAAATATTTCTTGGACCAGCGTGTCTCCTCCCCGGCACAACAGAAATGGGTTAGCAAACTCATGGGTTATGACTATGAGATCACTTACAAGAAGGGTAAAGACAATATTGTGGCAGATGCTCTTTCTCGTACATTTGATGCCCAAGGTTCTCTTTCAGCTATTTCTATGCCTGTTCCAAATTGGTTGCAATCTGTTCAACAGGGTTATGTCAATGACTCTTCCTTATCTCAGATCATCCAGCGCTTGACCAACAATCCTTCTGCGGTCCCACATTACTCTTGGGATGGTGCTTCTCTACGATACAAGGGTCGTCTGGTGCTTCCCCAGAGCACAGATCTTCAACAGGCTGTCTTCTATGAACTCCATGCTTCTCCATCAGCCGGGCACTCTGGGTTCCTCAAAACATATGAACGAGCACGGCGTAACTTCTTTTGGCAAGGCATGAAAAGGACAATTCAACAGATGGTGGCCGAATGTGATACCTGCCAGCGCAGTAAGGGTGAAACAACACTCCTTCCAGGATTGCTTGAACCCTTGCCCATACCTACATGGATTTGGACAGATATTTCTATGGATTTCATCGAAGGGCTCCCTAAATCTGGCGGAAAGATAGTGATTCTCGTTGTGGTTGATCGTCTCTCCAAATATAGTCATTTTTGTGCTCTCAGCCATCCCTATACAGCCTCCTCCGTCGCTCAAATTTTTATGGACCAGATCTTTCGTCTTCATGGCATCCCTTCTTCCATTGTCTCGGATCGTGATGCAACTTTCACTAGTCATTTTTGGACAGAACTATTTCGTCACACTGGCACCAAACTGAAGATGAGTTCAGGGTATCACCCACAAACAGATGGTCAGACTGAAATTGTTAATAAATGCTTGGAAACTTATCTTCGTTGCTTCACCTCGGAACAACAACATCAGTGGGCAAAGTGGCTTCCTCTCGCTGAATGGTGGTACAATACCTCTTACCACACTGCCTCCAAAATGACCCCATATGAAGCAGTCTATGGTCAGGCACCTCCAGCTCTTCTTCCATACACTCCCACCAGTTCACCAGTTCAGGAAGTTGACAGGGTCCTTCGCAACCGAGATCAGATTCTTCGCATTTTACGGGACAATCTTCACATGGCAAGGAATCGCATGAAGCAACAAGCTGATCAGCACCGTTCAGAGTGCACCTTTCAAGTCGGTGATATGGTTTTTCTTCGTCTCCAGCCGTACAAGCAATCCTCTTTGAAACTCAAAGGACGTCATAAGATCGCTCCAAAGTTCTATGGGCCATATCGGATTCTTCAGAAGATTGGGTCCGTCGCTTATAAATTGGAACTTCCTCCTTCTTCCCGCATTCATCCAGTCTTTCATGTCTCTTGTCTGAAGAAAGTTCTTGGCACCAACATCAGCGGCCAAACGATTTTACCCGAACTGGATAATGAAGGATCCATCCTTTTGGAGCCAGAGGCCATCCTCAATCGGCGCACGCGTCAGCTTCGCTCTCGCTCTATCACAGAGGTCCTAATTCAGTGGCACGGCATGCAACCAGAGGACGCTACATGGGAACCACTCCTTCAGATTCAACAACAATTTCCACATCTAAAGCTTTGAGGACAAAGCTTTTTTTCAAGGGGGAGGGGATGTTAGGAACCCATGTCTTTCCTTTGTTAGTATGTTGTTATTGGACGCATATGCTTTGTAAGTCGTCCCGTAGTATTTGTTAATCAATAGTTGTGTTATTGTTGTTGGCGCATATGCTTTGTAAGTCGCCCGTAGTATTGTTAATCCATAGTTTGTAACGGCCCATGGTTTCGACCCATAGTATGGGCGCCTAGAATTAGTATATAAGGGGGTGTTGAGACCTATGAAGGCACCGTGAAGTTATTTGTATTGAGCTTGCTCAAAGGAGGTTGCCCCCTCGAAGTGGCCTGTGATCAATACAAAAGTGATTCTGAGTTCTGTCATTTCTGTTATTTCGCGCATTCTTGTTAATTAATTGTTGCAGGTGCCTCACAGAGAAGTATCGGTTTTCTAGAGAAAATAAAAAATTCTTCCCTCTTCCTTAGATAGGTTACACAACAGATCGATAATCCCCTGCACAATAGATCGATAATCCCCAATTTTGTTTGCCCAATTTGTTTTCCCCCACTTTTCTTTGCCCTCCTGAATTTGACTTTTTAAAATTTATGACTAATATTATATTATATATTAGTATAACATACAATATAATCTATTTCTATATTAAAAGATTATAACATTATATATTATTTACATATTAAGTAAACAGATAATATTTCTATGGCCAGCCATGGAATTGTTTTTGGGTAAAAATTTATACCACCAAAATATTTTGAATTGATATTTGAACTTTGTGGTCCAAAGTACAAACTTCCATCCATTCTCCTACTTGGACTCTGAAATATGGCACAACCAAACATTAATAACTTAATACATTGCTTGGACTATGTGAAATTTTGAGTAATATGATAGTACCAAATTACCCATTCCTTTCATATATGGTCCACTATAAAGTAAGGTTAGGATGATATCAAATACACTACTTAAAGGAGAGGCTTCTAGAATCTCTACATAGAAATTTATGGAGCTATGGTGGTACCTATGGTCCCATGGTTTTTTCATGAGTAGGTGTAATATTCCTTCCATTCCCACATATTCTTATTGAGGCTCAAAAAAGAGTCTCCACAATTATGTGATAAAAGGAGCCTATCATAAGCCTTTTTAAAATCAATTTTTAGAAAGAAAGAAAAAAAAAAAGCATTTTGTGACTATCACCTGAGCCAATTGAGCCATTTTTCTCTTTTCTAATTATCATGGAAACCAACAACTTAATCTCTTGTCCAATTCACTAGGATTTTGTAGGAGACATTGAGTAGAGTTAGTGGGCCCTAAGTGGCAAAGATCAACAAAGTAATGTCTTGTATACCAAGTTTCCATTCTCGTTAAGGTATGCCCCACTAAAATAGCATGTATTAAGAAAGTATAAGGTTCAATGCAAGTCCCTAGTGATTTTGACCAAATAGTTACCCATCCAATTTGACATTTATGTTGAACAAAGTCTGCTCTATGCACACAAAAATGAATACCAAAGAGGATTTCAACATAGCAGTTCAACATACTAGAGTTGAATTAGTAGTATAGTCTATCCCACATGAATGGCATGTGTTACATGTTATGAAGGGGGTATAACATTATATACAATTACCATGTTATTTTCACATAATAGTTACAACTAAAACTTGGCACTTGAGCCAAAGGAAGTTTTCTCTATGCACACATTAATCAAAACCAAATAGGATTTAGGTATGGTGATTTTGCAGACAACTCTTGCCTCATAATGGTGATCAATGTTACTAATTCAATTCTAATGAAAGGAAATTTGTTTTCATATTGGTTGACTGGTAGGTACAGTTGAGAAAAAGGCCGACCACCAAGGTTCCTTTATCACTAAGGTTTGCCTCACCCTAGTACTTACACCTATAATAGTCACCACTCAAAATTGTACTTAATCCAAAGGAAGTTTGTTTTATGCACACATCAATCAAAAACAAAGAGGATTTAGACATAGTGATCATATAATAGCTTCTATCTCATAATGTTGATAAATATTACTAATCCAATTCTAATGAACTGAAAGTTTGAGTCATGGACCAATCACAGTAACGTCCATTAAGTAATAGGCTACCAACTAGGTTTCCTTTCTCACTAAGTTCTACGTCACCTGAGTGGTATGAGTTACACCTATGTTACCATAAAGAATAAAGGGTTAATGAAACAAGATATGTCAACAAAATGAGAAACAAGATCCAATGAGATTATCTAGTGACTCCAAACTCAAAGTAATTAACAATGTGTAATGTACCAATGCTATAAATTAAATTACATTGAGACAAGGGGAGCATAAATACCTAAGAATTGGTGTTTTAGTTTCTTCATTTTTTTTTCAAAAACAAGACCTTGTTGTATTGTTTATGGTAATAAAGAATTGGTGTTTCAGTTTCTTCATTTTTTTTCACAAAAATGAGACCTTGTTGTATTGTTTCTGGTAATACAGAATTACACCAAAACAAACCCATCTAAACTCGAGTCTGGTATAAACCTTGAGGTTGAAAAATAGTTATTAGTTACTCTTCTATGCAGAAAATGTGCTCTATGCAGAGTATCCCCTTGGTGCATGTTTCAAAACAAAAGGATAAGAGCCATTGACAAAAGAAACAAGTATCTAAGCCAATGTCTTTAAGCAATTGAAATTAAATTCATTAAAATAATTTTTGCACGAAAAGGGAGAGTACCTTGTAGCTCGAATTCTCTGTTTCTCGTTTTCATACATCTAAACAGGAAATCCTAAATTCTATGTGCTTTGTTTCCTCCTTTCCAGATCATAATTAGGGTTTTTGTGGCATTTTTAACCTGGGAAGAAGATAAAACCACACTTGTTACCCATGTTACCTGACAACATCTTCCCCATACTAATTTGTATAGCACCTCGCTACTCTCGGTTAATGATAATCAACCCTAGGCTCTTCTTATTGAGTGTGATGATAATCACCTTACATATAGCCCAATTTTGGTTTATCAACCCTATAATTTGTGGGCCAACTCCTTCGCTTCTTCATCTCCCTAGTGCATTTGTTCTACCTGCATATGATGATAAATGTTGATTCCTTATGCTTGTAATTTTTTATATATTATAAGTTTTTAATACATATTTTAATGATCAAACAAAATGGCTATGGGGATATTGCTTGACATAGCATGGTCAGGATAATTTGAGTTCATGTGAATTGAGTCTCTAATTTTGAGTGCACACAATGAAGACAATATTGCACTTACAGAAGAGGCTTGAGGATAAAGAACACATCCACCAACATTTGGAGCCATAGGGACCTCACTGGATGTCTTAAATGAAGAAAATGTTGTTGAGTGACATACGGGGTCTCTCATGAATCCATTTATATAGTGTTACAATCTACTAAATTTTATATGGAGCTCTTTGCATCTTGGATGGCTCATGTTAATATTTGTCTGCTCAAGGCCTTTCCTGATGTATCTATCATGCATATCTTCAGGGAGTTCAATACACATGCAGACGCTTTATCCAGAGATGGTCTTGTGGCCTTAGAGGGGTTTATTCATTTTGAGGAGTAGTGCAGGTCGGATCTATTTTTTTCCACAGGCAGTTTTCATGTTTTTGGCTCATAGATGGAGACCTTTCTCCTCATTTCTATTTTTTTGTACTTAGCGGTTATATATACCTTTCCTCTTTTCTTTTTGGTATGTTTCCCCATTGATGACTTTTCCCTCCATCTGCATTGTTAAAATTTAGTACAATATTGTAATTTTCCATTGTCAGTGTGACACAACTAAAAATGACTAACATAAACAACTAATTCACATTAATCATTGTTAGCTAGTCATATTTATATTCCTGTCACTAAATTAGTCATTTATGTTAGTCATTTTTATTTAGTCACTTGTTATCTAGTCATATATTTTATCTCGTGACTAAATTAGTCATTTATCCCTTGAAAAAATAGTGGTGACTAACTTTTTTAGTCGCCTAGTCACTTATCTCTCATTTTGTACTAGTGTATTTCCTTTAAGAGAAGTGCTCTTCCATTGAGCTAGAACCCTTAAATAAAAGAATCAAAGTTAATGGAGTAAGAAGAAAAATCATGTGAGTTATTCAAATGTTAGATAGAAAAAAAAATGTTACGTTACATAAGAAAAAACCACTCTTAAGAAATTAATTGCACAACATAGTGAAAAAAGGTGATTACAACAAGCACATAGATAAAGCATACATCTAGCAAATGAATAAACAAATAAATCTTGAACGACCACTCTCGCTATTGTACCTTCGCGTGGAATAATATTTTTTGTCATTTTTATTGCTTCCACTCGCATGACTTGATTTCCCTTTGTGCTTGTGTTTGTGATCCTTCTTTTTTATTGGTGCCATTGATGATTTTTAACAGTATGAGAAACAAAACTAATATGAGTTTCTTGAACATCAAGTTCCCATTTCACAGAAAGTTAGGTTCTGGGGCCCAAACCATTATGTTCCTTACCTCCTCGCATTGTTGACATTATTTTGAAAGAAGACTGAAAAGGAGCACACACACAACTGCAATTATTTATTCCAACAATAAAAGAATAACCAAGCATTGGATTAAACAATAGTAAGAAACTAGAATAGATCTATATTAAACCTGGATCTATTAAGCACCGAGAGGGATCAATAGAAACCCAGGTGCAAACTCTCGCCACTTAAAAGATCTAGGGTTATGATGGATCTATGTTATTTTAATTCTTTTTTCTTGAAATGATATGTCAGACACTAGTTTTATTTTCATTCTATTTACCATTACCCTTGTGACACGACATGTCCTCTTCCACCGTAGGATGTAAGAGCACATCACTTCTCTCAATGCACTTAAATCATCAAAAACTATATAAAAAATACTTCCATTGGATCCCACCATATGCATATGCATGTATAATCCTATTTTTAAATAAGTCAATAAAAGGTTCTAAGGATTGTTATGATATCTAAAAGTATGTAAAGAAAATAGAATTTTGAAAATAACTACCAATATATTTAATAAGCCATTGCCACAAGATAAGTACAATGGTCTTATTGGAAGAGAACTTGTCCGACTAGAAACTGTACTCTTCAATTCGAAAGGTTTCTCACCACCCACAATCACATTCTCAGTGCTCTCAGTTTTCTCGTTAGAATTTTGAGTGGATTACGAAGATAGTATCATAAAACATGGAAAGTTCACACACTGTGACAAAATTTGGCACATCACCAACTCTGTTGTTTCTACAAAAGGTTTTTTATGTTCCATTCTTCATTGTTCATCATTGAAAGCAGAATTTAGTTTCGCCATTTGAGGGGATCCTTTTGGAGTTTGATGCAATCCTTTGTGCACTTATTTTTTCTCATCTTTACATGAAACTAGGTGAACCATCTGACTCTAATTTCCATTGTAGTCTTTCTTTTCTACACTATCAATATGAAAACCTGCTTCAAAAGCATGTTGCAAGTCTTCTACTGGAAAATTATTTAAATATACAATGTCAATGCTAACTGTTGGGCCCAGATTGAGACAAAGTTTTGGAAACACCTTTTTGAGATAAACAGGGAAAGCTGAGCTGAGCACATCTCAAAAAGATAATTTTGTCTAAGTATTGAGGACGTTGTGAAGATGTGTGCAACACCCAAGTTTTGATCGGGTTGCGAAGCTATGCGCAACATTTGAAATTTGGGAAGCACCGCGAAGACCAGTTCTATGAGGAAGCAGTGCTACGAAGCAATCAGAACACATGGAACCAGCAAAGTAGAGTGCTGGACATGGATCAGGTGCAGATATTGAATGGACCAGTAATGGTCTATTTTTGGAAAGATGCTCTAGAAGTGTTGAGTGGCAGGAATGAGCAAATCAGGCACGCAGCCAATGCACGAGATTGTTGAAGAAAGCGACGTCTTGGCACGCTTGGTGGGTGAAACCATTAGAACTGAACGGTTTAGAGGAGGTGATCTATTGGCACGCATGCGACAGGAAGGCTGATAGCGATGGATTGAATATGTGGCAAACCGCCACAATGCAGCAGACACTACTAGATGCTAGCAAGTCAGTTTAGGGAAACTGGTACAATTTGTAAACCCTAAGGGTTTTGGGTTTAGGTCTTCGATTTTGTAAAGACATGACCTGTGGGCATGATCTATTTAAGAAGACAATTTTGTATGGGATGGGGCTAGTTTATTGCTAGAGTTAATCTTGATATGACTTTTGTATTGTGAAATATCTTAAGTCGAGAAGATTGTAAAGGATCTGCAGCTTTGTGTGCAGAAGCCTAGTTTTGCGAGGAGAGATAGTTTACAGCTAAGTGGGCAGACTAAGAATGGTTGTCCCCATCCCTTTCTAAAGCAATATATTACCAACCGTTCTTGTGGACGTAGCTTCACACCCGGCAGAGTGAACCACGTTAAATCTCTTGTTGTGTGATTGTGCTTATGAATGAATGCTTACTTGCGTTTTCTGTAAATGAATGTTTAAATGTTTCCTTGCATACTGTTATGAGAGAGATTTTATATGCATTTACCATTAAGATAAGTATGGAAATGATATGTTAAGCTTCACATGAATGGTTGAATGGTGAACATTTATTCTGGTGTATGAAGACAGTAAATCGGTCAATTCGTTAGATACTTTCTTACGCGCAACAAAGGAATGTATAATTGTGGATTAGATCAATCGGCTATGTTTGAATCATGATATCTTGAGTTAATGAATGAATGTTAGAGGACTAGATAGTAAGCGTCTGAATGAATGGATGAGTGATATTCATTTCAGTACCTTAAGCAATTTCAAGGTAATCTAAGTGCATAATAGAGTTGGAATGTTCGCAGCTTTAGGGGAAGTCCTGCGGTAGAAGAACATAGTAGTGTGGACCGTAGCGTTTCCCATCACTGCGCAGTCTCACCTCGCAGCAATTACCCTTTGTGGTGTTGCGCAATACGTCTGTCCAAGCAGCTCATCACTTACTGTGGAAATCTAATTCCGCAGTACCCCATAGATACACCTTGGGCGAGACCTCAGCCTGCTTGAAGGTTATTGCCGAAAGGGCCGGTGCAAAGGGGTTTTGTTGGTCAAAGGGGAAACCGCAAAGAACCTAAGTCTTATAGAAAACCTATGGGTCAGTTATAGCCAACAAATGGTTTCGTTTCTGCGCTAGAATCCGTGCTGAGTTGCAACCGTGATGTGTGATGAAGAATACCAGTTCCTAGACGGATTTGACAATTGGCATCCTGAAAAGACAAAAATCCAAGCTTGGTGGGACAAGACTATAAGAGACTTTAAAAGACAAGAGAATAGACATCCACATCTAAGTGACACAAAGTGGTTAGACAAATATCTGTTTAACAACATTCACGAGATTTTATGGGCATCATTTCCCAACGAGCTGCATTCGTGGATCTCGCGACTCGCAGAGAAGAAAACTTGTTTTCAAGGAGGAGTTCCTATAGAGTGGACCCCTGAGCTCACAATGCGGCTCAAAGCAATAGACATCCCATTGGTGCACGTAATTGATTTTTGGGTCGATCATATGCTAGAAGGATTTGTAACAGAATTTGCTGTAGACACACTTAAATCCTACCGCCAGGCAGAAGCAGAATTTTTCGGAGGATTTCAAGCTAAGTTCCTGAACAATCTCAGTCTATACATTAAGATGTTGTTAGCTGAGAAAGGTGTTTTGAGAATGCAGTAATATTCTTAAAGTTGGTCTTGGTAAACAATATATTTAGTGATTCGGATGAAGAAACACATAATCTTATAAGTGGTAAGAGATATAAGTTTAATAAGAAACTTGGAGGCCCTACACTCCACCCTACACTCCATATTAATACTGAGATCCTGTGTAACATTGACAACGAAGCCGCACCACCATTCACCCCTGA
Source organism: Larix kaempferi (assembly GCA_027924585.1). NCBI lineage: Eukaryota > Viridiplantae > Streptophyta > Pinopsida > Pinales > Pinaceae > Larix > Larix kaempferi. The sequence goes on along the minus strand of BSBM01000091.1, from coordinate 31,958,157 downwards.
GAACCTACCGGCTACAGATACCGCACTGACTTTGTCTCAAAACCCACCCAAGACGCAGCCCTCTCCGAAGAATACTCAGCCCTCTCCAAAGAATACTCAACCCGCCCCGCAGAAGACTCAGCCCAGTCCATCTCTCCCGATAGTCCCATTTGTATTTACTGCGCATAGCCCTTTACAATAGTCGCGCACTATTTCGGGCGCCCACCACCTAATAGCAAAATGGAAAATACATATATGAAGCTACTGATATTCAGAGGAATTGGCTTAGAAGATCCTGACCAGCATCAGTTTCTTTGCGAAGCCGTATGGAGTGTAAGACAAATCCAGGATGAATCAGTGAAGAGAGCACAACTCATCACCACTTTCAGGGACTGAGCATTACATTGGTTCATGAAATACTCTACCATATAGCCGAGAACCTTTGCAGAAATTAAAGTTGCACTCATAGCAGAATTTAAGAAACCTAAATCTGAATCTCAGTTTATAACCGAGTTGAAAGAAATAAAGCAAAAACCGACTGAAACAGTTTGGGATTTTGATCAAAAGTTCAAGACCCTATTAGACCAAGTGAGCTTTGTTATAGCTCTGGAACAACACAAGGAATGGTTCATTGTTGTGCTGTTGCCCCATATTAGGTTACCATTGATGCAGCAGAAGGTTGAGTCCCAGGCAAAGGCCTTGGAGATCGCAATGAAGCTAGAGGCTTCGCCGATTGGTGAGACTAGTTCTGGGATGTCTCAGATCCATAACCAACTGACCACCATGACACTAGAGTTGCAAAGCATGAAGAATGGAAAAGAACAAAGGTACGAACCTAGACATGAGGTCTGGTGTACAGCTTGTAGAGGAGCAGGCCATGACAGAGAGCACTGCCCATTGTTCCGCGACTATCTTAATAGTGGTGCACCAAACCCATTGAATCAGAATTAGGCCCCATGGTATGAAATCTGTGAACCACAAGACACAGACCTAAAGACTGTTATCTTATACAGAAATATGTGAAAACACCTAAAAACTTATACTGCAATTTCTGTAATTCAGTTGCACATGATGAATCCAACTGCGGTGCATATGAATTAATGAATGAAAGAAAATGAGACATGGACTCAATGAGAGGCGCTGGCCTGTACCGCATACAAGAAGACACCCAGCTGAAACAAGAGAATGCACAATATGACAAAGGAGGATACAGAGGTCATGGTGGTGGATACCGCAGCAGAGGAAGAAATGCTAGCCCGACGCAGGGAAGACGCCGCAGCCAGGTCATTTGTTATAATTGTGGCCAACCAGGTCATGTATCCAAAGATTGTGTTAACCCCTGCACTACATGTAATTATTGTAAATCATTTGACCATGTTATTGAAGATTGTCCAGTGCTAGAAGTGGAAATGCAGAAAAGAAGACAGACAGATGCGCCAAACATGAACGTCCAATGGATCGTAGTAGAGAAAAGGAAAGTAGACCCGAGCATCAATGTGGTCACACGCAATGGCACTCAGATAGGCCGTGACAGGGGAGCAGAAGCTTCCACATCAGGGTAGGCTCACAGAAAGAAATCTCCTCTTGAGATAGTATGGATAAGAAAAGCTCCGAGAAAAATACTTGCTATCGATCTACAAAAGAAAAAGGAAGTCTTTATCGACGCACGAGATAGATTTAGAGAACCAGCAATAGAAACACAGAGGATCCCGTTGCGTAGTCAAGCACCGCATGTTGAAGACATGCCAGCAGCCTATGAAAAAACAAGCACCGCAACAGATGTTAGTACCTCTGTTGTGTAATTCCTGCGAAGCTGCATGAAGTTACTTAAAAGTGAAAATGTTATAGTAGAGCTACAGAAGCTCATAAACTAGTATGAGCCACAGACCGAAACAGAGGCTTCTGATAGCGCAGTTCATCACATAAGGAAGAATAAAAGAACGGGCTGAGAAATGAGACTTACCGCGCAGATTGGAGATTTTGAAATGGATGAAGTCATCCTTGATCTGGGCTCTGAAGTAAATGTCTTAACTAAGTAGACATGGCAGCAGATGGGTCGACCAAAGTTTTCATGGTCACCTATCCAGCTAAGAATGGCTAACCAAGAGAAATTCATACATTTTGGTCGCTTAGCTGACGTGATTGTCGACATCGATGGAGTCCAAAGTCATACAGACTTTGAAGTTATCGAGATTGTGGATGATAGTCAGCCTTTTCCTGCACTATTAGGAATTGACTGGGCTATGGATAACTTGGCTATCATAGACCTAAAATCAAAGAAGATGATATTTGAAGGAAAGCATCTTAGGGTCATCGCACCGTTGGATCCTGTCGATGGTGACAAAAACAGTGAGCCGATTCAGGAAGAATCCGAGGCTCAAGACTTGGATAGACTATACCAGCTCACGGCGAACCAGGAAGATTATATCAATCCTACCACAGATGGCACACTCAGTTGGATATGTGACAGCTTCTGCATATCTGATTCAGAGGCAGGGCTGGAAAATTGGCAAAGCCGAATGCATTAAGTATCAACAAGAAGGTGCTCGCAGGTTACAAAATCACTGCACTGGATCGGGAAGGAGGTAAGTCCTATTCCCACATATGATGGTTCTGCTAATGTTTATACTTTCATCCAAGAATACATTGCAGATATTGCAGATGAGCACAGACTACCAGCATTAGATATAGCGCTGCGCGACACACCCACCAGATGGTGGAATGCGCACAAGCAGACATTAACCACTTGGGATCAATGCAGAATTAAGTTACCTTAACTTTTGAGAAGTTTAATGGACAGACAGACCTTAGCCAACACATTGAATTCTATTCACAGGCATGGGCAGAAAGGCCACACACAGAATGGGTGCATCTCTTTGTACATACACTGCATGATGACATTCCAAAGAAATGGTACCTAGACCTGGATTTGTGTAGAGAGACCACAAATTGGGAGATGTTGACTTCCAACTTCCAGAAGGACTTCAGCTTTGAGGACAAGGATCCACTGATCCATGAGGCATTGCAAATAATTAAGGAACACATATTCAGGGATGACTATCCTCACAAAAATATGACATTGCAGGAATTTTTCAGGCCAGATCATGTTCCCACACACCTACATTTAGAATGGAAGGAACATGAAGAACACCTTATTGAATGCTACAATGTAGCTGAAGACATTGACGATGAAAATGAAGAAGATGATGACGATCTGTGCAATATAAACATACCAGAGTCAAAGGGTGTGCATGACATAAAAGGACCTCGATTGGAAATCCCAGACATGAGCAGACCAGTAAAAACAAAGAAGGTAAATATTGGCACAAAAGAAGAACCAAAGTTCTCGGCTATTGGTGATTATTGGGACGATCATACTGTTTCAAAGATAGCAGACACCCTGCGTGAGTATCAGGAGCTGTTTCCAACAAATTTCACAGAAATGAAAGGAATTTTGGGAGACCTAGGAGTTATGAAAATACCTTTGAAGCCAGGTGCAAAACCTATGAAGCAGAGACCATACAGACTAAACCCGTGCTACAAAGAAAGAGTACACACAAAGCTGGATAAAATGCTTGAAGCAGGAATCATTGAACCTGTTGAGGAATAAGAATGGATTAGTCCCATGGTCGTACAAGATAAGAAAGCGAAGGGTGAGATCAGGATTTGTGTTGATCTCAGAAAATTGAACGATGCTTCCATGCATGACCCATTCCCTACTCCTTTTACAGATGAAGTGCTTGATAATGTTGGAGGGAATGAGGCCTATTCTTTTACTGATGGGTTTTCCGGGTATCATCAGATCAGGATTGATCCCGCGGATAGGCATAAGATGACGTTTTCTACAGAATGGGGGTCGTTCCAATACACCATAATGCCTTTTGGCTTGAAGAACGCACCAGCCATATTCTCCAGAGTTGTCGTCGCGACGTTCAAAGATTTTATGCATAAGTTTCTGGAATCATATTTAGATGACTAGACTGTCTTTGGTTTATTGAAGAACCATTCTGCAAAACTTACGATGATGCTTGAGAAGTGTCGACAGCATCAAATCTCCTTGAATCTGAAGAAGTGCATTTTTTGTGTTCCTTATGGAATCCTACTTAGGCATATTGTCTGTAAGAAAGGATTGATGGTGGATCCTGCGAAGATCGCAATAATTGTCAACTTTCCAACACCAACTTCAGTTAAAATGTTGCACTCTACCTTGGGCCATACAAGCTATTATAGGAAGTTCATTAAAGGTTATGCGCAGATAACCACAGCAATGGAAAAAACGGCTAAAGAAAGACGCACCGTTCTTCTGGAACGAAGAATGCGAACAAGGGTTTGATACATTAAAAGAGAAGATGGTCACTGCACCAATTCTAGTTTTTCCAAATTGGTTGAAACCATTTCATGTCCATGTCGATGCGTCATGCATTGCACTGGAAATTGTATTAGCTCAACCAGGCGAAGGAGGTATTGACCACCCCATTGCATTTTCGAGCAGGAAGCTCTCCACAGCAGAGAAGAACTATACCACTGCTGAGAGGGAAGGCCTTGCAATGGTATATGCCCTACAGAAATTTAGGCATTACTTTCTTGGTGCACACTTCCTGATGTTCACTGACCATTTTGCATTGAAGTACTTGGTCAACAAGCTAGTGTTAGGGGGGCGTATATGCAGATGGTTGTTACTGTTCCAAGAATATGATTTTGAGATTGTTGTTAAGCCAGGTAGACTAAACTTGGGACCTGATCATCTATCAAGGATTGATCCAGGAGAAGAGCCAATGAATATTGAAGACAGTCTGCCTGATGCGCAGTTATTTAGCATACAAGTTGTTGATGACTACTATAAGGATATCATTGATTTCTTGACAATAAGGCTAGCACCGCAAGAATTTTCTATCCAGTAGAAGAAGCAGTTAGTGGTGCGCACCGCGGACTTCACTATAATTCCAGGCCAGTTATATAAGCTTGGACTAGATGAAGTCCTGCGCAGATGCATACTAGATCATTAGAAACATTTGATTCTAGCATACGCGCATTCAGGGGTCGTGGGAGGTCACTGTGTAGGAAGAGCCACTACGCAGAAGATATTGCGTGCAGGGCTATGGTGGCCCACCATCCACAGAGATTCCAAAGAATACTGCCAGAACTGTGATGTCTGTCAAAGGATAGGGAGACCTTCATGAAGAGATGAAATGCCATTAAATCCACAGTTAACCTTGCAGGCATTTGAGAAGTGGGCAATTGATTTTGTGGGTCCTATAAACCCACTAGGGAAGCGAACTGGTGTGAGGTATATTATCACTACTACTGATTACCTCACCAGATGGATAGAAGCAAAACCAGTCAAGGACTGTAGCGCTAGTACTGCTGCATAGTTCATCTTTGAAGAAATATTATCAAGATTTGGCTGTCCAAAGATTTTGATGAGTGACCAAGGTACTCATTTCTTGAACAAGACTATTGACGCACTTACAGAAGAATTCCAGATTCGTCATCAGTGCAGTACTCCTTATCATCCACAGGCGAATGGCACTATAGAGGCTTTCAATAAAATTCTGGAGAACGCACTGACTAAGGTCTGCAATGTGAATAGAGATGATTGGGATCTGCGCATCTCTTCTATATTATGGGCATACAAGACAACCTGTAAGAAATTGTCAGGACACACACCTTTTCAGTTGGCTTATGGGCAAGAAGCTATAATGCCAATGGAGTACATTGTTCCTAGTTTGAGGATCACTGTGTTCATAGGGATGGCAGACCGCACAGCATTGGAAGAAAGGTTGCTACACCTTGTTGGATTTGAGGAAGATCATTTCATTGTCGGCTTTCACCAGCAAGCCCAGAAAGATCGAGAGAAAGCTTGGCATGATCTCCATATAAGGAACAAGAGCTTTCAGGTAGGTGACCTAGTCCTCCTGTATGACAAAAAATTCATGAAGTTTCCTTGTAAATTTAAAATGCATTGGCTTGGTCCATATACTCTAATACATGTTACTAACACTGGTGCGGTCCAGTTAGCCAATTTAGTTGGTGATACTCTACCCACTTTGATAAATGGAAGCAGGCTAAAGCTGTATCATGATAGCCCTGCTTCGTAGCATCCTGACTGATAAGAAGAGAAAGAGATTTCCAAGTGTCAGGGAATTAAATTGGACACTGGAAATGTCAAAGAGTATGTACATGTATGTTAAATAGAGCAATGTGTGTACTGCATAGCACTGCTAAAGTTGCGTGAAATGAAAAAAAAAAGAAAAAAGAGGAAAAGAGAAGTAAGAAAAGAAAAAGGAAAGCCGTGCAGTTGAAAATTTTTGGCACTGCGTAGGATCTCAGATGGCTTGCTGTGCAACTCGGCGCAGCACTCAAAAAAATAGCTGTTACACTACCTTTGGAAAAATATAGCCCTTAGGTGACCGTTGCAACAAACCGCTTGAGCATTTAAAGGAAAGATAGTCGTTCTGGACACACTGATGATGGAAGAGACGGAAGGATCTATTCAAATTCGCCAATGGACAACTCATTAAATGTTCATCTAGCCATTGAGAGGTGTGGGGAGGACCCAGCTGTGCCTATAAATAACACCGCTATAGGACTCGCGGGCGTTACTCAGCACTTAGCATTTTCTTGCGATCACTCCCTGAGCTAGTATTCTTCTATCATTTGATTATCAAAGCCGTTAGCTAACCAATGAATGTCTGAACCCTCCTATAGAGAAGAAGAACTGACCATTGAATAAGTACTTAGATTCTTTCAGCACAGAGGAATTGCAGAGTTGATGAAAACCCCTGCCAAGAAGGTTGTAATCAAGCCAGGGCAAGCATCCAAAAGATCACCTCATCATAATCCGGTCATGCAGGAAAAAGGGAAAGATAAAGGAAAAGACGTAACTGCACCTCGAACCAAGATCGTAAATATGGGCTCATCGGCACAAAAATCGCAATTCTTTCAGAAAGAACCACTGAAACTCACACAAGAGTATATATCACCATGGGCATTGGACGCCCCAGTCTTCAAATTGGTCAAGAGCGCTAAGTATGAGATCCCCTTATCACCGATCTCAAAGCATGTAGAGGTTAACAAGAACCTGCTCGGAAAGATTCTGGACTACAAGTGGGAAGATTTTGACCTCTTAGGTGTGCAAATAGAAGAGCCCCACGCACCTAAGTACCCACAGTTCTAGCCTGACCAGTACATGTGCTGGAAGAAAGATTCCAAGGGCACACCTAACTTGGTTTCCGAAAGCTAGCTGACACTGGTAGTTCCGTCAGGCTTGTTAAACCTCCTCAGACTGCCACACTTTGATCGTTCAGTGGAAGTTAATGCCGTGGTTCCCACGCTGATGGCACGAACCCACTAGGGATACCTGTGGGTAGATAAAAACATTGATGTCAATATTGCCTTGATCCACCGCATAACAGGTCTCAGCAAGCGCGGTAAGGATCCTAAGCAGTTCTTCCAAGGGAAGAGCAAGGAGAAAGAAGCTGTCGAGAAAATGAAGAAAAGCCAGCCATTGGTGAAGGGGAAAAGAGGTTTTCCCATAGAAGACATTGAGGATAGAACGACAAAATTTGTCACCCAGTTACTTGCAGGAAAAATCCTTAGAACGGCTAGGCCTCCGGAGGTGCCTGCTGGTGCAGTATTACTTGGTACCGCAGCGGCAGAAGGCACTGAGTTCAACTGGTGTCAATTTCTTCTAAACGAGTTCTTGGATGAACTCAATGATATCCAAGAAAACGGTGGACAGTTCCACTTCACATGGCTCATCATCCTCATTTCCTTTTTGTGGATGGAAGGAGCCAAGGGACTATGGGAGTATTAACATAGAATCCAACAATCCTAGAGGATTCCAGTTTGCCAACCTCTAGGAAAATGTCATCGCAGAGTGACAGCATGAGACAACTGAGGTGTTCTACCAATATTACACTCAGCTGCGCGATGCGATTCTCCGGACACCCTGCATCACAAAGCAAATAACGTCGAAGTACATTCATGTGTTGGACTTTAGTGCAGACATGCAGTGTATCTTCATGTCACCAAAGGTAAGAATGAAGAAACCAGAGTGGTTTCTAGGTAACTACCACATGTATGAGGAGGACATTGAAGCCCTCATGAAGGATTGGCCCACCGAATTCCGTGTGGAAGTCATGGATGTTGAGACAGACTCTGAAGAGGATGAGCCAATCCTACTGGCATGCCCAATTGTTGAAGAAACAGGGAAGCGGAAGGAGCCAGAGACTCCGCAGAATCTGAAGGCGAGAAAGAAGATGAAGGCTACAAAGACTCAATCTGAGGCAGTCCTGAATGATGATGACAATGAGATGATAGCCGAAACAGTCTCAGAACAAATGAAGGAGCTCATGACAGCTAAAGAAAAGAAGGATATAGTAATCTAGGATGACCTGTAGAAGATGCGGCTCACAATGCAAGGCCTTATGAAGAAAATGGATGATGTCCAGAAAAGCCTTACCTTGCCACAGGAAGGAGGAGCTAAAGGGAGGTCGGTAGGGACCTCACAGCAAGAACCGCCAAAACTAGTAATAACACTACCGTCGAACACTAGAATTGTCCACGTGGACCCATTGGCTGTTCCATTTCCAATGACATAGTAGTTGGTCTTGCACACAAAGGGAGTTGATCGGGTAGAGCTCGACTTGGCAAAGATCCCATTACCAGGATTTCACTTCATCCACATGCAGATCGTTGAAGAGATGCATGAACGGATGGTGGAGTTGACGAAGTCACAAGTTGAGCTCATTGCAACAAATAGACAGCTTGAGGTGTGCACAGACATGTAGCTGCGCGATGAACAGGACCGCTGGAAAAATCTGGAAAATACAATCTCTACAGTCGCCATGGATATTAAAGGCATAGAACTCCAGGATGATCCTTCAGACACAGTTCTGAGGATCGAAAAAAAGGTCAGATCATTGAAGGTGGAGATGCAGGATAAGGATATCCTCTACGAGGTCGATCTCACTGCACTACAAAAGAAGCTAAATGAGCAGATGCCGTTAACTAAGCAACAATTGAGAGAACAAGCAGTTAGTACCACTGCGCAGAACATAATGGGTGACATGAATCAGTTCCAAGAGCTATTGGAACAAGTTTCCAAGGAATTCACTGATCTTGAAGAGGATCAAGCACTACAGCAAATGAAGACCATGGTAAAGGAAAAATAGACTGCCCTGGAAAAATTGGACGCAGAGGTCAAAGCTCTGCCACCCAGGGAGAGGCTACCAAGATACAAGGAGATATCTGACTTAAAGAAGGAAGTCCAGGAACTACGAGAAAAAGAGATTGAGATGGATAATCAATCGTAGAAGCTCCTGGAGGATGCCATGGCAGTGTCGCAGCAGATAGAGGACAAGCTAAAGGAACTGCGCAAAAACCAGGAGCAGGTACAGGGACAGATTGGAGAGGAAATAACTCCAGCACTACTTGAAACAGTCCAGCAAGTTGAGCAGGATACCAAAGAAGCAGTGAAGCAGTTGCTCGGTGTATATAATGAGTTCGCGGCCAAACTAGTTCCATCGGTCGTGGAGCAGAGTGAGACAGTTGAAATAGTAAGTGGCTCGAGGACGAGCCACATGTAAGTGTTAGGGGCATGTTGGGCCCAAATTGAGACAAAGTTTTGGAAACACCTTTTTGAGATAAACAGGGAAAGTTGAGTTGAGCGCAGCTCAGAAAGATAATTTTGTTTAAGTATTGAGGACGCTGTGAAGATGTGCGCAGCACCCAAGTTTTGATTGGGCTGCGAAGCTGTGTCTAGCATCTGAATTTTGGGAAGCATCGCGAAGACCAGTGCTGCGAAGCAATAATTACACGTGGAATCAACAAAGCAGAGTGTTGGACATGGATCAAGTGCAGATATCGAACGGACCGGTAATGGTCTATTTTTGGAAATATTCTTTGGAAGTGCCGAGCAGCAGGCATGAGAAAATCAGGCAGGTGGGCAATGCATGAGATTGTTGAAGAAAGCAACGTCTTGGCATGCTTGGTGGGCGAAACCATTAGAACTGAACGATTTAGAGGAGGCGATCTGTTGGCACGCGTGTGACAGGAAGGTTGATAGCGATGGATTGAAGATGTGGCAAATCGTCATGATGCAGCAGACACTACCAGACGCCAGCAAGCCAGTTTAGGGAAACCGACATAGTTGGTAAACCCTAAGGGTTTTGGGTTTAGGTCTTTGATTTTGTAAAGACATGACCTACGGACATGATCTATTTAAGAAGACAATTTTGTATGGGATGGGGCTAGTTGATTGCTAGAGTTAATCTTGATATGACTTTTGTATTGTGAAATCTCTTAAGTCGAGAAGATTGTAAAGGATCTGCAGCTGTGTGCGCAGAAGCCTAGTTTTGCGAGGAAGGATAGTCTGCAGCTGAGTGCGCAGACTAAGAATGGTTTTCCCCATCCCTTTCTAAAGAAATATATTACCAACCGTTCTTGTGGACGTAGCTTCCCACCGAGGGGAGTGAACCATGTTAAATCTCTTGTTGTGTGATTGTGGTTATGAATGAATGCTTACTTGTGTTTTCTGTAAATGAATGTTTAAATGTTTCCTTGCATACTGTTATGAGAGAGATTTTATATGCATTTACCATTAAGATAAGTATGGAAATGATATGTTAAGCTTCGCATGAATGGTTGAATGGTGAACATTTATTGTGGTGTATGAAGACAGTAAATCGGTCAATTCGTTAGATACTTTCTTACGCACAGCAAAGGAATGTATAATTGTGGATTAGATCAATCGACTATGTTTGAATCATGATATCTTGAGTTAATGAATGAATGTTAGAGGACTAGATAGTAAGCGTCTGAATGAATGGATGAGTGATATTCATTTCAGTACCTTAAGCAATTTCAAGGTAATCTAAGTGTATAATAGAGTTGGAATGTTCGCAGCTTCAGGGGAAGTACCGCGGTAGAAGAACATAGTAGTGCGGACCGCAACGTTTCCCATCACTGCGTAACCTCACCTCGTAGCAGTTACCCTTTGTGGTGTTGCGTAGTACATCCGTCCTAGTAGCTCATCACTTACTGTGGAAATATGATTCCGCAGTACCCCATAGATAGACCTCGGGTAAGACCTCAGCCTGCGTGCAGTTGTTGCTAAAAGGGCCAGTGTGAAGGGGTTTTGTTGGTCAAATGGGAAACTGCAAAGAACCTGGGTCTTATAGAAAACCTCTGGGTCAGTTATAGCCAACACTAACCCCCATATTATATGCATCAAAACCTTCTTGAATGCAATTGCTTGTGCCACTTTGTGCATTAACATAAATATCTTTCTTGCTGGCATTTGCATTGTTAGTTTTTCTTTCATCTACAATACAGAGCTCCTTTGGAAATTGAACTTACAGTTTAGAATGTTGCTCAATGTTCAAATTACCACCTTCAAGAGACAAAGAACTACTCTAATTCTCATAATCATCCATCAAATAACTCACTTGAAAATTTGTATCTAGGACTTGTCAAATTGTTATCAATTACCAAATATTGTTAGTTAAAAAATGATCCCAAGCTAAAAGTTGATTTAAGTTGATTTACCAATAACGGAGTCGATTTAAGTTGATTTACCAAAAAAGGACAACCAAATTCAAAAATAAAAGGAGACCTGCTAAATCCTATCTTACTAGCATAAAAATTAATAGGTCTTCTATTAAGTATTAGAAGATCCAAAATAGTAGTTTGAGAAATGTAAACCTAACAAGTACTCAAGGATGGAGTCTCTAGCATCTATATTGCAATTTGAAACATAAAAACTGCTTGCAAACTTCAAAGTCAAAATAATACATTAGATGATAAACTGAAAAATGATTACATTGGGAAATGCGATAGAACAGTCACTTTAGAAAGGATAATGATTTCTATTAAAAATAGTTATCAACGGAACATTCTATACTGTAACTGGATACCTTTTTCAGCACCGTTAGCCACACTACAGACATTTCAGGAATTACAATATCAACTGTCTCAAATAAATCCTCAAAATTATCACATCAACGTTAAGCATAAACACCAAGTTGAGTTTTGATTGACAAGTAACCAAATTGTAGTTCAAAATAATAATCCCAAATGAGACCTAGGTACATATAAGCCTGGCATAGAATATACAAAAATTTGTTCTCAAACAACTAGAGTACTTTACCAGTGATTGTCACAATAATTCCAACACTTTCTATGATCTATAAAGTTAAAAAATTTAAGTTAAACCCTAAATTTTGTCAATGGGACTAAAAATTACAGCAAATGTGAATAAATAGCATAAAATAAACTCCTATCACATAGGTAACATTGGGGCTTCCATCCTAAACCATGATCAAAGCATCCCCAACTGTCAAGAGAAAACCATTACAAATAACGAGTCTCTTTATCAACATTCTAAATTATAACTAGTGGGACACTGACCAATGAATCTGTAACATATCGTATCTAGGAAGGCTAGCTAATATGACCAAAATCATTAATGTTATAGAAACAATGGTATAGGAAACGATCTATTCACATTTGTATTGCATACCATCCTAGATCTATCTTAACCCTAGGGAAATCATGCATCGATAGGTATCAAATATTTCCAGGTTTAAGCCTTTTCAATAGTGCAAAAACCTATGGTAAGATTTGCACCTCAAGGTATTTCATCCCTCTCGGAGATTGGTAGATCCAGGAATAAGATGGTTCGAAGCTATCTATTATTAAATTACATCAATTTGTTTCAATGTGAAAAAAATGTGTGACCTTAGCATTAAACTCATTCAGTGACTCATGAAACATATCCCCCATATGGGATGTAGAATGAGCCTCTAAGAAAGTATATTATTCATTTTTTAATGTGAAATCTAATGTGATATCAACATTACACACAATCACTCGTGACACATTTCTCTCATTCTAGGTTGTAGAATGCACCTCTTGACAAAAAAATAGACAAGAAATTTAATGCAAAAAAAGCACAGGGCACATTCAATATCAAGGCTTATTAAAGAGTTTGAAAACCTGTTCCAAAAGTTTAGTTGCTAACATGCTAACGGTCTCAGATAGATTGTAATGGAAATATTTTTGACCTAATCCATAATGAACATGCTTCTAAATTGTATGAATCTTAGAGGGGATCACGCATGATAGCTACCACAATTCCTATAGAAGCAGAAACTCAAACTTTAAATATACTAGATACATGCAGTTTAATTTATAATGTGAAAGACTCACCCCATTTCTATAACACCTTTCACTTTTATGTAAAAAGCATGCATATTTTAGCATTCAACATGTGCCAAGATTTTTAGAATTCTATATTAGTCATCGTAAAACATAACTTTACAGTTTCCAAAATTTCTTTTAGAGGGACATATGCAATGCATTATTGCAATAATTTACCAAATCCAACACTACATCACAAGGATGGAAAAAGGATCTTTAACTATAGTGTAAGTGTCTAGTCCCACTGACAATAAACACACTTTAATGCTCCTAAATGATAGTATATAAGAATCAATAACACTTTAATAGATCTCTCTTAACTCAACACAAGTTTGATGGATGGATAAACAAATACCTCTTTGAAAATGATAACTAAATCCTTGACATCTTGCAATGAAAGTGGATTTTGTTGCTCATAGAACTCCTCATTATCAATAATCATAAACATGTGCCTAATAAAGAATCAAAGTATGATGATTAGATGATAAAATAAACTCGCTTGAGTTTCGTCTAAACAAAAACACTAGGCATAGCCACTTTTTGTTGTAATATGAGCATATAAATTTAGCACCTGTGTTAAATATATGACCTCAATTACAAAAATACTCATTTACATTGTAAGCCATTCTCTAAATGTATCTCGCCTATATATTGGGTAGAAAAATGAAAGAGGAAACAACCAACCAGGAGCATCACTTGGGAAAAATGCTGCCAAAGCCTCCATAGATGGCCATCTTTGGCTCAAACGACACCATTTCATATAGTGCTAAAGAGTAGGGGCAAGTTCAATTGCATATGCAAGTCCATTCATGACATTCTCAAGGGGTGACATTATGATAGAAACATGCAAAAATGCACATTGAACAACAATAACAACTACTACTTCTTTCTCAGATGGACCATCCATAAAAGTACCATCACCAAAACTAGAGATGTCTCCATATAAAAATATCACATATACGTAAATTTCATTAAATTTTTTTTATCAAAGCAGGATATTGTTAAAAATACTAATTTTGAAACATTACTTGGATGCGAGAACCTATAAGGATCAGTGGAGAAAGTTACAGAAAGTATAAGTGAACATCCAGAGCATAAACAAATAGAAACAAAGAGACAAGCCCATACCAATTGTTTCAGAAAATATAAATCAACTTCATTCACAATTTGGTTCTCTAAATACTTGCAAAGTGTCATCTGGCCCACATCGTCTTCCACATCCATGTCATCATCATAATCTGCAAAAAACATCATAATATCAATTACCTTGATATGAACAACATAGCAACATTTTTCTTATAGACTAGATAGTCTCAACTCTTGCACATGATTTCTTCTTTTGGATATCTCGATATTTTTTCGAATCCTCTAAAGGAAATTAAATTTTATATTTATAAGTTGAGAATAAATATTGACACATTCACGTGTTGATGTATATGTAACTTCGGAATGTATTTCACATATATGTATATTGTATTCCTATAGAGATGGTATTATTCCTCTATAAGGAAGTGTCGTCATTTATATTGTAAGTGTCGTAACTTATACTTGATGGGTTATTAGACCACCTTGTTTGGGGTCGGCCCTGTATAAGTCATGTGGGTCAAAGGGTTATTAGACCACCCTATTGGGGGTCGGCCATGTGGGTCAAAGGGTTATTAGACCACCCTATTGGGGGTCGGCCCACTCAGCATTATGTTATGTGGTTAAGTTCGAGCCGACATGAGTTAGGTAAAAAGGCAAGTCAAGTCAAGTATAAATAGAGTGCGGGAGGCACTCTATTTGCTCACTCACTTCTCACACATGCACTCAAGGAGGAGAGGCGCACTTATGGAGGAGGAGGATTGCTGCTAGGTTATGGCTATCTCTATTGGTTGGTTGTATCATTGCTCTATCTATCTCTGAGGAAGTTATTGGGGTTTTTCACCTTTATGGTTTTCCCCAAGTAAATGTTTGTGTCTCTTGTGTGCTTGCATTATTGTCTCCATGATTGATATGCTGTAGATATGGTGTACATGTTGTTCTCTCAGTTAAGATCCTAGATCAGATTGAAGTAAATTCAGAAAATTTAACATGGTATCAGAGCTAGCCTGAAAGAAGGCATGATATGGCATGTATGACACTTGTTGCACTTACGATGCTAGGGCTTGATATAGCAAAAACCAGTCATCGTATCCCTTTCACTATAAATCCATTTTGGCGAAGTTTTCGGATCTGAAATTGTTACAGGCCGAAGCTAAGATCTCCAGGTATCTTGTGTCCAAAGGACAACCTCTAATTCGTTGTACTTTGTGATTTATGATCTGTACAATATAGGGTTTCTGCCTCTTCCAGATCTGAGTCAAAATTAGGTGACGTTGGGAAAAAGGTCATATCTTGGGATAGGAAGCTCCAAATGAAATTTAGTAAAAAATGACAGGTAGTACACAGTCTTTACTATCTCAGAAAACTTTTTCAGAGGCCGAAGTCAAAACAGTGACACGTGGCACGCCGTACAAGTTTGCTCTCCTGTTTTATCCCAAAACAGGTCACGTTGCGACATTTGGCATAACTCTCTCTCAGAGAGTCCAATTGAGGTCAGACCTATCAGGATGGAAAGGTAACAGGCCGAGATATCTCATAAAACTTTTTCAGAGGCCGAAGTTAAAACAGTGACATGTGGCACGCCGTACAAGTTCGCTCTCCTGTTTTATCCCAAAACAGGTCACGTTGCGACATTTGGCATAACTCTCTCTCAGAGAATCCAATTGAGGTCAGACCTGTTAGGATGGAAAGATAACAGGTCAGGATATCTCAGGAAACGTTTTCAGACCCTGTGGATCAAAAATTTCAGAGTTACACCAGAAACAATCAGGTACATATTTCTATCAAAACAGAATTATTTTTGGTACCTTCATTCATGGCTTCCGGAATTTAGGGCTTTGGAGAAAGTTGGAATTTTTGTAATCGGAGACCACGGCTGAATGCTACTCATAAAAATAAAAATTTAGAGACCAAGATCAGAATTTTTGGTTGGGCAGAAGGCCGGGCTTGATTAGACCCTAGTTCGGGACTTTGATCAGAAAAGTGGAAAATTAGGGCTTCTATAAAAATGGAAATTTTTGAAATCTGTGACCACGGCTGGAAGCTCCTCAGAAAAATAGAAGCTTAGAGCTTTGGATCAAACATTTTGATTGAGCAGAAGAGTGGGCTTCATGAAACCCCAGTTCAGGGTCATGTCCAGTGAATCCGGAAGTTTCAAAGGCAAAATTGAGGAGTGAAACTTTGCAGTTTTCAAATTCTGAATATACCAGTTTGATCAGCTCATCAAGGCGCATATTTCTATCCTTTCGGAAGTATGAAATTCAAAGTTTGAATTTTTGGGGTTTCTCTGACAAACCCATATCCAGCTCTAGGTCCAGTTCTTGCAAATCAAGTGGATTGGGTTAACCCTAGAAGAAGATGGATTGATCATCTGCATGAGTGAAGAAGTTCCTGTTTCAGAGGGAGATGAGGCTAAGGCCTTACATAAGAAGATTACAAGCGATCTCGATAAGTATGACTCATCAAGGTATGTTTCGATATTTGTCCATGATTAAGTTTATGGTATGTTTGTCTTCATGTTATTACGGTTAGTACAATTTTGATTTTAGATTTGTCGTATCACCTTAACAAAAGTATGAATGCATGATAGAAGATATTCATTGGTTAAGGTGTTGACACTTATGATTGTACTAATGCATTATGGTGTTGTATGAGGTTTATGTTGTTTACTAACATGAAAGGTACACCAAGAAAGACAAATCATGTTCTGGTCCAAGAACATATGATCATGATAACATGAGGACAAAGATTCATCCATTGTCATGGATCTCATAGAAGATCCATTTATGAGATATGTATAACTTGGTTTTGTAATAGTTAACCTATGAGATATACAGGTTACTAGCACAAGTCATTGAAGAAGAACAAGAAGACATCATGAGAGTATGTTAGACATAAATAGCTAGCATGCTAATCCAGGTATGTTTTTCCTATATCAAGATAGAATCCTACCTTGTGTTAGGATCTTATACTGTTGTTGATAATGATTATTCATGAAGTCATAGGTTTGAATAATCATGATTGTATGGATATTATGTTTCTTACCATAATTGATGATATGACTAACCAGAAGAATCATGAAGGTATAGCTTTGAATAATCACAGGTTTATGCATTTTATATCTCTTATCTTGATTGATGATTGAACTAACCTAAAGAGTCATAGGTTTGAGTAATTACAGGTTTAGCCATGTTATGTTTCTTATGATTTGACTAACCATAAGAATCCCACATAAACCTTGAATGGTAATGCTTATTATTTTCTGTTTGAAATGATCATGACTATACATGCTTGAGATTATTGTGTTTTAATAGTATACTAATGAATGTATGATTTTATATATCATGATACTAATAAGCATGCATAGGAACCAAGGATGAATATGAGTTCAAGAACAGGTAATCCAGGAAGCAAAGATCAAGAGGGAGCACACTCCAGTTGTTCCTGCAAGAAAGCAAAGGAACACACTTCAGTAGTTTCTGCAAGGATGCAGATATTCAGAGGGAGTTGACCATCTTTCCACAACAGAAAGGTGTAGAAGAAGCTACTTCAGATTAGGACTCCAGCAGCTCCTGCAAGGAAGCAAAGACTCAGAGGGAGTCCACCCAATGAACAAACAAAGATAAGTATTTTAATCATCATTTCTTGCATACTTGTTTGTTTAAATAATACTGTTCAATAATGTATACAATGATGTTCCTAGAATTAGGTTGTGTATTATGCATATTAGAATAGTTGCATTGATGAACAGTATACTACTAATATACATGGGTAAGTGGCCTATGGCACTGTACAACATTCCATTGCTACTTATCTAGAATGAAACCTCTTTGCTGACATGTTGGGAGTTGTGCACACTCTTAACAATGTTCTGGTAGAGATAGGAAGGCATCTAGAAAGTTACAGGATATGGATAAATGTTGTATTGAAGCATTGGCTAAGATAATTGCATGACTGTATGACATATTTCTTTATGTGTAAGAATTTGTTCTGAAAATTATGAGATGTTTCTAATCATGCAATTTAACCTGTTTTGTAGGAAAGACCGTATATCTTCACCTACAAAAAGGACTACAACATTTGTTCCAGCAACAAAGATATCTATTGAAGATATTGAAGTTCCCAGGATCTGGGATGAAGAAATGGAATCCCATGATCTGTCGATCATGAAGAATGATGTTTGGGATGTAATCCCAAGACCTGAAGGGAAGTTTGTTATGACTTCCATATGGAACTATCAGATCAAGCATGTTGCAGATGGCAGCATTGAGAAATACAGAAGTGATGAAATAGAAGATGCACCAAATGGATTTCAAGACAGCATGGTGTAGTCATATATGTGTGCAGAACTTGCTATGGTAGGATAGACAGCTTTCTATCCAGTTTGGGCTTTACCAAGAGTAAAGCGGATTCCAACCTTTACTACAAGGTTGAGGAGGGAAATCCAGTGATACTACTTTTGTATGCAGATAACCTGTTTTTTACAGGTGAAAATAGTTTGATTGCCGACACACAGCGGAAGCTTACTACCGAGTTCGAGATGAAGAACTTGGAGATGATGCACTATTTGTTTTTGGCATGGAGGTGTGGCAGAGTGCAGAAGGAATCTTCCTTGGACAAGGGAAGTATGCAGTAGATATCCTGAAGAGATTCGCGATGATGGATTTCAAGGCCATGGCCACACCTATGGCATCGAATCTGAAGCTTCTATGTGATGCTTCATCTGAGACGGTTGATATCACTATGTATCGTCAGATGATTGGGTCCTTGATGTACCTGACGAACAAGAGACCAAACATTTGCTTTGCTGTGAACACATTGAGCCAGTTCCTGACGGATCCGAGAAGTGTTCACCTCGTTGCTGTAAAGCATGTTCTGAGGTACCTAAAGGGTACAGTGGATTATGGGCTCAGGTATGAGGCGAATCAAAAGTTTAACCTGCAGGGTTTTGTTGATTCAGATTGGGCTGGCAGTGCTGCAGATAGGAAGAGCACATCTGGGTGTTGCTTTAGTATGGGATCAGGTGTGATCTCTTGGTTTAGCAGGAAGCAGTCCTGCGTAGCACTGAGTACAGCTGAGGCAGAGTATGTTGCAGCCTGTTCAGCTAGTTGTGAGGCAGTATGGCTACGGAAGCTACTGTCTGAGTTATTTGATCTCCTGTTGGAGGCTATTGGTATCTTCTGTGATAACCAGAGTTGTGTGAAGCTTTCCGAGAACCAAGTGTTTCATGACAGGTCGAAACACATAGAGATCAAATATCACTATATCAGGGATATGGTGCAGAGAGGAGCTGTGAAGCTCCTGTATGTTGCGATGGACGAGCTGATTGCAGATGTGCTGACGAAGCCACTAGCCAGGGTGAAGTTCGAGTACTTCAGAGAGAGGCTTGGCATTCTCCAGATCGAGGACACTTCGAGGAAGAAGTGATGGACACATTTGCTGAAGCCATTCCAAGCATGTTGGAAGGAGGATCCTTCACATGGCTGTGGATGTAAGCGCTGGATGATGAGCATCAGGATGATGTTCTGGTTTCTGCTTGGATATGATCAGTTGGATCATTTTTATGTATGTATGTACGCATCATGTGGATGCTGGATATGATCAGTCGGATCATTTTATGTATGTATGTACGCATCATGTGGATGCTGGATATGATCAGTTGGATCATTTTATGTAGGTATGTATGCATCATGTTGGATGCTTGGACCATGTATCTGTATATGTATCAGGTGGATACATTGTATGATCAGGTAGATCATGTATGGTGATATGTATCATGCATTTGTATTTGTATCAGGTGGATACATTGATGATCAGGAGGATCATGTATGATGATATGTATCAGGTAGATACTTGGTATGCATCAGGTAGATGCATTGATGATCAGGAGGATCATGTATGATGATATGTATCATGTATTTGTATCAGGTGGATACATTGATGATCAGGAGGATCATGTATGATACTTGGTATGCATCAGGTAGATGCATTGATGATCAGGTGGATCATGCAGCAGGATGTTGCAGTGATGATCAGGATGATCATAGATGACGAGCTTCAGGATGTTGCTCCAGATGACATGCAGCAGGATGTTGCAGTGATGATCAGGATGATCATAGATGACGAGCTTCAGGATGTTGCTCCAGATGACATGCAGCAGGACGTTGCAGTGATGATGATCAGGATGATCATGGATACATCAGGATGATGTATGGTGAGTATCAGGTTGATACTCTATGGCCGTGGATCAGGTTGTGCAGATGAGCATGTCTGGGAGATCCTATAGGTCGGAGTTGTGTACCCGTAACATCCTGGGATGCTCTTTCGAGACATTGCTCTGGGAGGACATGTAATAGCGCCCTGGGAGATCTCAGGTCGGAGTTGTGTACCCGTAACATCCTGAGATGCTCTTGCGAGGTTTTGTCCTATGGCATGTAATTTGGGCCCTAGGAGATTTCAGGTCGGAGTTGTGTACCCGTAACATCCTGAGATGCTCTTTCGAGGTTTTGCCATGACCACATGTAATAGCACCCTGGGAGATTTCAGGTCGGAGTTGTGTACCCGTAACATCCTGAGATGCTCTTGCGAGGTTTTGTGGTGGACCACATGTAATTTGTGCCCTGGGAGATTTCAGGTCGGAGTTGTGTACCCGTAACATCCTGAGATGCTCTTGTGAGGTTTTGTGGTGGACCACATGTAATTTGTGCCCTGGGAGATTTCAGGTCGGAGTTGTGTACCCGTAACATCCTGAGATGCTCTTGCGAGGTTTTGTGGTGGACCACATGTAATTTGTGCCCTGGGAGATTTCAGGTCGGAGTTGTGTACCCGTAACATCCTGAGATGCTCTTTCGAGGTTTTGTGGTGGACCACATGTAATTTGTGCCCTGGGAGATTTCAGGTCGGAGTTGTGTACCCGTAACATCCTGAGATGCTCTTTCAAGGTTTTGTGGTGGGGTCACATGTAATAGCGCCCTGGGAGATCCTACAGGTCGGAGTTGTGTACCCGTAACATCCTGGGATGCTCTTTCGAGGTTTTGTGACGCACGTAATAAGTCCTGAGGATTCCACAGTATGGCCAGTGATGACGAAGACCTGCAGGTGGTGGGCCTACATCCAGTATGAAAAAGGACTGGCTCTGTAGAACTTCCTATGACGAGTAGATTCAGAGATTGATTGAGATAGCAGCAGCAGTGACGATGATGATGACTCGATGACGATTATCCAGTGACGATGATCCAGAGAAGATGACTTGTGCTAGAAGAACTGTGCTGAGAAATACCTTCCTAGTTAAGAGGGAGTGTTGATGTATATGTAACTTCGGAATGTATTTCACATATATGTATATTGTATTCCTATAGAGATGGTATTATTCCTCTATAAGGAAGTGTCGTCATTTATATTGTAAGTGTCGTAACTTATACTTGATGGGTTATTAGACCACCTTGTTTGGGGTCGGCCCTGTATAAGTCATGTGGGTCAAAGGGTTATTAGACCACCCTATTGGGGGTCGGCCATGTGGGTCAAAGGGTTATTAGACCACCCTATTGGGGGTCGGCCCACTCAGCATTATGTTATGTGGTTAAGTTCGAGCCGACATGAGTTAGGTAAAAAGGCAAGTCAAGTCAAGTATAAATAGAGTGCGGGAGGCACTCTATTTGCTCACTCACTTCTCACACATGCACTCAAGGAGGAGAGGCGCACTTATGGAGGAGGAGGATTGCTGCTAGGTTATGGCTATCTCTATTGGTTGGTTGTATCATTGCTCTATCTATCTCTGAGGAAGTTATTGGGGTTTTTCACCTTTATGGTTTTCCCCAAGTAAATCTTTGTGTCTCTTGTGTGCTTGCATTATTGTCTCCATGATTGATATGCTGTAGATATGCTGTACATGTTGTTCTCTCAGTTAAGATCCTAGATCAGATTGAAGTAAATTCAGAAAATTTAACATCACGTCAATCCCATACAAACAAGGAGTGTTTTGGCATGCATCAAAGTGAAAATCCAATGATGTGTTGCAGGCGTGCTTATATTTGTGTGGTGATATCTAGCGGTGCAACCCTGTCATGCTATTTAGTATTTTGATTGTGCTTAAATTTGGTGTGTTACCTTAGAACTTGATTTTTGTCATAGTCACACACAACTCAGTTCAGTACCAATAGACAGAAATGAGCTAATATTCCAAGGGGATACAAAGCATTATTATGTATCAAGGTATGGACCAAGTAGAACCTATGGTATGCATGGGGAGATTTGATCCTATTTGGAGATAAAGATCAACCAAGTCCATGACTAGAGGAGTCATGGGAAATAAATGATCTACATATAAAATTCTCTAACCATGAGCATGTAGTGTTTCAAAATGCATTAGAGTGACAATCCAGTGATGCATTGTGGACATGTTACCATGAGCATGTATTGTTTTGGCATGCATTAGAGTGACAATCCAGTGATGCATTTTGGATGTGCTTATATTTGAGTTGTGATATCTAGCAGTGCAACCTTGTCATGCTATTTAGGATTTTGATCGTGGTTAAATTTTTTGTGTTACCTCAGCACTTGATTTTCGTCATAGTCACACACAACTTAGTTCAATACCAATAGACAAAAATGAGCTAATATTCCAAGGGGATACAAAGCATTATTATGTATCGAGGTATCTCCTGAGTAGAACCTATGGTATGAGTGAACTATGAACTCTGAACTATGACCAAGTCATGCTAGAATAGAGCAATATTCTCTATTCCGGACATATTACTCATGTTCATTGAATAACTCTAGAATACAAGAGAAAATTCATCAACATCCAATAGAATACAAGAGAAAATTAAAAAACTATCTATATATTTCATCTGTGAAAAATAAAGGTATTGAGATTACCTTGATCCTCTGGTCTTGCTTCAATCAATTACTCAGATGATGCCCAATTCTTAAGGAATACTAGGACACAGTATAAACAAAATAAGGAATCCAACCAAACCCTTGTGCATGAAATTGTAGTAGTGGGTGTCAGCACAATTATATACTAAATAACTGACATCAAATTTTCAAATTGGAAATAATATGAAACTAATCACTGAATCCAAATCCACGTTGTAAAAGAAACACTATACAACAGAAACACCAATCAAACTCCAAAAAAAATTCGAACTTCATCTACCATGATTAGGATGCATAGTAACGTCGGTAGGGGGGGCTTCATATCCCAGGATACACTATCGAATTCACTTGACTAAATTACCATCTATGCAACAGAGAAATTCACCACCTGATGAACATGCATATCAACTCAAAAGGAGAAATCTTATATTAATCAACACAAAGCCAATTACTTCATAGAGCACTCTAATTCTACATCTCTGTTTATTTTATATCTCTGCTCTCCTACACACACTTACACACTCTCTCTCTCTCTGCATAAAAAAACTATCTATCACCTCCTACTTTCTCCTACTATTCCCCTTCCCTCCATTACATTCAGTCTCTATATATAAATAGAGTTGTTCTAGTAATAGACCCATTTTTCCCAGATACAAAATCTGTTGGAAATGATTGCATTTGATTTACATACTAATTTTAATGGAATCAATTTCATAATGGATCCTTATCCGCTTTCTATGATTCCTTTCTCTGTTTCAACATCTCCATTTAGCAATGGGTTGACTTGAATGCTCCGCTTGGTAAAATTTGTGAAATCGGCCATACACACAATATGGTAAGTTGACATATGGAAAACCATCCATATCTCCTAAATCACGCATGATATGGAAAATTGGTTGTCAAGCAACCTAATTGGCGGGATGATGAAAAAAACCCATGTGGCGGAATTTTGAAATTTGCCTCCATTTTCCTGGAAATGAAGCTCAAATCTGACTACCTGGAAAAGTGACGGGAATGCTGACAGAGATTTTTATCATGAACTAGAATTTGATTTCAAGTTTCCCTCTTAATTATGAGATCATTGAATCAACACTTGGAAAAATGGAATAAGAATTCAATCAATGTTGGTGACATGTGGAGTGTGCTCCCTTCATTTCTGAGGATTGCATGCTGAAAATCATATTTTGATAATGCACCCTCCATCTGTAGAATTCACTATTTGCATACCAATCAATGAATTTATTAAGTAAATCCATCCATGATAAAGTTTATCAAATTTGTCTTCTATCCAAATTTGAATTGCGTTGGCTCTCCTTTGTGAAGGAATTGACTGCATTTTGAATGGAAGCTGGAGCTATGATTTGCTGTTGAATCTAATAACAGAATTTTAATGTGCTAGTGCAAGAACATCTTGGCACCAGAACAGAGTAGAAGAAGATCTTCATAAAGCATTATCCATAAAAACACCATTCCATTCATAAATTCATTAAAAATAAGAAACTTCATATACTATTGAAATGTTTAAATGGTGAAATGAAGAATACTATGGTGATTGGAACAAAGAAATGACAGAACAAACGAAGTAGAAAGGTATATGGAATATGTCAAATTCAGAACCCAACAGTGAGCCCTTTGGTGGTAGCAGTGTATTGCTTGATAATCTCTCCTTCTTTGGACCCAACTACACTTGTGGGAAACATATCGACATGTGAAACAAGCCCTTCACCATCTAAATCATTTTTTCCAGGATCATTTCAACTCCTCTGTCATTCTTCACCTCATCCCCCTTTGTAATTCTGGGTTTTTTCCCTCTATCACGCATTTTTTGTTAATATAAACTAGAAACCAACTGGAATATAAACTGTAAAATGTTGATAGCACTTTGCTTCATCATGGGGCAAATCACATTGGCCTCCAATGAATGACACAGGATGATAAAATAGGCTCCATTGTTTGCAAAACCTCTGGAAGTGGAGAATATTTGTTGATGATTACATCATTTCCTCTGGCATATGCAAGCAGTATTGATTCCAAATTTTGCTCTACAAGATGTGGAGCTCAGAATAGTCTTTCGTGGTGGTTACGAATGACTGTCATCCATCGAATTTTGAGGAACTTAACTTCAAAATGTTGATGTATTTGTAACTTCGGAATGTATTTCATATATGTATATTGTATTCCTATAGAGATGTTATTATTCCTCTATACATAAGTGTTTGTATTCCTATAGAGATGTTATTATTCCTTTATACGGAAGTGTCGTCATTTATATTGTAAGTGTCGTAACTTATACTTTATGGGTTATTAGACCACCCTATTGGGGGTCAGCCCTGTCAGCATTATGTTATTTGGTTAAGTTAAGGCCAACCTAGTAAAGGTTATTAGGCAAGTCAAGTCAAGTATAAATAGAGTGCGGGAGGCACTCTATTTGCTCATTTACTTCTCACTCATACACTCATTGGAGAGTGGTGCACTAGTGGAGGAAGAGAAGCTGCTACTAGGAGTATATCTCTTGTACTTGGGTTGTATCATTCCTCTATCTATCTCTAAGGAAGTTGCGGGGTTTTTCACCTTCTTGGTTTTCCCCGGTGAAACTCTATGTCTCTTGTGTGCTTGCTTTATTGTGTCCATGATTGATATTCTGTAGATATGCTGTACATGTTATTATCTCAGTTAAGATCCTAGATCAGATCATAAATTCTGAAAAACTAACATGGTATCAGAGCTAGCCCGAAAGAAGGCATGGTATGGCATTTATGACACTTGTTCCACTTGCGAAGCTAGGGCTTGATATAGAAAAAACAGTCATCGTAGAACTTTCTTTACAAATTCATTTCGGCGAGGTTTCAGATCTGAAAAATATTACAGGTAGAAGATAAGATCCCCATGTACCTTGTTTCCAAAGGAGAGCCTCTAATTCATTGTACTTTCATATTTATGATCTGTACAATATAGGGTTTTTGCCTCTTCCAAATCTCAGTCATAAATAGGTGACCTAGGAAAAAACGTCACAACATGGGTTAGGAAGCTCCAAATGAAATTTTGTAAAAGGTGGCAGGTAGGCATGGACTGTACTTTCACAAGTATGATTTTTAGAGGCCGAAATTGAACCAGTGACACATGGCACTCCGTACAAGTTCGCTCTCATGTGTTATCCCATAAACAGGTCACATTGCGACACTTGGAATAAATCTCTCTCAAAGAATTCATTTGAGGTCACACTTGTGGGGTTGGAAATATAACAGGTCAGTCTACCGTAGAATGAATTTTCAGACCCTGTAGATCTGAAATTTTGGAGTTACACTAGAAACAATCAGGTGCATATTTCTGTCAAAACAGAATTGGATTTTGAGCACCTTCATTCATGGCTCTCAGAATTTAGGGTTTCGGAGAATGTTGGAATTTTTGGAATTGGAGACCACGGCTAGATGCTCCTCATCAAAATCAAAATTTAGAGACCAAGATCGAATTTTTTGGTTGGTCAGAAGACCGAGTTGATCAAACCCTAGTTCGGGACTTTGATTGGAAAGGTGAAAAATTAGGGCTTTAGCAAAATTGGGAATTTTTTAAATCTGTGACTATAGTTGGGAGCTCCTTGGAAAAATCAAAGTTTAGAGATTTGGATCAAACTATTTGGTTGGGTGAAGCTCTGGGAAACTCAAACCCTAATTCAGGGTCCTCCCCATTAAATCCGGAAGATTGAAAAACAAATTTGAGGGGTGAAACTTTGCAGTTTTCAAATTCTGAGTATACCAGGTTGATCAACTCATTAAGGTGCATCTTCCTATCCTTTCAGAAGTTTGAAATTCAAAGTTTGATTTTTTAGGGTTTCCTTAACAAACCCTAATCCAGCTCCAGATCCATTTTTTGCAAATCAAGTGGATTGGGTTAATCCTAGAAGAGAATGGATTGGTCACTTGCATAAGTAAAGAAGTTCCAGTTTCAGAGGGAGATGAGGCTAATGCCTTACATAAGAAGAATACAAGCAATCTCGACAGGTATGACTTATCCAGGTATGTTTCGAAAGCTGTGCATGATTAAGTTTATGTTTGTCTTCATTAAGATTAGTACAATCCTGATTAATTTTAGACTTGTCGTATCACCTTAATAAAAATATGAATGCATGATAGAAGATATTCATTGATTAGGGTTTGGACACTTATGATTGCACTAATGCATTGTGGTGTTGTATGAGGTTGATGTTGTCCGCTAACATCAAAGGTACATCAAGAAAGACAAACCATGTTCTAGTTCAAGAACATATGACCATGGTGACATGAAGACAAAGATTCATCCATTATCATGGATCACATTGAAGCTCTACTTACGATGTATGTATAATTTGGTTCTACAATGCTTAACCTATGAGATATGCAGGTTACTAGCACAAGTCATTCAAGAGAACAAGAAGACATTGCCAGACATAACTAGCAAATATGATAACCAGGTATGTTTTTCCTATATCAAGTTAGAATCCTACCTTGTGTTAGGATCTTATACTATTGTATGGTTGATAATGATTATTCATGAAGTTAGAAATGTAAGTAACTATATCAAGTTAGAATCCTACCTTGTGTTAGGATCTTATACTATTGTATGGTTGATAATGATTATTCATGAAGTTAGAAATGTAAGTAATCAAGGTTTTATGCATATTATGTCTCTTACCTTGATTGATGATATGACTAACCAGAAAAGTCCTTTGGTCAAATAAAGAATATGCATGAGTAAAAGAAGTATTCCCTAAAACCTTGAATACTAATGTTTATTATCTATGTTTGAAATGATCATGACTATACATGTTTAAGATTATTTTGTTTTGATAGTATTGAGATTATACTAATGAATGTATGTACGAGACCTCGACCATAACACAATGATGATACTAGTAAGTATGCATAAGTGATCGAGGATGGATATAAGTTCAAGGATAGGTAATCCATGAAGCAAATATCAAGAGGGAGCACACTCCAGTAGTTCCTGCAAGGAAGCAAATATTGAGAGGGAGTCCACCCTACAAACCAATCAAAGATAAGTATTTGAATTGTCATTTCTTGCATATTTGTTTTTTTAAATAATATTGCTCAATGATGTATATGCTTATGTTCCTAGACTTAGGGTGTGCATTATGCATATTAGAATAATTGCATTAACGAACAATATACTACTGATATGCATGTGATGGGTAAGTGGCCTATGGCACTGTACAACATTCCATTGCTACTTATGTAGAATGAAACCTCTTTGCTGACATGTTGGGAGTTGTGCACACTCTTAACAATGTTCTGGTAGAGATTGGAAGGCATCTAGAAAGTTACGGGATATGGATAAATGTTGTATTGAAGCATTGGCTAAAATAATTGCATGACTGGTTGACATATTTCTTTATGTGTAAGAATTTGTTCGAAAAACTATGAGATGTTTCTAATCATGAAATTTAACTTGCTTTGTAGGAAAGATCGTATACAATCACCTACAAAACAAGGACTACAACATTTGTTCCAGCAATGAAGTTTAAATAAATCTATCTATTGAATATATTGAAGAATCTGAAGTTTCCAGGATACGGGATACAGTAATGGAAGAATCCCATGATCGAGGAGTACTAGTCGATCATAAAGAATGATGTTTGGGATGTAGTCCCAAGACCTGAAGGGAAGTCTCTTGTGACTTCCAAGTTGATCTATAAGATCAAGCATGCTGCAGATGGTAGCATAGAGAAATACAAGGAAAGATTTGTAGCCCGTGGCTTCTCCCAGAAAGAGGGGATAGACTATGAAGAAACTTTTGCTCCTGTATCCAGATACACTTCCATCAGAACAGTACTCTCTCTGGCTGCAGTAATGAAATGGAAGATACACCAGATAGATGTCCAGACAGCTTTCTTCAATGGTGTAGTCGAAGAGGGAAGTGTATGTGGAGCAGCCACTTGGTTTTGAGACACATGACAAGGAGTCATATGTGTGCAAATTGAAGAAAGCCTTGTATGGTTTGAAGCAAGCTCCTAGAACTTGGTATGGTAGGATGGATAGCTTTCTATCAAGTTTGGGATTTACCAAGAGTAAAGCAGATTCCAACCTTTACTACAAGGTTGAGAAAGGCAATCTAGTGATACTACTATTGTATGTGGATGACCTGTTTGTAACAGGTGAGGATAGATTGATTGCCGACACGAAGAGGAAGCTTTCTGTCGAGTTTGACATGAAGGACTTGGGTATGATGCACTAGTTTCTTGGTAGGGAGGTGTGGCAGAGTGCAAATGGAATCTTCCTTGGACAAGGGAAGTATGCAGTAGAGATCCTGAAGAGGTTTGGGATGATGGACTACAAGGCCATGGTCACACCTAAGGCATTGAACCTGAAGCTTCTATGTGATGCTTCATCGGAGCCGATTGATGCTACGATGTATCGTCAGATGATTGGGTCCTTGATGTACCTGACGAATATGAGACTAGATATCAGCTTTGCGGTGAACACCTTGAGCCAGTACTTGACAGATCCGAGAAATGTTCACATGATAGATGCAAAGCATATTCTGAGGTACCTGAAGGGTACATTTGACTATGGGCTCAAGTATGAGGCGAATCAAAAGTTTAACCTAGAGGGTTATGTTGATTCGGATTGGGAAGGCAGTGCCATTGATCAGAAGAGCACTTTGGGGTGTTGCTTCAATATGGGATCCTGTATGATCTCTTGATTTAGTAGGAAGCAATCCTATGTGGCATTGAGTACAGCCGAAGTAGAGTATGTTGCAGCTTGTTCGGGTAGTTGTGAGGAAGTATGGATTAGAAATCTACTGTCTGATTTGTTTGATCTCCAGCTGAGTGCTACTTGTATTTATTGTGACAACCAGAGTTGTGTGAAGTTGTCGGAGAACCCAGTGTTCCATAACAAGTCGAAGCACATTGAGATCAAGTATCACTATATCAGGGATATGGTGCAGAGAGGAGCAGTGAAGCTCCTGTATGTTGCAATGGACGAGCAGATAGCTGATGTGTTGACCAAGCCACTGGCCAGAGTGAATTTTGAATACTTCAGAGGGAGACTTGGTGTACTTCAGATCAAGATACCTTCCAAGGGGAAGTGATGAGTCTGGAGACACAGATGCACATGATCCATTCTCACATATTGGTAGGAAAGTCCTCCTATGGTATAGATGTAAGGGTTGGAGCCATTCTCACATAGTGGTAGGAAGGTCCTCCTATGGTGTAGATGTAAGGGTTGGGGCCATTCTTACATGTTGGTAGGAAAGTCCTGCCATGGTAAGATGTAAGGGCTAGGGCCTTTCCAACATGGTGGTAGGTTGGTCCTCCCATGGTCATTGTTGTAACTGCTGTGCCATTCTGACATGGTTGTAGGTTGGTCCTCCCATGGTCGTTGATGTAAGTGTTGTGCCATTCCAACATGGTGGTAGGTTGGTCCTCCCATGGTCATTGATGTAAGTGCTATGCCATTCTGACATGGTGGTAGGTTGGTCCTCCCATGGTCGTTGATGTAAGTGCTGTGAGCCTTTCCTGGATGGTCAGAGGAAATTCCTTCCATGCCAGTGAGTGTAAGTGATGTGTGTGTGCATAGAGGTTTTGCATAGGCATATGATCAGTCCTGAGATGCTCTTGTAGGTTTTGCAGAGGCAATGTAATCAGTCCTCAGAGATCTTGCAAGTTTTACAGAGGCAGTGTAATCAGTCCTGAGATGTACCTACTTGATGGCTTGCTCACATATATGATGAAGACATACATGGAGGCTACACCTACATCCAGCATGAAAAAGGGATGGCTCTATAGATGATGAAGACTTGTAGGTGGTAGGCCTGCATCTAGTATGAAAAAGGGCTAGCTCTATAGAAATTCCTATGACGAGTAGATGAGATATTGATTGAGATAGCTGCAGCAGTGACGATGATGATGATTAGATGATGATGATCAGTGATGATGATCCAGAGAAGAAGACTTGTGCTAGCAGATCTGTGTCGAGAAATACCTTCCTAGTTAAGAGGGAGTGTTGATTTATTTGTAACTTCAGAATGTATTTTTGTAATATCCTATGGACTGTCTACCAAGAATTAACTGGATCCCAAAGTTCCTTTTAACTCCACTAGTCAATTTTCTACTTAATTCTTCAAATGGTGTAGGATGTAAGTGAGGTTTATTGGCTAAGGACTGAAGATGGTGGGATGAAAGTTCAATTCTGGAATTTATATGGGGTTTGGTGCAGCAGTAGGTGAAAGTGCAGATCTGAGGTGTCCTATGCACAATGTACCAGTACCTTTCACTTTTCAGCAAAGGAATTAATCCCTTGCCTACTTCGAGGCTTCCTAGGTAGCTGGCATATGCATACTAGACAGGTAGGGGTTCAGGGAGTTTGCAGTAGTGTAAATATCAGTCAAATAATGGCTGGATATGTTCAGCAGGATTCTGGATCAGATTGGACAAGGTTTGGAAAGATTGGGGTGATAGATGCTTACCTAGGATTGTCGTGCTAGGAATTTTGCTGGCTTCCCAAACACAAGGGAGAAGCTTCGATATTTCAATTTTAAATGCTGATATGGTCAATATATTAAGTTATGAACCTACTGCAACAAATGGAAAATTAAATGGATTCACAGTTTGTATTTTATGAAGCAAACAGTGAAACTAGTCAAATAAAACCACTCCATGAGCTAGTCTCCGAATCTAACTTGATAACTGACCTCCATTAATTGATTTTTCTGTTATGAATGAGTATGCAGATCTAATAAAGTAATAACAATAGTAATAACTTGCAATATATATGACAGAATCCTTCTTTTCTTATTCAATAACTCCCTTGTCAAAATGGTGCCTCACAGGCTATGATTTTACATTACAATAGTGGAGAAATAGATAAGAGAAGAGAGAAGTTACTTCAGATCCGTAATGGAGATTATTATCAGTCCATATAATGTCTAGATGGCTGAACTTGTTGCATTCTAAACATGTTGGTCTTCAATGGTTTCAATCTTCAACTGATTCTCTCCTATGGGGAAATCACCTCCAAAACTGGCTGTGGGAGTCGTAGAGGTAGAAGAAGAGAGGAGAATGGTTCTGATATTCAATCTCTGGAATTTATCAGCCTTTAATCTCTGCATCATCATCTTATAGAACTCACTAGAGGTCCCGTGCACACCTCTGCATAATTATCTCCATCCTCTAGTGCTGTTTCTTCAAATCTAGCTACAAATCTCCTTCAATGGTGGCCTCCTCTTCAATCTGGCATTAGATCTTCATGGCTGCGCTATACTAGACATCAATGGCTATAAGATTACTTGCTAGACCTGCACAACACTCCTAGATAACTCACACAGTCTTGGGGCACATCACCCAAGTGAAATGGTTGAGGCACAACACTCAACTAGAGAAGTATCAAAGCTCTCATGAGAAAACATAAATGATCAAAAGTTCTTTCGTGGAGTTAGAATCATGCTTAAATAGATGAGATAGCTTGCTTGGCAAGCCAGACCACACATGTGGGTGAGGTAGGGCACATTCTCTCTAAGTTTGGCAACTTTTGTGCTTTCTCCACTTTCTTTCCTCAACTTCCATCAGTCTGAATTGGCAAGTGCGCCCTAGCTTCTTTTCTAGATGTTGCTAAATCTCTGCTGAGTGCTTTTCCTGCTTCTTTCTATTCTATTTACTGTCCTCTTTTCTTCCTTTGCCAACTTTTCTCAGCTTTTTCTAATTCTTTCCATTTGTTTTCCACTTTCCTTCTTTTGTCAACTTTACCCCAGCTTTTGTCAGTTTCTAATTCCATTCTGACTTTCTTTCCATTCTGAATTATTCTCCACTTGGGCAAAGTCATCCACTTGATAACAAATCGACCTCCTAGCCTTATTATCCCACTTGGCAACAATTATTAGCATTTAATAAATAAAAATACTAAAATACTTATCACAATAATTCCAGCTTCCAAAATTAAACAAATAACTTAATAATTAATTATTTCCTAGGGTGAACTTGCCTCCAAAATTACCCCCATGAATTAATTACTCAATTAATTATGACTTAGACTCCTAGGGATAGAAGAATCCAAGTGGTGACCAAGGTCACTAGGGGGGGGACATGACAATTTCATATATGTATATTGTATTCCTATAGAGATGTTATTATTCCTCTATATGGAAGTGTTTGTATTCCTATAGAGATGTTATTATTCCTCTATACGAAAGTGTCGTCATTTATATTGTAAGTGTCGTAACTTATACTTGATGGGTTATTAGACCACCTTGTTGGGGTCCACCCTGTATAAGTCATGTGGGTTAAAGGGTTATTAGACCACCTATTGGGGGTCGGCCCTATTAGCATTATGTTATGTGGTTAAGTTAAGGCCGACCTAGTAAAGGTTATTAGGCAAGTCAAGTCAAGTATAAATAGAGTGCGGAAGGCACTCTATTTTCTCATTCACTTCTCACTCATACACTCATTGGAGAGTGGCGCACTAGTGGAGGAGGAGAAGCTGCTGCTAGGAGTATATCTCTTGTACTTGGGTTGTATCATTGCTCTATCTATCTCTAAGGAAGTTCCAGGTTTTTCACCTTCTTGGTTTTCCCTGGTGAAACTCTATGTCTCTTGTGTGCTTGCTTTATTGTGTCCATGATTGATATGATATAGATATGCTGTACATGTTATTCTCTCAGTTAAGATCCTAGGTTAGATTGTAAATTCTGAAAAAATAACACAAAATGCCTGAAAATATATTCTTACTACATTATTAAATCCTTACCGTCTCTTCACGCCCATGCAAAAAGGCTGACTAACTCATAACCATTGTTTACTCCGTGGCTAGAGCAATCGTTAAACCCTCAACAACACGACATTTTGGATCTTCTCAAGAAATCTCAAAGCCCCCATGCATTTCATTCCAGCAGTCGAAATCTCACCAAATCCTAGCATACCTAAAGGGTTTCCACAGCTTCTAGAATAATATGACATTCAAAGGCATTTAGAAGACACACAGTTATCTCCCCTCGGTCGCACA
Source organism: Larix kaempferi (assembly GCA_027924585.1). NCBI lineage: Eukaryota > Viridiplantae > Streptophyta > Pinopsida > Pinales > Pinaceae > Larix > Larix kaempferi. The sequence continues at coordinate 31,924,024 of BSBM01000091.1, read as the reverse complement.
ACATTGAAGTGAGAAAGCTAGCACCAGTACCAGCATCTCGATGAATAACATGTCAAGTAGAAGGGAGGCGTAGGCCTTCATCAAAATCCACTGTCACTTGATTTTTGGTGTTGGGATTCAAGCAACACTCGGTCTACTCAACTCTAGAGAAGAGAACCATGAATCCTAGACCCTTCCCAACCATGGAAAGGAGAAGGAAAAAAATGTGCAGGTCGAAGCATGGCAAGTTGATGTGTAAGAAGAGGCTAGACATCGCATAGACAATGAATATAATTGATCCCATGATGAAGCCCCAACCCTATTGGGTCAAGTTATCCTAAGGATAATTATGATGGCCATTGAAGCACAAGATCATGTTATTAGGTCCAGGTTTATCCATATGAGAAGGGTCTTTGCGTAGGAGACAGCTTCCTACATGAGCTGACACCTTTGAAGAACACAAGATGATGATGACCAAGTGCTCAGAGTTGAATAGGATTGGAATCAAAAGCCTCCTCCATCCTGCATACTTTTTGTTGTCAGTAGATCCATTAGATTGGGAAAATTTGGAAGAAGAATAAGATTTTCGTAATCTCTATACTATAGTCTGGAATTTTATTGTCCTCTCTCGGTAAGAGGACGATTGAGCAGGTCTCATAGACATTTCTAAGTGTTTATTTAAAAATTATTTCCTTGTTCTGACTGAAAACCTGATGTTGGGCTTGCAATTTGAAACACCCGCTAAAAAGATGCCTATCGCAATTGCTTTCTAAAACCTTTTTCACCAAATGAAACTCATGAGGTCAAGAAAAAACAGGATTGTTGTAGAAAAAAAACTCTAATGATGATTGCATTTTTATATTCATTTCCTTGGATGAAAAATAAAAATATATCCCTCTACCCAGATCCACAACTGTACAAATAAATTACCTTAACCCATATGTAAAACCAATTATATGCCAAAACCATGGGGGTTATGTGTCAGAGATCTGTAACGGAGCGAAGTAAACAAAGAAATAAACATGCAAAAAACCCAAAGACAAGATAAATTTAACTAAATTGGGAATATATAGGGTTCGTGAGAGGGCTTCAAATATAAGGATTGAGGTTGTGCTTTGGATCACAATACAAGGAGGAAACTATTGACACTTATGGAATCGACCACATGACCACCTTGAAACAAAAGTTTGTATGATGAGTATGAAATGTTTTGCCAAAAAATCTTCCAAACTTACCTCGTTGACCTCCAAATGTTTATAAGACTGCAGTTATTGATGCGGAAAACCCCATATAAGCAATAATGTACCAATTATATCGAACAGTAGAAACACGTCCTTTCCTGATCTGTTCGGATTGTTAATGCAAATGTATAACAAGAATCAATATTTTTCTTTAGGGTTTCGCTCAGTACATCATGCTCGGTGTTACTTCAAAACATATGGTGGCTAAATTTTTTAATGACAAGTGGGGATACCCCTATGAATACCTTTGTCTTGTGAAGGTCGACTTAAGCGGTGGGGTGTGGTTAAGCATTTGGTCCTATGTATGGGGGATTTTCTTAGGTTGTGGCTAAGAAGTTTATCTTATTTTATTCCTCGTGAAGAAGTGATGGATATATTCAACTTTTTTGACCTGATATAATAAATTTTCAAAATTGAATTTTGTTAAAGATCGAAGGGGAAAATGTCAAATCATTAGCCCATTTAAAAACCAAAGGGAAAAATGTCAAATCATTAACCCATCCTCCAATTCCAAGTAACACCATCACATTAATAGTGTTGATAACATCATATAAAATATTTTTATTTCAAATTGTTATATAAAATATTTTTATTTCAAATTGATATGCATGTGAGATATTCATTATGTGTACACTTAGAACAGTAGAATTGCATCGACACTAGCCATGTGATATATAGATTAGTATGGAGGAGATTTTTCCGCATAACATACATGACAATAACACAAAATAAAACAAAAAAAATTGGATAGCGTATGTCGGGAAAAATTTTAAATATTACACAAAAGTTATACAAAATTAAGACAAACATAGACATATCCATCTTAAATCCATATCTATCAAACACCAAAAGGGGTCAAACTTATTAAAGTGTAGATTTTTTAAAATTAAATGATTTACACATTACGAAAAAAAATATACATTAAAAAATTCGATCCCTCTCGGTGCTTGGTAGATCTGAATTTAAGATGGCCCTATTGTTGGCGTATATAACTAAGCTAGAGGTTTCCAGTGTAGACCCAGGTACTTCGCGGTTCAAGGAACCAACAAAACTCCTATTCACCATCCCTTTTGGCAACAGGATACGCACAGTCTGAGGTCTCACCTGAGGCGAAGCTGAGGGGGTGGTCGTGGAATCAAGTTTCCACAACCTGGTGATGCGAAGGTAAAAGAACTGATGAGTGGCGCAACACTATACGGACTGTGCAAAGTTCCTACTTCGCGTCGGATGCTTTTGCAAGCGGAGGTGCTTGTGCAACCAACACTTCCAAGAGCTGCCCGGTATGGGATTCATCTTGTGCCATGATGATAAGCTATCAACAACTTACTATGCAGTAAATCTCGATGGTTCGGCCCTTCAGCTAGACTACGCATCTATTCCAAGACTTGATTAACTCTTAACCAATCTTACGTAGCATTCTTTATCCATTCAACACATTCAGGTTCTTATCATTATGTTGCATGAAATTGAATAAACATGCAATACTGCGCACTCCAACGCTGCGCTTAAATTCAACGTTCAACTATGTGACTAATCAACAGATTTATACATTCACAAACTTATAAGTGCTGAATACTTAACATTCATCCACACATGTATTACTTAACATATTATTCCCATTCTCTTGCGGTGAATACATATAAAAGTAATCACATAATAGAAAACTGCAGTATTAAACATCCATACCAAGCAAATGAACAATCATAAACACATAATAATCACATAACACATAATTTAACGTGGTTCACCCCCCGGATGGAGGCTACGTCCACAAGAACGGTTGTTAATATTGATCTTTATGGGAAGGGTACAACCGTTCTTAGTCTACACACTCAGCTGCAAACTCTCTTCTCGCTCAAATAGGTCTCTGTGAACTCAGCTGCAGAGCCTTTACAATAGCTTCAAAACTCAAAAGATGCTAACAATGCTCAATAATGACTAGCTCTAAGAGAGATTAACCCTTTCCCATACCAAAATGCCTTATTTATAAATCACGCTCATGTGTCATGTATTTACAATCAGTAGGCAAAACCCTTAGGTTTACAAAACTGGCATGGCTAATTGCCAGCTTGATTGTCGCCGTCGATAGCTTACTCTGCCTACTCCAGGCCGTTCCAGCTGGGCCACTCGTGGCTCGAACGCACCTCTAACAGCCGCAGTCCTCAAAACGGTTACACTACATCATGGCCTGTCCCTTTTTGTTGTTTCCGCCTTCCTGTCACCATCAATGTCGTGGCCTGGCTTCTCAACTACTTGCCGCCACTCTCTTTGACAGGTCCCTTCTGTCTGTCTTCCACTTGTCCCTTACCCAAAATAGGTCACTTTCTCATTTGAACTTTACCGATATTTCCTACCAAAAGTAGCTCCTACGCGATACCTGCGCATTCTGCATTCTGTGCAACGCTACTTTACTATTGCCATTGCGTGACATGCGCAATTATCAAAACTGCCCCCATGTCCTACCACAATGCGCGTTGTGCACTTTTCAGCACTTATGTAAATATTCCAACTTGGGCCCTGCCCAACAGGCCCCTAACACTCACCTATGGCTCTTCCCAAGCCACTTCCACTTGCGGACTCTGGGGCCACATATTCCACTGTACCTAGCTTTGATGTAAAGCTTTGCAGAGTTCCTGCTAACTCTGCAACTATCTCCTTGGATTTTTGTTCAAAACTTTGAAGCATCTCTAGAGTTTCTTGTGAGACATTCTGCCTAGCCACTTGTTCTTTCATGGTTCCCTCTACTGCTTGAAGTTCCATGAAATTTGCATCGAATTGCTGCATCAATTCGAGGCCTTCTTGTTCAATGGGTTGTAGCCTGTCTGATGTAGCAACCTCTTTCTCCCTTAGTGTCACCAACTCTTTCTGTAGGTCCTTGACCTTGTTATATTTCTGCACTTTCTCCCTTGCTAGCACATTCTTCAGCTCTGCGCTACCCTGCTTTACTGTTTCCGCTGCGCGACATGCGCAATTATCAAAACTGCCCCCATGTCCTGCTGCAATGCGCATTGCGCACTTTTCAGCACTTGTGTAAATATTCCAACTTGGGCCCTGCCCAACACCTATGCTGATTAATATGAAATGAAATCCAAAATAGTAATCTATGGTATGAGTTGCAATTATAATGAACATGACATAGATAGTGATTGGAAGTTGAAGGGATCATATAAAACTTATGACATAAGTAATTTTCTAAGTTAATATATATGGAGTTTGATGGGTTAGTTCAATAAGTAAATGTTCCTATACAAAATTCCATGAAAGCTTTTAATGTCAAATTTCATTGAGTCCCTTGGGGGTTACTGGTTGATATTTTCAACTTGCAATTATTAACCTCCTTAATCAAGAAAATCGATTAATGGGGGAATCTACAGGGGGTGGAAATGTGGTAGCAACCTCGCTTGGAATGCTAAATACACAAGAAAGTGATTTCTCCCAAAATAATTAAATTAAAAATAAAATATGCATATGTGTATAAACATGTGAATGTGTGCATGTGTGTGTCACAAGCCTTAGCTCAAATTAGTTGGTCCATCCACCAAAGGAATGTTGCTAGTGGGAAGGTCGTGGGTTCTAATCTGGTTGAGTCCCATGGGGTTACCAACCACAAGTGAGGCTTATTATATGGTATCATGCTGTGTTATTATATTGTATGTTTTTAATATGGTATTATGCAATATTATAATATATGTTTTGTAATAATATAAAAAGTATATATTGTAAATTTTTATATATTAGAATTTTTTAATATATATTTTAATGATAAAAGAAAATGGCTATGGGGATATTGGTCAATGTAGCATGTCCAGGATTGAGTTTATGTGAATTCATGAGTCTATAATTTTGAGTGCACATTATGATGACAATATTGCACTTACAAAAGAGGCTTGAGGCCAGAACTGTATTTTTTATCAGCAATGAATAAAAAAATATGCTAAGAAGGTATTTTGTTGGCTTGCATCAATGTTCCACATTACAAACTTATGTATTTAAAAGAGGATTGGTTAATGCATTCATATTCTTCATGTGGCTATTAACATAGTTTATTGAGAAGGTTCCTATATTTGTGAATAATTTCAAGGCCATGCTCATATAAGTGAATTCATTAAGGCCATGTCGGTTTGGGTAAATCCCCCTCATAAATATGAAAGTGCCAAGTCAATTGCTAGAATTCTTGAACAATGTCAATTACAGGACCTGGGTTGAGCATACTAGAATTTTAGATCATTTTCCTGTGGTCATGTTAGAAACCTGCATATCTAGTGTTCTAAAATTCAAAATGAGCAGTACCACATCCCACTTACAGGCCAAATATCCCCTATGGAGGGCCAATATTGTGGTTTGGGACCACGCACATGGACCATGACCCCCATAGTAAGATCTCTAAATCCATCTGCATTGTTAAAATTTAGTAAAATATTGTACAAATTCATTATCAAAATTGTAATTTTCCATTAATGTCAGTGTGACACAACTAAATATGACTAATATAAATGACTAATTTACATTAATTGTTGTTAGCTAGTCATAATTATATTCCTGTGATTAAATTAGTCATTTATGTTAGTCATTTTTATTTTAGTCACTTGTTATCTAGTCATATATTTTATCCCGTGACTAAATTAGTCGTTTTTAGTCGGCTTATTTAAAATTGCTCAATTTTAGTCATTTATCCCTTGAAAAAACAGTGGTGGCTAAGTTTTTTAGTCACCTAGTCACTTATCTCTCATTTTGTACTAGTGATTGTTATAGGTGTCATAGAATATGTCATAAGTTTCATAATGTTTTTCATAGTTGTCATAGAATCTATCATTTCCTATTTTTATCCCTATGACCATTGGGTCATGGATTTGTCCCTATTTACATTACTTATCGACACCTATTTCATCCATCATCTTCCCAATTATCGCCCATTTATCATTCCATTTTCCATCCATTTGCTGTAACTGCTCAATAAATGTCATATTAGTCTCATTGATGCTTTAGTGGTTAATCATAATTATTTTCCTTTATTTTTTATGAATTCAAGACTATTATGCATAATTTTACTGATGATGGTTTGTGGAGTGATTTTTCATATTAAGAGCAGAATCACTCATGGTTCAAGCCTCCAAAGTTGGAATGCTATCACACGTCCACATGGAGATTCACAACTTGGTTTCATTCCTAGGATTGATTATGTGCATTTGTGATTTCAATTCATGCTCAAGTACAACATGGCATCCTCCAGCTCATGGTCAAATGGTTCCAACCAAAAACGTGAGCCAGATAAGAACACATTGATTGGTGTCGCGATTTGCGGGAATATGGAGAAGCATCTCAAAAATATGGGACATGGGTTTTGTGCGTAATGGTCTCAATCAACTGAAGTGCGAGGAAATGTCCAAACAAAGCCAGGATTTTAGATATACGGCTAGTTCTCTAAACGTATAATTCTCAGATTTGCAGTTACGACCGTGTTTCAAATTAGCAAATTTGTTAAAACAGATTCCAAGTTGGGAATTCGGTTCCTCATCCTTATGAAGGATTTTTATGTATAAATATGTAATCAATATCATGAGAGGGAAGGGGAGAAAGCAATGTTATGCTGTAGAATTTGATCCAGACTCTGTTGTAATAATTTCATTCTGATAATACATGCAGGTAGTTTTTTAATTCTGGAGTTGTAGACTTTCATTGTTGAGATCCAGCTCTGCTCAGTGGAGGAAGGGCCCTCTTCCCTGAGCAGATGTTGATAGTGTTGATTGTAAGTGTGTTATTGTGTAGATTTGTTTATTATTTAGTTCATGCTTTCATTCATTAGATTTATCATAGTTGTTTTCGTGTTAATTCATTTTGATAGATCGTTTGCCAACATAGCACTTCTTTTTTATTTATGCAATTAGATATTGCTTCATAAGAATTGATTTTGTTTGAAGTGTGACTAGATTTACAGTGTGGATTTATGAATAGGTTTTGGGTTTGATTTTTTTTCAAGAAGGTGTGATATAGTTTACAAAGAGTTTCGATTTCATACCAATAGATCATCAGTGTGAGGTAGAAATTGTGCTTGCATAGATATTGCACAATAGCTTTGAAATAAAAGACTTCCTCGGGTTGACAATTTATGTTTTGGGAGTTTCAACTGTTTAATTAATTAGACAATTAATCCAACCAACATTTTGGCGTCGTTGCTAGGGATGTTATCAATGGTGCAAAAGTACATATGACATTGTTTTGTAGATACATTGTTAAAGTAGGGCATGTAGGTTGCATGATTACTTTTCAGTTTATTGAATTTGATTTGAGTGTGTTTTTTTTTCCTTCTTTGCATTCAGTTTTATTTCATTTTCAACTTTTGGAGCGTAAATCTTATCATTCCCCTTAGTGGTGTTGTAAGCACCACCCATTATACTAACAAGTTGACAGAAACATTCAAAGGAGGAGCCTCAAGATAGCACACAAAGAATCTAATGAAGAGATGGAAGGTAAGAAAGATGCAAAAGTAGTTACCTTTGAATTTCCCATCAGAGATTCAGGAGGAGTGGCACCAACAAAAAGCATTCCCCTACATGTTCTACCAAATTTTCATAGTTTGGAAAATCAAAACCCTGATGTATTTTTATTTGAATTTGAAGTACTTTGTAGAGGATATGGTTATTGTGCTAGTGATCAAAAGTTTAATGTGTTTCCCCTTACTCTGAAAGGAACAACCCTTCGATGGTTCATGAGCCTCGGTGAAAATTGTATACAAACTTGGGAAGACATGAAACATGTATTCTTGAAAAGGTACCAATATTATTGCAGGGTCAATGAAGATATCTTCGAAATGACACAAGCAGAAGAAGAGATTTTGGAGGATTACATGGAACGCTTTCAATACAATCTTCGAAGATCCAAACAAAGACAACTGGGAAAGAGACCTTGAAAACACTCCTACTCAAGGGAATCCAAGCTAAATATTTAGAAATATTAAATCTAATGGGAACAGGTGATGTATTTTAGTTAGCATATGATGATAACTATGAGTTATGTAGAAGTTATTCAAGAGGAAACTTCACGACCGGTAAGAATTCTAAAGAATTTTATCTCTATTTTTGAAATCTACTGCAAAAACAGGAGTTTTAGGAGATGTAATCAATAATTTATATGAAACTTTTAATGTTGATTTCAATGGTTCACTAAATTCAGAATTGGTTGTTTTGCATGATAAGGAAAACCATGAGAAATTTGAAGAAACAGTTTGCCCTCGGTGCTAGAAGAAATATCTTGCAATGGATCTCATAATTTGTGGCATGTGTGACTTGAATCATCCCATAGATTGTTGTCCCTCCTTACCAAGGATGAAAGAAAAATATCAAATATATTTAAGAGTTGCAGCAAACTAATTGCAACAGTCATGGAAACAGTGGCCTACATGTATGGTTCAAAACTCTATCCCTCCATTTCCTTAATATCATACTCAATTGTTGAATACTCTTCCACCATGGCAACTGTTGCAGCCTCAATTTAACTCTTACCTACCTTATCCACAAGGATGGAATGGCCTATATTATGATCACATGGCCACTCTCCCTCATGCCGCAACACAACTTGGTCCTTCAATATCAACCTCACAAACCAATCCTCTACATCAGCCACATCTATCTTCTCATCAAACTCCTTGGTATCCAACACAATTTCCTGTCCAATCCACCCTCCACCCTAACCATAATAAAGCAGTACAGTATGCTTATAGTGCTGAACTACAAAATTTTCCTAAATTTCCCTCATGTTCTACCTCACCTACACCGCTGCAAAAAGGTTGTGCACTATTGCAGCAAATCCATATGAGGTCTAAACATGTTTTAAATCCAAGAATTAGAAGTGAAGTTTCTTATCATCATCAACAAGTTAACAAGATCAGCAAATTTGATGAAGAACGAACATTTGAACCAAAGATTGAAGCATCCTTCACATCATTAGATCTGAATCTCTTATGCATTCAGGAAGATCAGTTTAATAAGGAGATTCATGGTGTACCAACCATGAGAAATCAAGGGAACAAAGACTATATTGAATATTCGTTTCAATCTACCATCAGTCTACAACACCATTCCATACTTCAACAATTATTGGCACCATCATTTCAAGGGAAGTTGATCTCTCATATCCTAGTATTCATAAAGTTATATTTTTCTTTTGGGAGTATGAGCATACTTGAATCATTTCTTCGAAAGTGGCTTCATTGGAATTTTTACTACACTTGAAAATAATTTTTTATTTCCAAGTAGTGTAGGACATTGTAAATAAATAAAATAGTAAAGAGAACAATACGTCTAGTTGTGAAAACTAGTTTACTGGCACCGTTAGACATGAACTTTGCTTGAAGATCTGAGTGAGGTAAATTTATGGTTGAAAATGAAACTCATTGGTAATATCCCATTCAATTTTTCACTTAGATCTAGGATGCATATATGGTGTCATTTTGTTTTGAATAAGAACTCTTGGACATATGGTGCAGTAAGAGCCACCCACATTACTAATCTCTCTTTTTTAGGAAGTTGGTAAGAGGAAGGAAGAATTGGTGAATGAAGACTCCATGGGAAAATGAGACAAATGATTATGTAACCCTTCAATCTTGAAACTTGTGTGATCATCATGGTATGTGTTTAGTTTTCATTTCTATATAACACATCCATAAAAATACACGGGCTTTATTTCAAACATTATATCAATTTTATGAGTTGCAACAGCTACTGCAACACACTGTGTAAGTCAATATAGGTACTCAATGATTGAAATTTTTGGTATGGGTGTGTGTTCTATTTAAATTTATATCATTAAAAACATTCAAACCTATTCCGGTCACATTTTGGGAGCCAAATTTCATGTATTGGATTTTTGTGACATTTTGGCTTGAAAGTTTTACTGAAACACAGTCGGGATAGTCCGTTTTTGGGACACCAAATGGAATGATTTTTAAAACATGTTTACATAACAAGTATCCCTTTGAATTTAGTTTCCAAACAAAATTTAATTTTTTATATTGGGCATTAAATGAAAAAGTTACGATCAAAATACTAACAAGGTGTCAAGCAGGCAGCTTAGGAATAGAGCTAGGACATTCGCTTTGGATTCCTTATTGGATATATCTTGCAAACCTATTTCATTTGTATATTCCCCTATGAATATAGTTTACAAATCAATTTGAATCACTCAATTCCGATATTGTACAAAAATTTTATGATCAAAATACCGACTTCCAATCACAAATCAACATTTTTAAAACATAGTTTCCTATAACGTTCATTGGATTGTTTGACCCATGTATTCTTATTGGATTCAAAACATGATTCTATTTGATATCCCTACATTAATCTACTTTCATCTCCAATTGGAATCACGTCAATGCATTATCAAATGAAAACGTTATGCCTAAAACCGTGACTGTTAGTCTAGTCTGGAATTTGAAAAACACCTTGTCATGCAGGCTACTACTGAACAAATTTGGAATATCATCACATAGAATTTTAAAAACATGTTTCTAAGGGACATAGACCTATAAATTTAATTTCATTTGGATTGTGAATCACTCAAATTGGAAGAGGAACCAAGCATTTATGATCAAAACACTGCTAGTGAGTCAAATTGGCCATCGCTTTCCCACATGTATAAATTGAATTTCCTTCGTTCATTTTTCCTTGGATTTGTTTCATAAGTAATTAATTGTTTCCATTTCTTTTCATAAGTTTTATATGAAGCAAGATCGATCACCTATCTTCTTCCATGATCTCATGTTTTACTGCAGCCAAGTGCTAGCTTTTTCCAAGTCCTCGGAAGATAGAAGGTTAATATATGGATGAGTGAGTTCTGAATACTTTTTCTCAAATTTGCAAATGGATTGAGAACAAAAATTGAGGAATTTGTATTTAAACCATCTGAAGACCTGTTATCACACCATAGTAGTTGGGCTACTATTCTTGCTGAGCATATATCTGCACATTTCAGAGCTTTGCTTTTACAAAAATCAACTATGATGAGCTTGGTATTTCAGATCACTCATGGATTAGAGCAATACATTGTATCAAACTTTTATTAGACCTTGTGCCAGGGTTGAGCCTTGAGAGATTAGATTTGATGACCAATGTGACCCTTTTTTCCATACAGTTTCAGTTCAATACCCAGTGATATTATTACAGTAGTGTTTCAGATGTTTATTGATTATTATTATGATGTGATGTGACCTATGGACTTCTGATTATTGGCTTTGGATTATTATCTCGTTTTTTTAGTCATATTCATAGCATTGACTTGGTATATGATTCATGATATGGTAGTACTATTTATAATAAAATGAAATATCTCGGATCATGTTATAAATATAAAATGGATGTATTACTTGCACACTTAGGTTTTCTAACAAAACTCATCGGTTTCATTACCCTCCTATGAGCATAGATATGGTATTTCTTGACATCCTTGTTTGCTATCTTAGGCACCATTTTCACTTGACTCCATCCATCCATGACCTTCCTTATTTTGGCTTTCACCCTTGACTTTCCTTCTTGACTTCTTGATACTAAGGACTTCCCCATTTATACCTCTGTGTTGGAAAGCATCCATGTTTGTTTTTTGTCTCGCCTCTAAGTTGGTGACAGAACTTTCCTTTGGTGAGTTGGATTGTATGCCTATATCATTCTGGTCGGTTGTCCCGATGTTTGGCACTATGCAGAACTCCCCCTGGTAACTTGAGATGTTTTTGAATAAAACTGAAAGCTCATGTACTATTTGTATTGGAAATGTATTATGAAAGCATGTGAACTTAAAAGTCTAGAATGTCTTTCTCAACACACGTGAATAAAGGATATAACAATGAGCTACTAAAATACCCCTTGAAGGGTATAAAAAGGTCCAAAAAGCAATGGTTACTCAAAAGTTATATCTATTATTGTTGACCTTGTAAATTTGAATAAGCCTCGGATGTAAGCCGTGTTTAGTTGTGCTTCTTAGCACATGTGAAATCCCAAAGGGGTCATATAGGCCAAAAAGGCCATGGAAATGAATTGAATGATCCTAATAAACCTGGATCAACTTGATGTAGACATGATGCCTAAGTTGAATAAGCACTCTCTAAACAACTTATCCATTTGTGAGGCACAACCCTTCCCTTTGTTATTTTGTCTAGCACAGAGTGTAGCTCCCCCTTTCCCCATCCAAAGTGTCACTTAGTTGAGATTGGTCAAGTCATCCCCTTTAGCTTAGCTTTGTTCTTAGCTTTCATCCTTAGTTAGCAGTTAGGCCATGTCCAATGGGTGAGTCTGTCATTAAAGCTTTTGTGCAAGTAAAATATAAATAACTTTGGAATATATATATATGTATTAACTGCCATGGAATGATGTTTATACTTTAAGCTGTGAATGTGATTAAAGGAACAAGTCTTAGTCTATTGTTATAATCTTGTCCTTGGTTATATTTTGACCTAGTCAAACATAGTTTGACCATGGTCATTCTTCGAATCCATGATGAGATGGAACACTTGTGCTTATGGATGATGATTTATGGTCCCACATACACCTAATGATGTTTCCATTTGGTGGACATATGCTTCAGATGATGATTAATGCAGTTGGTTAGTTTTATTATTATTTCCAGATCATCATATTTTATAATGTCCGGGTATGGTGGACCCTATAGTTGACCCATAGGTCAACCCATGGTGTATGAGTACTCATTTCTAGTATATTTGGGTCTTTTGGACCCGATGAGACACTTATCTTTCAATTCTGGGCACTTCTGATGATGATAGTAGTAGTTATCCACCTGTTGACCAGTTTTGGGCATGTTGATCCAGCGTGTCCAGCAGAGGCTTAGAGGCCACTCGTTTCCTAGGGAGATGCGTACGAAGGGGGTGGTATAGTCACTTGGTTTTACCATTATACCCCCCTTCCAAACAGCCTGGTGCACTCAATTTGACAGCGCAATCACCCTGTGTGGCAGCTTGGGTAGTTTCAGGGTTTTTCAGGAGGATTAAAAATGGAATAAAAGGGTCACTCAGGAATTAGATTTGGGAAATTGAGGCAAGGATTTGGCACTTGGTATTCTAAGAGGTCTTCTAGGGTGAACCCCCATCTTCCCAATCAGTTGAAATCAGCCAGTCTGGTCCACAATGGCCACATGAATCCTTTTACTACATGTCTCTCTCAGTTTTGGAGACATGATTTTGATCATTTGTGTCATTTGGACATGTCATGGAACTATTATTTTATATTATTGTGCCATGGGGATGAGCTAGTGAAGGATTGATACATCCTATCCCCACCATGTGTGTCTTGAATCATGTCCATGTCATATTTGGTGGTCCCATGTATCTTAGCCTCTTTTGGAGGATGACGTCACCCTCACTTAGTCACTTTTAGCTATGATGTCATCCCTCTTTTGAGTGATCCATGTGATATTATTTATTAGCTCATCTTGTCCATTGATTATATTGTGAGATCTTTTAATCTCAACCACTAGTTTCAAAAAGTGGTTTTGTGGTTTAGGGTTTTGGTCTTTATTATCCTATATAAGGAGGAGACCCCCCTATTTTAAAAGCAACTTTGGGCTCTGTAAAACTTGGAATGAAAATATTATTTTGGAGATCTACTTCTTGGCTTTTATTAGGTTACTCTTGTATATGTTCTTGCATCTCTTGTTTCTAGACATTATTTGCTTTTCAGGTGAAATCGACATCAAGAAAGGTAGGCCGGATTGCTTGGAGCTAGAGCACGTTTTGCTTGATGGGAAGATTGTAGGGGTTTCTCACATCCCCCATGGGAAAGACGTCTTCATATTGAGGGAGTTTTTCAATTGTGCTTTGTCCATTGATTGCTTCTTTGACATGACATGCTTAGATCTCATTGATTTGTGGATCGAATCTAACTTGTTGTAGTTTGATTTACAGGTTTCATGGGACATCTCTCCTCCTAGGGCTTGGACGATTTGGGTTGAAGACACTTGGATCAAGCTTGGAATTGTAACTAGGGAAAGAATCATCCATATGCTAAGAGGCCGCAAGCTTATGAAGTAAGATCTACAAGGTACGTATCTATTTCGCTTGTTCTCCATCCTTTTGGTCACAAACACCATTAAAATCAAAACCCTCATTTTCACTTTTTTCTAGACCTACTTGGATCTAGCTTGGATTTGGAGATAATATTTAAAACCCACCTGTATAGCATCCACGACAATTCATATCTATAGTTTGGTAGTGATTGGGATTCATTTGACACACTTTCCAAGGCACCTAGCCCTCTTTGAAGCAGTTCGCACTCCTTGAGGGAGTTTAGTTGGGTTAGTTCCAAGTTGTGAATAGGTGAGATCCCACCTGATTTCCATAGATCCATCTTGATAACCTACCCCTAGTGCTTCACATCTTTGATTTTTTCCTTGTCGGCCCCATTCCTCATTTTGAGGGTTGTGCCCCACTTGGGTCATTGGGTGATGCATTTTAAATCTTAGATCTATGGAGATCTAGTTCATGTTGGGGCATGCCACTTAAAACCCACCTTGATTATTTCCTTAACTACCCCGATCTACATTTTGGTAAACTTTGGACTCTATTTTCCCCCTCATCTAAAGGCACTAGTCTCCCTTGGTCAATTCACACTCCTTGGGGTTAGTGTCATTTGCTAGATCCCATATGTGGGTATTGTCTATCCCATCCTAGATCCATAGATCTACATCATTGCACACCCCTTAGTGCCATCTCACCCCTAATATTAGCTTGTGGGCCCCATTTGGACCATTTTCCACTTTTCGAGGAGTGGGCCCCACTTGTGTCTTTTCATGGTACTAGATCTAATTCAATTGAGCTTCATAAGTGGCCCTAGTCATTCATCGGTTGAAACACCTGTCTTTCATAGCCAGTATCTTCTTAAACATCTTCAACCACACTTAAAATCTTGGGTCCACTTGATCTAACTCACTCATTGGTTTCCGTAACTCAATTTACATGTTTCCCTTAAACTCTTGTAGTTGTCCCTAAAGGTATCCCATCTAGGATGGTAGAGGAGATGGAAAACTAAAGAGGTGACCCAAGAGATGCAATGGTTCCCAATGCAAGCTGGGAGTCACAATAACCGAGGCACTCTTCACTTTAGATCAAGACTAATCAAGATCATGGGGGAGACCCTAGCCAATCAAAATGAAAATTTGCTAACCCAAAGGTTCCTAGCGAAACATTAAGTTGAGTTATAGAAACCAATGAGTGAGTTAGATTAAGTGGAACCAAGAGTTGAAACCCCTAGGAGAAGATTGAATTAGAAAGACCTTGTTAGTAGGGTAGCCATTCGTTTAGATGGTGGACCTACCAGGTTTGATGCAATTCCTCCTGATAGGAATTCGAGTATAGTCACACCTCACCTCAGTGCAATTCTGATTTCCAACCCATTCACGTTCATGATGGTGAAGCCATCCATGCGTCTGTAAATCGTCATAGGTTTGAAATTGGTGACAGGGTCGTGATTTCTAATGACTTATTTTACATACGATCCAGGGGATCTGGTGACTTTTGGGTTGGACCGCTCACTGTTGAGCGTTTCATTGATGACACGTGTTTCCTCATTACTGGGACTGGCCAGCGTATCATGCTCCCTATCAACCAAAGGGATTTAAGGGATTGTCATCCCTGACTCCATGTCTGGTGAGACCTTGCTTGCATGCTTAGAGTAGGTAGCCTTATGAGTTTGTCTTATTGCTGAGTTGTTGATTGAGTTGAGCCTTGCTCCTTCCTAAGTGTGTCTCACCTCCTACATGTGTTGAAGAGTAGTTAGACTTTTGAGTTTTTGTTGTTCTCTTTTGTTAGTTGAGTTGAGTATGCCTGCTTGAAAATATTTTCCTTTCCTCCTGCACAATCAAATGAATAAAACTTATATGTTATGTTAGATTAGTGTTTCTACTATGCATTTCAATTTCTATTTTAGAATAGATTTCATTTTCAGTTTTATTTTATATTTTTCCCATACATGCTTCATGAGATATTTTAGTGGCTATGAGCACAGATACAAGTGCAAAATAAAAGCTGAAAGCAAGGATGATGAGTTGTTGGATTGAAGATTGATGCAGAGCAGTTCGAGACCAGAGATTCCGAGGTTCTCAAGCGCTCTCTCCCTTAGTGAACTTGTCCCAGCTGGAGCCAAATGTTATCATACCATAGTAGTTGGGCTACTATTCTTGCTGAGCAGATATCTGCACATTTTAGAGCTTTGCTTTTACAAAGATCAGCTATGATGAGCTTGGTATTTGAGATCACTCATGGATCAAAGCAATACATTGAATCATAATTTTATTAGACCATGTGCCAGGGTTGAGCCTTGAGAGCTTAGATTTGATGACCGATGTGACCCTTTGTTCCATACAGTTTTAGTTCAGTGCCCAGTGATATGATTACATCAGTGTTTCAAATGTTTATTGATGATTATTATGATGTGATGTGGCCTATGGCCTTCTGATTATTGGCTTTGGATTATTAGCTTATTGTTTTAGTCATCTTCATAGCATTGACTTGGTATATGATTCATGATGTGGCAGTACTATTTAAAATAAAATGAAATATCTTGGATGATGTTGTAAATATAAAATGGATGTATTACTTGCACACTTAGGTTTTCTAACAAAACTCATCAGTTTCATTACCCTCCTATGAGCATAGATATAGTCTTTCCTGACATCCTTGTCTGCTATCTTAGGCACCATTTTCACTTGACTCCATCCATCCATGACCTTCCTTATTTTGGATTTCACCCTTGACTTTCCTTCTTGACTTCTTGATACTGAGGACTTCCCCCTTTCTACCTCTTTGTTGGACCGCATCCATGTTTTTCTCATGTCTTGGCTCTGAGTTGGTGATAGAACTTGCCTTTGGTGAGTTGTATTGTATTCCTAAATCATTCTAGTCGGTTGTCTTGATGTTTGGCATTGTGCAAAACTCCCCCTAGTCACTTGAGATGTTGGCTAAAACTTAAATATCATGTACTACTTGTATTGGAAATGTATTATCAAAGCCTGTGAACTAAAATTGTAGAATGTGTTTCTCAACACACGTGAATAAAGGCTATAGCAATGAACTGCAAAAATACCCTTCGAAGGGTATAAAAAGGTCCAAAAAACAATGGTTACTCAAAAGTTATATCTATTATTGTTGACCTTGTAAATGTGAATATGCCCTGAATGCAAGCTGCGATTAGTTGTGCTTCTTAGCACATGTCAAATCCCAGAGGGGTCATATAGGCCAAAAAAGACATGGAAATTAATGAATTGAATGATCCTAATGAACATGGATCAACTTGATGTAGACATGATGCCTAAGTTGAATAAGCACTCTCCAAAGAACTTATCCATTTTTGAGGCACAGCCCTTCCCTTTGTTATTTTGTCCAACACTGAGTGCAGCTCCCCATTTCCCTGTTAAAAGTTTCATTTAGTTGAGCTTGGTCAAGTCATCTCCTTTTTCCTAGCTTTGTTCTTATCCTTCATCCTTAGTTAGCAGCTAGGCCATGTCCAATGGGTGAGTCTGTCATTAAAGATTTTGTGCAAATAAAATATAAATAACATCGGAATATATATATATATGTGTGTGTTTGTATGTATTAACTACCACAGAATGATGTTTATACATTAAGTTAAGTTGTGAGTGTGATTAAAGGAACATGTCTTAGTCTATTGTTATAATCTTGTCCTTGGTTATATTTTGACCTAGTCAAACATAGTTTGGCCATGGTCATTCTTCAGATCTGTGATGAGATGGACCACTAGTGCTTATGGATGATGATTTATGGTCCCACATACACGTATTGATGTTTCCATATGGTGGACATATGCTTCAGATGATGATTGATGCAGTTGGTCAGTTCTATTATTATTCCCAAATCATTATATTTTACACTATCCGGGTATGGTGGACCCTATAGTTGACCCCACAGGTCAACCCATGGTATATGAGTACTCATTTCTAGTAGATTTGGGTCTTTTGGATCCATTGATACACTTATCTTTCATTTCCGGGCACTTATGATGATGATAGCAGCAGTTATCCACTTGCTGACCACTTTTGGGCATGTTGATCCATCTTGTCCAGCAAAGGGAGATCTGTAATAAGGGGGTGGTCTATCCACTTGTTTTTACTAGTATACCCCCCTTCCAGATATCCTGGTGCACTCAGTTTGACAACGCAAGCACCCTAGGTGGCAATTTGGGCAGTTTCAGGGTTTTTTAGGAGGATTAAAAATGGAATAAAAGGGTCACTGAGGAATTCAATTTGTGAAATTGAGTCAAGGTTTTGGCACTTGGTCTTCTCATAGGTCTTCCAGGGTGAACCCCCCATCTTCCAGATCAGTTGGCATTAGTGAGTGCGGTCCACAGTGGCTGTGGGAGGCCTTTTACTACATGTCTCTCTCAGTTTTAGAGACAAGCTTTTGATCATTTGTGTCATTTGGACATGTCATGGTCCTATTATTTTATATTATTGTGCCATGGGGATGATCTAGTGAAGGATTGATACCTCCTAGCCCCACCATGTGTGTCTTGATTCATGTCCATGTCATATTTGGTGGGCCCATGTATCTTAGCCCCTTTCGGAGGATAATGTCACCCTCACTCAGTCACTTTTATCTATGACATCATCCCTCTTTTGTGTGATCCATGTGATATTATGTATTGGCTCATATTGGCCATTGATTAGATTGTGAAATATTTTAATCTCAGCCACTAGTTTCAAAAAGTTGTTTTGTGGTTTAGGGTTTTGGTCTTTATTATCCTATATAAGCAGGAGACCCCCCCATTGTAAAAGCACCTTTGGGCTCTAGAAAAATTGAAATGAAAATATTATTTTGGAGATCTACTTCTTGGCTTTGATTGGGTTACTCTTGTACATGTTCTTGCATCTCTTGTTTCTAGACATTGTTTGCTTTTCAGGTGAAATCTACATCAAGAGAGGGAGGCCGAATTGCTTAGAGCTAGAGCACGTTTTGCTTGATGGGAAGATTGTAGGGGTTTCTCACATCCCCCATGGGCAAGACGTCTTCATCTTGAGGGATTTTTTTAATTGTGCTTTATCCATTGATTGTTTCTTTGACATGACATGCTTAGATCTCATTGATTTCTTGATCAAATATAACTTGTTGTAGTTTGATTTACAGGCTTCATGGGACATCTCTCCTCCTAGGGATTGGATGATTTGGGTTTAAGACACTTGGATCAAGCTTGGAATTGTAACTAGGGAAAGAATCATCGATATGCTAAGAGGCTGCAAGCTTATGAGGTAAGATCTACAAGGTGCATATCTATTTCGCTTGTTCTCCATCCTAGTGATCACAAACACTATTAAAATCAAAACCCTCATTTTCACTTTTTTCTAGATCTACTTGGATCTAGCTTGGATTTGGGGATAATCTTTAAAACCCACCTCTATAGAATCCACAACAATTTGGATCTATAGTTTGGTGGTGATTGGACTTCATTTGACACACTTTCCAAGGCATCCAACCCTCTTTGAGGCAATTCACACTCCTTGAGGGAGGCTAGTTGGGCTAGTTCCAAGTTGTGGGTAGGTGACATCCCACTTGATATGCATAGATCCATCTTGATAACCTACCCCTAGTGCTTCACATCTTTGATTTTTGCCTTATGGGCCCCATTCCTCATTTTGAGGGTGATGCATTTTAAATCTTAGATCTATGGAAATCTAGTTCATGTTGGGGCATGCCACTTCAAACCTACCTTGATAATTGCCTTAACTACTTTGATATACAATTTGGGAAACTTTGGACTCCATTTGCCCCCTCATCTAAAGGCACTAGTCTCCCTTGGTCAATTCACACTCCTTGGGGTTAGTGTCATTTGTTAGATCCCATATTTGGGTATTGTCTATCCCATCCTAGATCCATATATCTACATCATTGCATACCCCTTAGTGCCATCTCACCCCTAATATTACCTTAAGGTCCCCATTTGGACCATTTTACTCTTTTTAAGGAGTGGGCCCCACTTGTGTCTTTTCATGGTACTAGATCTAATTCAATTGAGCTTCATAAGTGGCCCTAGTCATTCATCAGTTGAAACACTTGTCACCTCCTTAACTCTCTTCAACCGTACTTAAACTCTTGGATCCACTTAATCTAACTTACTCATTGGTTTCCATAACTCACTTACACATTTCCCTAGGAACCTTTGGGTTAGCTAATCTTCATTGATTGGCTAGGGTCCCCCATTGGTCTTGATTCGTCTTGATCTAAAGTGAAGAGTGTCTCGGTTATCGTGACTCCTAGCTTGCATTGGGAAACGTTGCATCTCTTGGGTCACCTCTTTAGTTCTCTATCTCCTCGACCATCACCGATGGGATACCTTTAGGGACAACTACAAGTTGTGTGATAACAAGACCAATTATCCATAAGTCAAGTTCCATTGATACATGTATTGCTAATAAATAAGATTCCCAAAAGACATTTCGTCCATCATGCTCATTCACCAACACCATGTTATGCACATACATTTCCTTCTTTCCTCCACCATTCCATCACTTCCATGACTTTCTGCTCCATTTCATCACTCCCATACTATCCACTCCACCCACACCTAACCCATGAATAATGTATCCCAAATCTCTTATATGCTGAGTTACCCCCTATCCTTTTCATTTTTCCAATAAAGCCTACTTGCTAGTGAAAATCTTTCATCTCTAGTTCTTCAAATCATTTGTCCTATGCTCATGTTGGACTGATGGGGAATTCCTTAAGGCCTACCTTCTAACAATCTGGACTCATCGACATCAACACATTTTTTGGGTTCAATATAAGAGATTTATTGATGCCTTGAAGTTTGTATGCCTCGGTGACAAACTTTATCCCTAACAGCAATGAGGATACACGAATGCATCTTGACCGTTAGATCCTGTAGGGGGTTCAACAACAAAAAAAATTATTCACACCTAGCAGGGTGCATCAAGGGTACCTTGGCTCCCACTGTCATTATTGGTGGAAATTCTTGCATTGGTTAACAATAGTCATCAATGGTTGGCAATCTAATTAGACCTTTCCACATTCAACTTCAGCAAAACCAATTCATGTGGATAGGTTTGTACCATTAGGAGGGGTGAAGATGAAGATTTCCAGCAGTCTTACATGCATCCAACAAAACATCATTTCATATCAAATTCAGTCTCTAACAGTTTCAACTCTCAACTACATCTCTCTCCGCAACAGTTTGGCCTACATCTGCTCCAGCAAACATCAGTCCATCCATGCCAATCAAAGATTCCACAGAGGTAAAACTTGAGGTAAAATAGCATGAGTTTTTTATTTGCTAATGTTTTTGGAAAATGTCATCAAACCCACTAAGCATTATTCCCTCCTTTACCATTTGTCATTTTTTTTCAAAGATATAAAATGCTTTCAATTTGGGGGAAAATTCGTGCCGTTACCTCTCTTATTCATCCATTACCATCTCCATCCATCTCTAAAATGCACACCCAATTCAAGTCCTTCCCAACATCCAAGCATGAGAAAATGATCTGTTGTTGCCACACAAGAACCAGCAATAGGAAGAGAATGAAATTTGGTTGATCCAAGAGAACCAGCAGTAAGAAATTAATCAAAAAGGTTTATTGAATATTTAGTGTGAAATTAAGGCATGCTCTGCATTCAGTTTTTGGAAGGATTTTTAAGCACCAACAATGGTATATTCACAAATTAATTAAATCTCTAGTTCATGATTGCATGGATCATCATTGTTGCTTACCGCTTCATTTATCTTGACTCCTTTTGCACTCAACATCCACCAAAACATGGTTTTTAAATCTTTATTCAAGTTGCAATCCATTGACATAGCATTTGATATCTATAATGGAGTATTCAAGGGACAATTGTTGTTGTTGTCAGGATGTTTTCTTCATGATTGTTGGGATATGTTATTATGGTCTTTGTGCTCATAAGATCTGCAAGAATGTATGATAATGTTTATGCTTTCCAGTAGTAGGAAAATTTGATGGACATAGTTCATGAGACTTGGGAAATCAGCTAGAATAAAACGAGATCTTTTATTAGTCCAAAAATTACTGCCACTCATGATTCCAAGCAGTGATATGTAGATTTAAAAAGTACTCAACAATGATTGACTTCTTGTGCATTTCTTTTGAGATTGTGTTTAAGTTCAATTTCATAGTGCAGCATGCGGACATGCTATGGAATGAGTTTTGGGGATATAGAGATTGTTGTACACTCCATAGGATCTCAAATGTAGTCATATTTTCAGAGGGAGGGAAATCTTTTGTGATAATTTATTCACTTTCTCATGCATATTGTTCCTTATATAAAATGCAGACTTTGAATTGAGCATATCTCACAAACCGTGCATTGGATCCTCATGATTTTTGGACAGGGAATGCATAATATTATGATGAACAAAATTGGTAAGTTTCATTCCAATCCAATGCACAGTTTTCGGCAAAATGGCCATCATCACCTACAGCCAATTTTCCTATATCTCAAGATCCGTACATCAGATGAATTTGAGCTTTAGGGAGCAGAAGCATTATGTTAAGAGGAATATACTCACCAATTTTCAGAAGAAAAAAAATTCATGGATTTTGAAAAAATGATCATCACCTATAGCCAATTTGCATTTTTCTCGAAATCCGTCATGTGGATATCTATGATTTTCGATGTCAAGATGCATTGGACTAGTATAAACTTGCTTGCAAAATTTCAGACAAACCCAGTTTGTATTTTGTGAGATATTAGTTCAGGAAGTTTGTTGAAACACCAGCTGCAACTCCACCAAACTTTCTCATTTCACAGCTGCAACTCCACTAAATTTTCCGCCAATATCTCTGCTAAATGGTTGCAACTCCGCTAAATTTTCTGCGAAATTCTCCGCTAAATGGATGCAACTCCGCTAATTTTTTCTCCAAATTCTTTGCTAAATGGATGCAACTCCGCTAAATTTTTCACCAAATTCTCTGCTAAATGGTTGAAACTCCTCTAAATTTTCTGCCAAATTATCCACTAAATGGCTGCAACTCCGCTAAACTCTTCGCTAAATTTTTTGCTAAATTTTTTGTTGATTGCTGAAACTCCATCAGAATTGCTAGAGATCACTTGAGGGCTATTTTTGAAGATTATCCTTTCATGCGAAATGCAACAACCATTGTTTGAAGGAGTTTCAAGTATTATTTGGAAAGAGGCATCATATTCCATTAGCATCATTAGTGGGAAATTAGAGTGGTTTTGGTCACTATGTATGGTAAAATGAAAGCAACAATTGAATGAGTCCTTCTATTTTGGATGGTACATAGTTATTGGGTTGCATGAGGACACACAACAAGTTTAGCTTGGGGGAGATGTTGGGTCATGGATTTGTCCCTATTTTCATTACTTATCGACACCTATTTCATCCATCTTCTTCCTAATTATCGCCCATTTATCATTCCATTTTCCATCCATTTGCTATAAGTGCTTGAGAAATGTCATATTAGTCCCATTGATGCTTTAATGGTTAATAATGATTATTTTCCTTTATTTTTGATGAATTGAAGACTATTATGCATAATTTTACTGATGATGGTTTGTGGAGTGATTTTTCATATTAACAACAGTAGCACTCATGGTTCAAGCTTCCAAAGTTGGCATGTTAGCACACGTCCAGATGAAGATTCACAACATGGCTTCATTCCTACCATTGATTATGTGGATTTGTGATTTCAATTCGTGCTCAAGTCAAACATGGTAGCCTCTAGCTCATGATCAAACGGTTCCAACAAAAAACGTGTGTCACACAATAACACATTGATTTGCATCGTGATTTTCGGGAAGATGGAGAAGAATCTCAAAAATATGGGACATGGGTTTTGTGCGTAACGGCCTCAATTACCCAAAACATAAGGAAATATCCAAACAAAGCCATGGTTTGAGATATACAACTAGTTCTCTAAACGTGTAATTCCCAGATTTGCAATTACGGTCGTGTTTCAAATTAGCAAATTTGTTAAAACATATTCCAAGTTGGGAATTCGGTTCCTCATCCTTATGAAGGATTTTTATGTATAAATATGTAATAAATATCATGAGAGAGGATGAGACAAAGTAATGTTATGTTGTAGAATTTGATCCAGACTCTATTGTAATAATTTCATTCTGATAATAAATGTTGGCAGTTTCTTAATTTTGGAGTTGTAGACTTTCATTGTGGAGATCTAGCTCTGCTCAATGGAGGAAGGGCCCTCTTCCCCGAGAAAATGCTGATAGTGTTGATTGTAATTGTGTTATTGTGTAGATTTGTTTATTATTTAGTTCATGCTTTCATTCATTAGATTTATCATAGTTGTTTTCCTGTTAATTCATTTTGATAGATCGATTGCCAATATAGCACTTCTTTGAGATTTATGCAATTAGATATTGCTTCATAAGAATTGATTTTGTTTGAGGTGTGATTAGATTTACAGTGTGGATTTATGAATAGGTTTTGGGTTTCATTTCTTTTCAAGAAGGTGTGATCTAGTTTACAAAGAGTTTCGATTTCATACCAATAGATCAACAGTGTCAGGTAGAAATTGTTCTTGCATAGATATTGCACAATAGCTTTGACATAAAAAACTTTCTTGAGTTGACAATTTATTTTTTGGGAGTTTCAGTTGTTTAATTAATTAGACAATTAATCCAACCATCAATGACTCTTCCTCTTCCTTCATGAATGTTACCTCTTCCCTTCCAACTCGAATTTAGGGATGGCTCCATGTTTAAAGGAGGAATATTCTCTCATGTGGACCCCACATGTCCACTTATGCACCCCCAAGTCCAACTAGGACCTAATGCCACTTCATTTTGGAGCATTTAACATTTATTCCATAATTTATTGGCCTATTTTTCCACCATCAATTTAGGATAATGAATTTTCATGAGAAACTATAGACCTTGGGGTTAAATGTCAATATTTTAATTCTTCCACATAATCCTTAGGAACTGGGTAGTCCAACTTAATTATTTATCTAAAAACCATTTTTAATTGGGGACATGACAGTCCTCCCCACCCAATATTTCTTGTCCTCAAGAAATTTCAAACATGGATGTTGAAGAACCTTCTTTCTTTCCAAAACTTTTCTTCCAAATATTTGAGTAATGGGACTCATGTACTCTTTCATATTTTGGAAACCCTTTATGAACTTCCAACCCTCTTTCTTACTGTATAGTTCTTTGAAGTTTCCAATGAGTTTCCCAAATTTGAGTCTTCAAGGTTCCATGAAAAATTTAGAGAGGAACCACCATGCTTGTTGGTGCACTACTGTGATTACAATCACCTTCTCAAGTGGTGACTCAAACCATACTACTTGTTTCCCCCAAGAATTGAAACCAATGAGACCAAAACTGATCCCAGGGTCCCAAATGATCCTGATACATGCATGGTGTGAAATGTCTAGTATGAAATGCCATGAACACCAAGCATGTGAAGATTGAATCCATCTCTCAAAAGGTCTCCCACATAGGAAACCGGAACATTGCTATGAAAAGATGAACTAAAACAACTAAAGGTTGGCTTTCTCTCTCAAACCAGCAATCGAACTACTACTCCAAGTGAGCTGAAACCAAGCAACACTAGGATCCCATTGCTTATATTGCATTCCAAAAGATAGGCATGTTTTACCACAAAAACTTGCAGGAAAAATATGTCCCACATCCCATTGCCTTAGTTGCAAATCTTTGAGTGGCAGTGTCACATGTGGGAAACTAACATTCCAAAGAATGTCAGGATCCCATTATCTCATCTGCATATTTCCAAACATCAGTAACAACAATAAAAGTTCATCACTATGAAAAATGCAAGCAAGGGTGTAAAAATCATACCACCACATTGGAAGTTCAACATATCCAGTGCACAATTGAAACTTTGAGGGCCCCTACATCAAAATATGAACTTATTCAATGTTTGTCTGAGAACAAGAGAGACTCTCCATCATGAAATACATATCCTCATAGTGAGGCTGAATGCAAACAAGTCTCCCTTAATCAACAAGATAGTCCTCATGTGTCCAATGCACACAAGAATCAATAGTGAGAGCATTGAAGCTCAAAGGACAAGGGTGAAAGTCCTATGTCTCATCACCAAAAGAGTAGGAATAATCCCACAATAAATATGTCCATGCTTCTCTAAACGAATGTAAGATGCAACAAAATAATCAGCCATGTGTTCTTTCATCCAGGAAGTGAATGAAGAACCTACACTAATATCTAAACCAATTATGGAGCAAAGAAAACAATGAGCCTTCAAGGGGTTCACAAAAGTACCATTTATGCATCCATGGATATGTGTTTCATCAATAAATAACAACGGATGTTGCTACCAATAAAAATGTTCTCCAATCATATATCTCTTTGTTAACACCCAAAAAATGCTCACTGGCTCATCTCCCTAGCTACATGACCCATTTGTCCACTTTTCCCACCATTTAGCCTCCAAAACCTAAAAAACAAACCTTCAAATGGTCACCAAAAAGGCCAAAAATTAATCTTTTTCTCCTCAAAATAATTAAATTCCCTCAAAGAATACCAAAAACCCTCCAAAAGGGCTCAAAATTCCCAAAAATCAAATAAAAGGGAATAAAATCCAAATATTAATTCAAAAAAGGAAAAAGAGGGAAAAAGAAGGGGAAAAACCCTAAACCATGTGTAACCAAATACCATGGGTCAACACTCCACCTCTAAAAAACCTATAAATAGGTGATGGAGGCTCTCTATTTTCTATCCACCATCCATCTTACCCTCATGCTGCCCAAATCACTCCTAAAACCCTAAGCCCGCCATTTGTGCTTAGATTCACCATTTGAGTGAGCCATTTGGTCAATCCCCATTGCATTTGGAGAAGAGAAGGAACCATAGGAGCACTAGAGTAACTCATCCCTACGGCTACTCAAGCTCCACAAACCTCACCATCGAGGTAACTTTTCATGTATAACTCCAATTTTATTGAATAAAAAGATATCAATCTCTTGGATATTTGTTTTACATGGAAAAATATGAATGTTTTACTGTTTACTACAAGTTTATTTTATGAATGCCCATGCACATGTTAGATCAGTTTTTACTATTTGCACTAGATTTTTTACTATTTTCTTGAACTGCTACTAAGGAGTCCATTCTCCTTAGTAGTTTCTCATCAGCACAAGCTAGGGTGAAATCCCTGGCTACCGTTTTTGCGAATCCATTGGCTTGAATCTCTAGTTAAATTTATTAAAGTTTTGTTTTTAGTAGTTATTTTGGTTTGATATTGCAGATCTTACTTGCAGCCCAAGCCCTTTGTTGTTCCTGCAACACCTGCAGTCCCCATTTTTTTTGTTTGGCCACTGTTTTCAGCAGTCACTTTTTATGCCGAAAAACCTTGTTTTTTACCCCACAGGACCGTGTTCCATATCGCAATCGTTCAGCCCTCAGCCGTGGCCCAAATTGCAGGTTCTCAGTATTTTTACGCAGTTCATCCTGCATGTTTTTCCCCTTGTCCCACGATAAACCTGCAATTGATCCCACTGAACACAACTTATTTTCCATGTCCCCGGCCCCATTATTTTCCCCTTATCCCGCGGCCACCCCCGTCAAACCCAGTTCCCTTATTGCAGCCCTGACCGCTGAACTCTGTCATATCACCGTGACCCAAATCGCGTTATCCTTTTCACTTCCCGTGACCCCGTCCGCAAAACCCAAACCCCCTATCTGCAGCCTTAGTTGCATTTTGTGCCTTCATTCTTGCGTTCCAGCATGCAGGCCCAGTCCCAGATCCCGCAGCCGAGCCCGTGGATCACAGACTTGAAGTCACAAAACAAACCGTGGACCCCAGAGCTGAAGTCGCAATCCATACAGTGGATCACAGTGCTCAACCCGCGAACTGGATCACATCCTCTAACCCCATTGCTGTGACCCAAGCCGCAAATTTTGACTAGACAATCGAGATCCAGATCGCCATTTTCGGCCCGAAACCCACGATCGGTTTTCTGTTTTTTTACACTTTTTCTCTCCATATTTTTTTGCATTTTTCCTGCACCTTAACATCCCCTTGTTTTACCTGCAACCCAAGTTACTCATTGAGCTTTTCTGTTATTTGCTTCACTGTACCTCTTTATAGTTTTTTAACATTTACATTGAAAAAGAAAATTTTAGCATTTACAATTAAATTCTAGCATTTGCAGTTAAATTTCAGCTTTTTACATGTTTTAGATAGCTGCCCAAGCATGGCATTTTGTTGGGTACATCATCTCACATACACACACTATGTCACCTTAATTCAAGTGATCCATTAAAATTATTTAACTCAACCAAATTTTTAACCCCACTTGGGGAACACGAAAGAACATTGTAGTTAGGTAGGACAGGGGGGATAGGAATCCAAACAACACCCCTCGGTCATTTACACTTGAGACATAGAAGTTGTACATTAGGGTACCAAAATCCCCTATTACTTGTTGGTGCGGTTATACACCAATTTGTCAGAAAAGGCCTCTCCCTTAGGAGGGAAAGTCGTGAGACTGGTTCCAGAGGACTACGTGGAATGTTGTACTCTACCTAGTTCTGAAGGAAACCTACTCGTGGTCCTCATTGCATTCCCATATCTAGGGTGTAGCTACCAAAAGGATTGACATAGCGAATGCTTTTTCTGGACGTAACATGAACGGGGTAGCCTAGTTGCCATTCTCTAGTATTCTTCTACCCAGAGTCCCTCTCGGTAGGGCGATATCCTTAGCCATTTGGTACTGCTTTTCATATTGTCTGACTTGGATTTCATCACCTTACAGAGGATACGTCTGGTTTGAGCCAACATACCTCTTAGTTAGGCATTTGCATGCTCCCTTACCTCCCATTGGTTTAGCGAGTACACCATTTTTTCTTTATTAGGAGTTATTTGCTTGTTGGTATCCTGACCACCTTTTCTTGTTGCTCCGCTTACCATAGCACAGCTGATACACTGAGCGTTTCGAGCTTGTTGTTGCCCCGAGTGCCATATTTTTTGTGCTCTCCTTCTGCACACATGGTTGCTTTAGGATTTTCAATATTTTTCACTCGCCACAACCCACCCATTTTACTATCCATCTATCACCATTAAGTCCCTGAGACGTTCTCGGCGCTTCCAGGGTGAGCCCCCGCAGCACGGTTCACTTGACACCATTCGTCACACGCGTAGAGCCTCATCACTTGACACTACTCATCACAGGTGTAGAGCCTTGTCACCTGACTCCGACGCCCCCCATTCCACATCTGACTCTGAGGCAGAATTAAAAAAACCTATATACACAGCTCCGACTAGCCCCATGGATGGCATGAATACCAACCCGTTCATTGGAGGGTTTGTCGGTGGAGGGACCACCACCACGACAGCACACACCTTGGGTATGCCATCGGTAGGACCCGCATCTACCGTCCCCATCACCACTCACAACCCAACGGCTACTGGGCCCACTACTGCCACGTCAATGACTCATTGTACACTGGGAGGTGTAGGTCCTTCCCACACAATCCCCACACCTTTGTTTGGGGGTCCCAACATTCTTGTGAAAACTCATATTCCCGCTACACACATTGGGGGCACAGGCCCCTCATACATAGTTCCCCTACTCATGGTTGGAGATTGCACGACCCCCATCATGACCTATACCAATGCTCCTTCCATTGGGGGAACTGGCCCCACCATAGGCGCTATTGCTAGCGTGTACGCCCCAACGATCATGTCACATACTTCTGCCAGTTTTCCATTCATGGCTAGCCTCAACCTTCCGATCCTGGCCATATCGACCAACAACCCCATTCGACATGACCCCACGTGGCCTCATATGCCTACCAAACTCCCTTCGGACATCCCCAATTTTGAGGGAAAGGAAAGTGAGGATCCCCAGAATCGCATCATGTCTTTCCATTTATGGTGTTCCTCCAACTCCATAGTGGATGACTCCATCTGCCTCCGCCTGTTACAATGGACCTTTACGGGCTCTGCAGCTAAATGGTACATCAAGCAACCTCACAGGACCCACTCCACTTTTACATCCCTCGCCTCGACCTTTCTCCAGTTCTTTCAGTTACCCATCTGTTACGACGCGGGAGTAGAGATCCTACTGTCTTGTAGACAGAACATAGCCACCCACGTCACTAATCACATTCATGAGTGGCGTAAACGCCGAAGCTTGTGCAAGATTAAGTTAGATGACTGTATCTTCCTAGATTGGTTTCTGAAATCTCTCCTTCCTGTTATTGCCAAGGATGTGGCATCTGAATGACCCTAGTCTGAAGAAGAAACTATTATGAAATCCCAATAGTTTGACCTCATTTATGCCTAGTTTGGCTAATTATATACCATCTTACTCAATGCTCCCCGCGGTGATTCCTCTTGGAATGACGTGTCGAGGGCATCCCACGCCGTAGATGGCATCATTGGACATGTTGCGTCACACAACCAACCTTTTACCATTATGTGCAATAATACTGGCCCCGACCTTTTGCAAGCCACATCCCACTCCGGAGCTACAAATTTGTATGCTCCCACAACACATGCCCACCACACCCATGGACCCTCATGTCCACCACAGTGTTACGGTCATGCACCTACAGCCTACATCCCTCTAGTTGCACCTACTACATATTACCATTAGCAGGTCACACATGCTCTTGCCGACTCTCAAGCCCCATCGGCTTATTACCCACAATAGATAGCGCATATAGCAACCCAACCTCTAGTCGCTCAGACTTATCAACAACCACAATTGGTACCAGCACCTGGACCACCTCAAGCTCCTCCCACTTATTATCCACCGCAGCCTGCTCCAGCACCCGCGCAACCTCAAAATCCCCCTACCACCCAAGGGCAAGTCTACGCACAGCAAAACCCACAACAAAACTAGAATACCCAATGTAATCCACAAGGCCAACAAAACCACGGCAGAGTATGCAACTGCGGAAACAACCAACCTCAGGATCAAGGTGGCCAGCCACCTAATCCTCCAAACACTAACAACGCAGCTCCCGCCAACCAAACCCCTGATTGATAATCGAAACAAGGAAATAACCCCAATTTACAAACAAACCACCCTTGTTCCATACGCGGGGTATACGTCCATTACACTCACACTTGCCCACATTTTGAGCAAGCACACCAACTTTGGACTGATGACGCTCAATGCCAATGTCACACCATACCATCGATGCCACCCAACCCCCCACCACCTCAAACAAAACCGCTGGTATTGAAGAATCCTTTACCCATGCAAGGAGTGGTGAACACTCAACCACTGGCTCCCCCTCAAGGAACCACGACACCACAACAGCAAGTTACTTATGCTGCACCTGCTCATCAACCCATGGACTCAGGTACTCACCACTTGTTAATGATGTCGTCGGCAGACGTCAACTTACAAACACGCCGAAACCAATATGGATCCACCTCTGAAGTCATTCCAGCTGATAAAGCCACCAACGCTCTTCCCATAGATCAGCCGTTATGCATACCTACTGCACCGTCACAGGGGGGCCCCAAAGTCCCTCGGTTCACACTGCACCGAATCAATAATAATCCTAATGTTTAGGCCACTTCTAATTATAAAATTATGGATGACTTATCCCAAGCACCTGTTGGTATGTCAGCACTAGAGGTTCTAAAGAATTGTCTTTCCCAACGCAAGACTATGTTATCTGCCATTTGCGGCATTGACCCTTCTAAATCATGAATGATGGAATTCGACCTGGACTAGTCTGAACCACGCATGCCTTCCACATTAGCATTTCAAGTCTCTGTATCCATTCAGAATCTGTGATCCATCGATGAAGGTGCCTCCACATGCGTTATGTCGACTTTCATCTGGAAGAAGCTCGGATCGCCTACACTACATCCATCCACCACCGCATTACGAGCTTGCGATGGCCGCTGATCCCAACCACAAGGCCTCCTGGCCAATGTTCCTATCCAATTAGTAGAAATAACAATACTGATTGACATAGAGGTCATCAATGCCCATCTTGATTCTAACCTCTTACTTGGACACAGTTACATGTATGCCATGAAGGCTGTCGCTTCCTCAGTTTTCTATATCATGATGTTCCCCCATGAGGTACGTGTGATCAAGATTGACCAAATTACGTACTACGATCCTAATTCCCTCTCCACACTAGAAAATGTTCTCCCTATGGTTGAGCAACCCATCCACAACACTCCTACGTCATTGGTATCCACAGTTGGACCAGCGATATACTCCAATATAGCCATGACTTCCACTTTCCAATCCATTCCACCTCGTTTGTGGTCCACCGAGATATTTGATTTATGCACTCTCTCACATAATACATAGCCACCCAACCTGTAGCCCCCTTTATTACCGCAACCACCGTCAGTTCCCAGTCATGTCGGAACCACACCTATCCACACTATCCCATTCCTTTTCCCTCCTTCAGGAGCAGTCAACACCCCCCTAATGGCTACACTAAATCTTCCCAGGTTGACATTAAGACTACCTATGTGGTACCTACCCGCCCCAACTCCTCCCCGACACCAAACATCATTTTACAACCAGTCCAACCTATTACAATGACGAATTGCCCACCGCCAGGGGTGGAAACCGCATCCACATTGGGTAGTGCACAAGCTCCACCCCACCACACTGGGGCCAGGGGTCCACAAACATAAGCTGCCCCACCTGCACCAAAGCTAACCAAGAATCCCCCGCCATTTCATGCTCCCCCCAAATGCTTTCTATGCGATGAATTGGGCCATGCTACCCATCAATTTCCACAACTACCAGCACTTCAAGAACACATGCAAACATTAGATGACGATCCCAACATACCGGTCATCAAAATTGACACTGCCCCTAATCCCCATGATAAATCAATGCGTACCAATCACCGTTGTGCAATATACGCTATTTACGGCCATTACTTGCATCACTGCCCCAATCTCCCGAAATATGGAGTGGCTCTCTACAAACTAATTCATTTCGATCTAGAGACATCCCCTCCTAACATTGAATAAAATCATCCCCCAACATGTTCCTCCTCGAAATAAATTAATACCATCTACTGGAAATCCACCGCCAGTGCTATTGACTCAATGTCTTTCGACAGGGGTTCACACTGTTGTCAACAAACACCAACAATCCCCTATTCATTGGACCGGAAAGGATTTACCCTTCCCAGCAACACCTACAAAGCAGGCGAGGTCTCACCCGAGGTGGATAAGGGTGATGCAGGAACAAAGCTTCCGCAGTGGCGAGGAGGATATGCTTTTACACATAGAATTCACACTATCACATGAACCAAACATTACTAACTCTATAATCAACTATTTATTCATTCTTCACGTTAAAAGCTGTCAAGCACTCTATTTGCAGATAAATTAATATCAAACACACAGAGCATATGAAATTTATTGTCAACCCGAGAAAGTATTTTTATTTCAAAGGAGAAGTGCACAATATATGCTTAAACACAAAACCATTAGAAGTGAATACTTTTATCTTCTATCATCCATGTTCATCCCAAGAATCTATGCAATCCCAATTGCCTTCTAACTGCTATACTATAATTCTTTTCTATTATGCATCAAGAGGAAATGGTATCAGATCTAATCAACAATTGCAAAAAGGAAATCTCACTTGCATTCTAAAATAATCACTTGTCTAATTTAATCAAGCTGGGAATCATAAAGCGTGAACTGAACATTACTCTAGAATTTCAAATGAAAGAGATTGAAGCAACTATTCTAAGAAACTGAATTACAAAATAGAAATCAATCAACACATAACAGGAAATCTAAATTGTAAGGGCTCCTGGGATCACATCTCAACTGTAGGATGAACACGGCAGTGTGAACAGAAATTGAAATATGTAAAGAAACCCTGACTCAGTCGACTGTTATTCTATACCATTCACCAATCTCACAGAAATGTAATCTTTTACTGGGAAATCCACACAATAAATATTGCTACTGCGTACAAAAGAAAGAATAAAGCATCACACAACAAGAAAGATGAAATCCTAAATTAACTCAGCAATCTCTGTGGAAGACGGGCCCAGTCTTCACACAGAGACGCTGGTTGAACAACACCCTCTTTAACTTAGAAGTAACCCCTTATATTAACAGAAGAATGAGTACACAGTTTGGCTTGGATGCTAATACAAGATGAATTAATTGTTTGTTGTCCAACCCCTGGGTCGAGGCAACTCCCCATATTTATACATACAAATTATAACATCTAATCCTATAATTGGGCAGCCATGAAGATCTCTGATCTTCAGGCGCCCTGAATAATCTAGCTGTTAAATGCGTGGCAGAACCGAAATATCCAAATATGAGAGAGTTATTAATTGCCCCAAGAGTGGCGGTCCCTCTAGCTCACAGCTGGACTCGAGCAGCGATATACTTAAGATAGCAATTTCTGTTACAGCTGCCCTGTCACGACTGTGCCTTGATTGATGATTCGAGCCCCAACCTTCTACAAGCAATGAATGTCCCTTCCTTCATGACTTGTTCAGCTCCGATCTTCCTGCAGTCTATTTATCTCAACTACCTTCATAAATCGCATCATGTTAGCACAAATTAAGAGATGCACAGCTTTAATTATCACAATCATAAGTATTAATACAATAAAACAATAATCGGCCATACCTTGGTAATTTGGGGAATAAGATGAGGACAATAAGTCTAATTACCAAGATAATTGGTGTAGGACAAGGGCAGGGAAGATGATAAATGATGATAAAAAAGGGGCCAATTCTGGGGTCAACATCTCCCCCCAACTACCCTGTTGCATGTCCCCATGCAACAACCTGCATCTGAGTCGTGAACTGAGCTCTATCCGGGAGAGAGGAAGGAATGTAGGGAACTCAGGCATCTCATCTATCTTTTGAAAGGCTTCTGTGAGTGACCGAGCATCTTCCAACTTCACTGTTTCCCTTCCACTGCTACTTGCTGATATCTGGGAATGCACTTGGTGTGGTGGGAATCTTTCTGCAGTCTCGTTATGCTATGCCTGGGGGAGTTGAAAAGAAATCCTCAATCTAAATCCAACTCAATGACATCTCTAGGAGGTGGAAGCACTGGTTCTTGTGGGACATTGTCTTCCAGCGCATCTAATTTTAACAGGAGAGTTACTGGTTCTTGTGTAACAGCAACATCCCTTAAACCTTCTTCAGCAGCTACCTTTATTGCTTTTGGAGACACTGGTTCTTGTGTAACAGTGTCTTCTGTGTCCTTCTGCTGCTGAGACTGGATATCCTTTTCAATTTGCAGCTCCTCCTCCAAGATTTCAGTGTCACCTGAGCATGGTGTCTGTACCTGTTCATCTTCACTCCTCTGTGTATCAGGAATGATATCCACTCCCAGGTTATCTTCCAACTGCAATTCAGGTGTTCTTGCTGCAGCTTCCAAGGATGTTGGTTCTTGTATAGCAACATCCTGGTTTACCTCTTCATCCTTCTTTTGCTGCAACTCCTCTTCTGTGAGTTCTGTATCATGGGATTCCTCTGGGGTTACAACCCAGAGTTCATCATTAAATTCCAGAGTATCCTCTGTCCCAGCTTCTTCTCCTGTCTGCTTGGCCGGTTGGACAATTATATTCAGGGTTGCTGGTTCTTGTGTTACAACATCCTGTTCCAATTTATCACTGTCCTGCCTTTCTGTCTCTCCTTCTAAAATTATTGTGTCCTGGGAACGTTCTGGAGTTACAGCATAAAATTCGTCACTAACCTCCAGAGTATCCTTCAGTTCCATGATCTCTGTATCGTGGGAACATTCTGGGGTCTCACTATATTCTTTTATAAGCTCCAGAGCATCCTTCATTCCAAGTTCTTCTCCCATCTGTTCTATAATTTTTATGTCGTGGGAACATCCTGAGGTTACCATACATTCTTTATAAATATCTAGGGCGTCCTCCACTCCAAGTTCTACTCCCATCTGTTCTATAATTTCTGCATCATGGGAAGTGGCAGCTGCAGCAAGGATGTTTAAAGGTGTTGGTTCTTGTGTGACGGCACCTTCTTTTTCCACTGCTTTCCCTACTGTGGCTACAGGCTGTTGTGCTGAATAAGTGCTAAGTAAAATTTTATGGCCTGCTTCCTCAAAGATTTCTCCACAGGTGGGGCAGAGTATTCGCTCATCCTTTTCTCCAGCTCCAGCAGAAGCTGATTCCTCCACTTGGTCTGCAGCCTCTATTAATGTGTACATTTTTCTTCCACCCTGCTTTCTGCAGGTTTCCTTCCAAGTTTCCAGCTCCCTTCTAAGTGCTTGGAGGTCCTCTTTCATCATTGCATTCTCATACAAGAGTCCCTCAATTCCAGGTTCTTCCTCCACTGGCCTTTGTGGAGCATCCCTCGGTCTTGGTGTAAGGATTGGGGGCTCAACCTGTGTCTCTAAGGTTGCCCATTTTTTCCTAGCTGCCTCTGCTACTGTGATTGATCGAGTTCGTTTCCTTCTGATTGGTGCTACTAAATAAAACTCATTGGTGGCCCTCTTCCTTTTCTGTGGCGTTTTCTTTTGTGATTTTCCTTTTTGGGGTGTTTCCTCCTGTGGAGCTGGAATATAGGGGGGCAAAACTGAAGTCAAAGGAATATTTCCCTGCCCCCCATGCTGTTCTTCTTCAATCACAGCTCCTCCTCCTACCCACTCAGGTGAAGACTCGATTGTAACCAGCTCAATATCTTCATCCATTGCTCTAGCTCCGTCATCTTCAGGTTCCATTGTCGCAGCATTTGATGCTGCTCCAATTTCACCTTCTGCTGTCGGAGCTGCCCTGTTATCTAGGTTTTCCACGAAGGTTTCATCTACATTGTCGCCTGATGGCTCTGTTTGTGCTTCCCCTTTCTCTCCTTCCAATGCAGTGTCATCCCCCACTGGTTCTGCTTGTGCTGGGGATTCATACACCTCAAATGGCTCTGACTGTGCCCCTGATTGTTCTTCCTCTGTGGTTTTACCAACCCCGGATGGTCCTGCCTGTGCCCTCGGTTGTTCTTCCTCTATGGTTTTTCCCACCCCGGATGGTCCTGCCTGTGCCCCCGATTTCTGTTCTTCTCCCATTTCATCCCTCCCCCCAACTTCACTGGAGGAACTCCGGTCCTCCTGTTGTGGTGGAACCTGTAATTGCTGCAATGGGATGACCCTCAAGGGAACAGGTTGCTGTGGTCGGGTTATAAATTGTTCCCATGTTATATTATGTTGGGCAAGGGTTCTTACAATAATTAACTTAATAAGGCCATTGTGGGTGAGAGAGGACAGTGGGTGCTTTGCAGACTGAACAAATGTTGCCATATGACGCAAGTCGTGCAATAAATAAAATGGAATATTCAACAAAATGCCATGGTGGAGATGAGAAAGCAAAGGAAGTTCAGAGTTATACATAGTTTGGTATCTACCTTCGCAGGTAATGTATTTTTTGAGGAAGACAGCAACCTGGTCCCATGGCCGCGACAGTGACTTCAATGCAATCCCTCTCCTGGATGCTTCAACTTGCTCTCCTGGAAGTAAAAATTCTTGTCGTGCAACCGTTGCAGGGACTCGACGGTTAAACCAAGGTTTTCCCACCATCGGGATAGCTGTAACCTCGGATATAATGAGCTCAGAGACGTCTATACACAGCCCCCACACTGTGGAGTGCGTTTTAGTAAGATTTAAAGCAAATTGCAGAGTTGCGTCCCGATCAAATCCGTCCAATCGCTCAAAGAACTCAACCCAGCCAGTAGCTTGAAAAATGGCAAGAACTTGCAAATTCCGTCTGAGTTCCTGGGTATTGAAAGGTTCATGGCGAACTAGAATGCCCATGGTCCTGGCTGCGGGCTGAGACTGCTATTCGACAGATTACAGGATCCCAGAATGGAAGTTGCAGCACAGAGAATGCACGAATCGTTGAGCGGAGATGTTGAGCGAATGAGCAAATTCGGAAAGTTGAACACAGAAAAGCGTTTAAAATTTCCATGCCGAATTGGGGAAGGTGGCAGTTATTAGTATTACGTCGTACGAGGGAAAGATTTAATCAGGTATAAATGGTGGTACGAGTGAAGGTACGACCAATATCGTTTAAATGATATCAATGCTTAATCACGTGATAAATGAAAGCCATACCTCGTAAAACTGTGCATCGGAAGGCTACGAAAACTGGTGGAGCATGCAGTTGGTGACGTCACGGAGCCGAACACGTGCACAGTCAGACGTGGGGTCATGATGACTCGGATAA
Source organism: Larix kaempferi (assembly GCA_027924585.1). NCBI lineage: Eukaryota > Viridiplantae > Streptophyta > Pinopsida > Pinales > Pinaceae > Larix > Larix kaempferi. The sequence continues at coordinate 31,885,631 of BSBM01000091.1, read as the reverse complement.
GGCCCTAATTTCTTTCGCCGGTGAAACACAAGCCATCGCGTCCTGGGGGCCGGAATGATGAGTTCGCCGGCATGACTGGGATGAATCAGCATCATTATTAGCAGGTTGAAACAATTCTTCTGTTAACACGGGAGTTACCACTGCAAGTTGCCAAAGAAATGATAGTGCGGCCGATGAAAAAGCTATTGCAGCTGGCAGGAAAGAAGTTGCAGCCACCGAAAAAGAATTCACGGCAGCCGAAAAAAAGAATTTACGAGATCAGGGAAAATTACGGCTGTCACGGAAAAGTTTTACGGTGGCGGGAAAAAAAAACTTACAGCTGGCAAGAAAAAAATTTACGACTATGGGAAATATGTTGCAGCCGCTGGAAAGAAATGGCAGCTGCAGGGAAATGATGTGGCAGTGACTGGTCAATGAGGTGGCAGCCGCTGGGAAATGAGGTGGCAGCCGCTGGAAAATGAGGGTGGCAGCCGCTGGAAAATGAGGTGGCGGCTGCGGGATTAAGATGTTGCAGCTTCCGATGTTGCAGCCGCCGAAGTTGCAGCTGCCGGAAAATATTGACGGCTGACGGAAAAAGGGCATTACAGCTACCGGGAAATGAAATGGCCATGGCTGGTAAATGAAGTGGTAGCCGCTGGGAAATGGGGTGGCAGCTGCGGAAAAAGATGTTACAGCTTCCGATGTTGCAGCCGCCGAAGTTGCAGCTGCCGGAAAAGATTGACGGCTGACGGAAAAAGGGCATTTACGGCTATTGAAAATGAGGGGGCAGTAGCTGGTGAATGAGGTGGAAACCATGGGGAAGATGAGGTGGCATCCATGGGGAAGATGAGGTGGCAGCCGCAGGGACTGGGGTTGCAGCTGCCGATGTTGCAGCCGCCGATGTTGCATCCGCTAATGTTGCAGCTACCAGAAAAAAAATCGACGGCAAGCGGGAAAAAGGATTTTTACGGCTGCTAGGGAAAAGGATAATGTGGTTGCCGGAAAAGGATATGCAGCTATCGGAAAATATGTTGCAGCTGCCGGAAAATATGTTGCAGCTGTCGGAATTTTTTTTTTTTTTTTCATTTTTTTTTTTTTTTAATTTTTTATTTTTTTTTAAGCAAGGACGGCACAGGGAGATTTTCATCTAACGGGCCCAAACTGGTCGTTCTCCTAGCGCTTTCCTGAAAATTTTTGAAAGACGACAGCAAGCAAAGAGATCAAATGCAAAAAAAAAAAGAAGAAAGAAAACAACAACTATACGCTACAGCAAGAAATTATTTATGTAAAGCAAATACAATTTTTAGTTTAAGATTTGGCAAAGGTAGAGAAAAGTTCCTGCTCTGGTGCCATTTGATAGTCTGGATCAGCAGCAATTTGTGAAATGAATGCATCTTTCAAAATGGGCTTCCGATACAGTCGCAGTCTGTGGCCGTTAGCAAGTAATGGTATACGATTTTCATCAATGGTCACCAGGCGAACAGTGCCGTTGTCAAATACCCTGTCAACCAAATATGGACCCAGCCATCTTGTGCATAATTTTCCTTTAAAATCCTTCTTGAATTTGGAGTCGTATAATAGTGCCCAGTCTCCTTCATGGAAGATTTTCTTTTTGATGAATCGGTCATGCCAGTTAGATCTCTGTTGCTGAAGCAGCACAGTCTGGTCTACTGCAGCTAACTGTTTCTCATCCAATTCATTTAATTGATTTAATCTTCTTTTCTGGGCTTCTGTTACATCCAGGTTCATTTCAATGGCTGTTTTCAAGGTCTTGATCTCAAATTCAATTGGAAAGATGGCACTCTTTCCATACACCAGATCATAGGGAGAAAAGCCCGTGGTGTTGCGCCAAGTTGTGCGATATGCCCACAGTGCTTCTGGAAGCCTGTCAGCCCAATCCCTTCGATGGTTTTTAACTGTTTTAGTAAGGATTGCTTCGATAACTTTATTAGTGCTTTCCACCTGACCATTGGCCTGGGGATGATAAGGTGAAGCTATCTTGTGCTGCACATGATACTTCCGGAGCAAGGATTCAAATTGGTGTGAAATAAATTGTGGTCCCCCATCGGTAACTACTTCCTTTGGTACCCCAAAACGGGTAAAAACTTCACTGTACAGAAAATCAATCACCGCCTGGTCATTTGCCTTAGCCAAAGCTACAACTTCTACCCACTTGGTCATGTAATCTGTGCACACCAAAATGTAAACCTTCTATTTGGAAGGAGGGTTGATAGGACCAACAAAGTCCAATGCCCATCTATCAAACGGTTCTAGTACCACTTGGGGCTGTAAAGGCATCTGATCTGTCTTATTAGGTTGACCCATCCTTTGGCAGCTGTCACAGGACTGAACATATCTTTTAGCATCTCTGAACAGTGTCGGCCAATAATAGCCCATCCGCAATGCCTTATGCCCTGTTCTTTTATCTGCAAAGTGTCCTCCGCAAGGTTCATCATGACAGGCTTTCAGTATATGAAAGATCTCATCTTCCCTTACACATCTTCTAATCTCAAGATCAGGTCCTGTGTAAAAGAGATGGCCTTTGAACCAACAATACCTGGCACTTTGCTGAATACTTTTTCTTTTCTCTCGTTTAGACATGTGTGGCGGAAGCTTCCCTGCAACCAAATAATTAGCAACGTCTGCATACCAGGGTGAATGAGCTGAGAGTGCGAATAAATGTTCATCCGGGAAAGCATCCTCAACAGGTGAACTGTCATCACTGTTAGTAAATCGTGATAAAAAATCAGCAACAACATTTTCTTTTCCAGGTTTATCTATAATAGTAATATCAAATTCCTGTAATAATAGAAGCCACCTGGTTACTCTGGCATTAGTGACAGGTTTGTTCATTAAATACTTAATGGCAGAGTGGTCAGTATGCACAAATGTAGGATACCCAGTAATGTAATGCCGAAACTTATTAATAGAATAAACAATAGCAAGGAATTCTTTTTCAGTAACAGTATAATTTAGTTCAGCAGGGGCTAAGTTTTTACTAACATAATAAATAGCATAAGGTACTTGACCATCCTGCTGTCCTAATACTGCTCCAATGTCAGTATCAGAAGCATCTGAAGAAATGTGGAAAGGTATGGTCCAATTAGGTCCCCTTAAAATAGGGGCTATGGACAGTTTCTCTTTAAGCTTATCAAATGCTGTCTGGCATGCTGCACTCCACACAAACTGTGCGTCCTTCATTAACAATGAAAAAAAAGGAGAAGCAAGTTTGGAGAAGTTTTCTATGAATCTTCTGTAATATCCAGCATGTCCCAGAAAACTTCGCACCTCTTTCTGAGTTGAAGGGGTTGGTATATTTTTTATCACCTTAATTTTTGAAGGATCCACTTGAATACCATCAGTAGAGATGAAATGTCCTAATACCACCCCCTCACTCATCATCATGTGGCATTTTTCAGTGCTTAGTGAGAGGCGATCCTGTTCACAACGAATTAAAACTTTCTTTAAATTCTCCAGTGCTTCCTCAAAATCCTTGCCATAGGGAGTAAAATCATCCATAAAAACTTCCATACTATCATTAACCAATTCAGAAAATATGCCAATCACATCTCTTTGGAACGTTGCAGGTGCATTGCACAAGCCAAAGGGAAGCACCCTGTAGGCGAACGTTCCCCAGGGGCAAGTGAAGGTGGTCTTATCCTGATCCTATGGAGCAATCTGAATTTGATTGTACCCACTGAACCCATCCAGGAAGGAGAAGAACTTCTTCCCTGATAGGGTATCAAGTACCTGGTCAATAAAGGGCAGAGGAAAATGATCCTTTTGTGTAGCCTTGTTCAGCTCCCTATAATCGACACAGACTCTCCATTTACCATTTTTCTTGGGCACAATTACAAGTGGGGAAACCCACTCACTATCTGAGATAGGATAGATAAATCCTGCTTCCAAGAGTTTCTGGATTTCCTCCTTCACTATATCCCTCAAATTGGGGTTCATGCGTCGTTGGGGTTGACATACAGGCCAGGAGTCGTTTTTAATATAAATATGATGAGTGCACAGACTGGAAGGAATACCCTTCATGTCTGTATACTCCCAGGCGAATGCCCCCTTACGTTCCTTCAAGAGATTGGTTAGGTGCATCTGTTCTTCTGAGGAGAGACCAGGGTTGATGTTCAAAGTTTTTCCAGGCTCTACCTCAATAGGAATGCTTCTCGAGTTTTTCAAAACTGGGATTATGTTTGTGTCATTGACTAGTGCTTCCTCCGTAAGCTGTTCTTGTTCTTCCTTCCCAAGGGTACTGTTCAGGAGTTGATAAACTTCCTTATCTACTGAAGCAGGTTCGCTAATAAAATTATTAATGGCATCGTCTTCTATTTCGTTTTTGAAGGTTAGTGCCTTCCCTATTGTTAGTAATGGCTGAACATCCTCCTCCTCTTCCTGTTCTATCCAAAGGGAAGTTTCAGTTTCTAGACTCGGCCGTGCTGGAGGGTACAGGGTGAGGTTTTTGGTTTCCATACCATCAGATATAGTCATAGATCCTGATCGACAGCTGATGCAAGCATCAGCTGTAGCCAACCAAGGCCTCCCCAAGATCAATGGGTGTCCCCCCAGCTGTGATTTTGGTTGTAATACCAAAAAGTCGGCAGGGTATTCCCATGAGTCTACTGAAATAACAAGGTCGTCCAAAATCCCTTCGGGTCTGATGGTGTATCTGTCTGCCAATTCTAAGATGGTAGGGGTTGGTCTAATATTGGTGAATCCGAGCTTCTTTACAGTCTCCATTGTTATAACATTGATCGCAGCTCCTAAATCTACTAGTACGTTGGGTATCTGCGTTTGTCCTATGTGTACAGTGACAGTAGGATTGCCAGGATCCTCATACTTGGTTATAGGGGTTTTTCCGGTCATTAAGGCAGATAAATTCCCTATGACATGAACAGTAGGAGGATCTCTGGGTTTCCTTCCCGGTCTTTTAGTGCACAGGTCCCGAACAGTTCTAGCATAAATAGGTACATCTTGAAGGGCTTGCAAAAGGGGAATCTTAACATAAAGGTTCTTCAATTCTCCTAAGAGATTGAACTGGGGTTGCCCCCCTATTCTTGGTAGCGTCAGTCTCTCAGGGTAGGGTGGTTGACTTACCAGCTGGGTAGGCTGCGTATTATCTGATTTATCGTTTAATGTTTCAGCCGTCCCATCTGAGAGATGCTCAGCACCTTCAGTGATAGGAACCGGATCAAATGGATGCTGGGAACTCTCTTCTTTGTCATGCACGGGCGGTGAGATATGTTCTACTATCTTCCCAGACCGTAGGCGAATATCATTACAAGGTACAGGGGAGAGAGAGTAGGCCGGCATACTGAGAGCCTCCAATTGGTGGACTGTTTTATTATTTGGGTTAGGGTTAGGTTGGGCAGGCAGCTGAGGCCGTATTGGTATGTTAGGAACAGGATTATTTTGCAGCTGCAGCTACGACTGCTGAGGTGGGTATTGAGGATATTGATGAAATTGAGGATATGGAGGAGAATACGGTAACTGTTGAGGTGGAGGTGGTTGAGGAAACTGGTTCCCAGGATGGAAGTTCCTCCATCCAGGAGACCATGACGTAGGTTGATGTGGCGGCTGTGTCCAAGGACTCCATGAATTATAACCTTGCATCGCAGGTTGAGGAGAATTCCACTGAGCATAATTTGAAGGGAATTGTGTATTCACATTTTGCATATTAGTATTCCAATTATTCAAATTATTCAAAAATGGAAATGAATCGGGAGACATACCTTGATTCCGAGGCTGCCAGGGTTTCTTCTGTGCAATAAAGTAGGCTGAATCCACTTCTGGAGTTGATGCCTGCAGAACAGCCTTCACTTGGGGCAACGTGGGGCATTCTTTCATATCATGGTTCAGCTCGCACAGCTGACACACTTGTATTTTGTCAAGAAGGCATTCTTTCAGTGGATGAGTCTTTCTACATCGGGGACAGAACACACCTAGTGTGAGATCCTCCACTGCCTGTCTTTGCTTGGCCTTCAAGACATCAATCTCTGAAGAGATAGAGCTCATCATTTCTGTTTTAAAATTTTCAAGAAGATTGCCTATCTCCGCACGTGTAGCTCCCCCATTGGATGACTTCTGAGTTCTGTCGAAGACATCACGTTCCAGCTTATCTCGTTTATTCTGCTTGTTATGCCTAGAAGATCCCCTGGAGTATCTCTTACATAGTTCCACAATTGTCTCAAAAGGTTCTTTAGAGATATCTCCCTTTCCTAATAAATTTAGCATGTCTAAACAATCGTCCCTGATCCCTCGAAGCAGGATTATCTTGAGCACATCTAGTCCCATGTTCGTCTGCCTAGCTCTCTGCACATTGTACAGCAGCCTCTCTACAAAATCCTCCAAACTTTCATCCTCCTTCTGTACCATCTTGAATAACTCCTCTCTTTTGTCCCTGGTGTTGCAATATTCTTGATATTTTTCCAGGAACACTTGCTTCATCTTATTCCAATTAGCAACAGTTCCTCCCCCAAGGCTCATGAACCATCGTAATGCATTGTCCTTCAGGGTGGCAGGAAAAAGATTCAACTTTTGGGCATCTGTGACATAATCATAGCTGCGACAGAGGATATCGAATTCAAAAAGGAATTCGTCTGGATCTTCTGCTGCCCTGCCATGGAAGCGAGGTAATACCGACGGTGAAATGTTTTTCATAGGGGCTGTCCCTTCTAGCTGCTGTATTGGGAATCGCAATGTAGCCATAGTTTCTTCTGGCAGGGAATCATTTTCATGATGGTATTGTACCACTACTTCTTCCTCTTCGTTTTCATGTCTGTTATTCATCTTTTCTTCTGTATCCTCTCCTTCGTTCGTTTCTGCGTTCCTTACCTCAGTTGTAGCAGCTGCGTATTCTTTAGTTGTAACAGCTGCGTATTCTTCAGTTGTAACAGCTGAATCAGCCATTCCTTCTTTAGCAGGGGTATATGCAGGAATCACAGCTGCTCTTGTACCTTCCACTATGGATCCTGATGCTAGCGCTCCAAGATCAGCAGGGCCTCTTCTGATAGGAGTCTCCTGTTGACGAGTTCTGACAGCTGAGTCAGTTTTGTCAACAAGGTCGTCGATGAATGTTCTTCTACCCAGCGGTGGACCTCGACCACGACCCGAACCACCTACACTGTTAGTAATTTGTGGGGTTTTGGGGGTTGGGAGGTGATCGCGTTTTACCCTCCTCGTATTCATGCGAAGCAGATCATTTCAAAAACAACCAAAAAGACTGTCTAAAAGCAATTATCAGATGCAACTAATGACTAGTGTTTAATTTTCATCCTTCCTCGGCAACGGCGCCAAAATGTCAAGCACTCTATTTGCAGATAAATTAATATCAAACACACAGAGCATATGAAATTTATTGTCAACCCGAGAAAGTATTTTTATTTCAAAGGAGAAGTGCACAATATATGCTTAAACACAAAACCATTAGAAGTGAATACTTTTATCTTCTATCATCCATGTTCATCCCAAGAATCTATGCAATCCCAATTGCCTTCTAACTGCTATACTATAATTCTTTTCTATTATGCATCAAGAGGAAATGGTATCAGATCTAATCAAGGATTGCAAAAAGGAAATCTCACTTGCATTCTAAAATAATCACTTGTCTAATTTAATCAAGATGGGAATCATAAAGCGTGAACTGAACATTACTCTAGAATTTCAAATGAAAGAGATTGAAGCAACTGTTCTAAGAAACTGAATTACAAAATAGAAATCAATCAACACATAACAGGAAAGCTAAATTGTAAGGGCTCCTGGGATCACGTCTCAACTGTAGGATGAACACGGTAGTGTGAACAGAAATTGAAATATGTAAAGCAACCCTGACTCAGTCGACTGTTATTCTATACCATTCACCAATCTCACAGAAATGTAATCTTTTACTGGGAAATCCACACAATAAATATTGCTGCTGCGTACAAAAGAAAGAATAAAACATCACACAACAAGAAAGATGAAATCCTAAATTAACTCAGCAATCTCTGTGGAAGACGGGCCCAGTCTTCACACAGAGACGCTGGTTGAACAACACCCTCTTTAACTCAGAAGTAACCCCTTATATTAACAGAAGAATGAGTACACAGTTTGGCTTGGCTGCTAATATAAGATTAATTAATTGTTTGCTATCCAACCCCTGGGTCGAGGCAACTCCCCATATTTATACATACAAATTATAACATCTAATCCTATAATTGGGCAGCCATGAAGATCTCTGATCTTCAGGCGCCCTGAATAATCTAGCTGTTACAATGCGTGGCAGAACCGAAATATCCAAATATGAGAGAGTTATTAATTGCCCCAAGAGTGGCGGTCCCTCCAGCTCACAGCTGGACTCAAGCAGCGATATACTTAAGATAGCAATTTCTGTTACAGCTGCCCTGTCACGACTGTGCCTTGATTGATGATTCGAGCCCCAAGGAACCTTCTACAAGCAATGAACGTCCCTTCCTTCATGACTTGTTCAGCTCCGATCTTCCTGCAGTCTATTTATCTCAACTACCTTCATAAATCGCATCATGTTAGCACAAATTAAGAGATGCACAGCTTTAATTATCACAATCATAAGTATTAATACAATAAAACAATAATCGGCCATACTCTCAGAACCCGAATTTTCTGAAAATTTTAAAATTTTTTATTTTAACAATAAATGTTACTTAATTGCATTCCTGGTCCTGTTTATTTTTAGTAACTAATCATAATCTTGTTTGAAAGGTTCTGTTTTAATACAAATGTGATTTTTGTGATTTTAAATGTTGACTGTTTTCGTTTCAAACTTCAAGGGAGAGCTAGCCATAGCTGACTAGCTTACTTAGCTTGCGAGCTAATGCATAATTTGTCTTTTGTTTGCAGGTACACCGGGGAAGTATGGATCACTGTAATTTAATTTTTGTAAGCATCAAACTCCTTTCCCTGCACTGTAAAAACTTAAAGAAAATCTATTTACTATTATTGGTTGTTGTGTAAGACAGTAAAGTTCTTTTCATGAAATTTACGCTTGAATAAGATTGATAGTCTGTCTCGACATGATATCTCTTATCCTGGATAGTGTTATCGGGTTTGCGATGAATTACAAAGTTTCCGTCATATCCATTGCGTCATAATCATGACTCTATGTTAATACTGTAAACTAACACTGTAACAAGTTGTTTGTATCATGTTTAATGTCTGCATATAGTGACGTTAGCGTTATGTGATATATTGTCAACTGTTACCGATGATTACTGTTGTGTTCACGTATTATTAGCATGAGTTGAAAATGTAACTCCTCTGGCGATGTACCATTATATTCATCTATATTTCAAGTTCCTATGACCACTTAGTGTTATTGTTTAACTTATGTCATCTAACTGTGCCTTGTTTTTAAACTACGTTTTTTGTATGGACCTGTAGATGAGTTATATTTTAAACATCATAATAATAAAGGTTGTTATTCTAATTGTCGCTTGTTTAACAATAATATCGGGAGAATTATGATAATATGGCTTATTTAATCATGGTGTATCCAATCATATGGTTATGGTACTAATTCAATGTTTAAAATAATGTGGAGTTCTCTTTTGAAGATTGACTACATCTTCGTTCAAATGATTGTAGGAAAAATAAATATAATGTGCCTTGACATTATCGATGGCTTGGTTTCAATATATATATAATACAATGATTATCAATCATAGTGTTCTCCATACGTTGCTCAAGGTTTATATCCATGCAAATGTTTTGGAATCGATGAACAATTAATCGAGCTGCAACTGAACTATAGAATTCGACCCATGTGAAATTGATAAATCTAAAGGCTACGTGGTTGACTCTCCTCCTTGCGTTGGGTGATATATAAGTCAGAGTCGAAACCCTACCTGGTCATTATCTCTGCCTTCGGGCTCGGGTTGTAAGGGAGAAACCCTCCATGTCTGAACTTGAAGTTTGGCACTGTAAAATGCTATTTGCTTAGGATTCTGGTCACGTTGTTTATTTCTCTGGAAGTATAGAGGTCTTTGGGCTCTGCTATTGGCGTCTGCTACTGTTCCATTTGTATCTTGGTCTCGTTGTAATTCTATGTTTGAGTCCCAGCTACTTACAGTCTTCCACTGTCGCTGGTGTGAGTATGAGGTAGGGTTTCGCTACTTGTTTTTATCCATGAGGTGGTTGTGTATTGGGTTTTGAAGTGTGCTCCCTGACTGGCTCATTCACAGCTTAAGGGTTTTGTTTAAAATGTTGCCTGTCGTGACTGTCAATAGAGAGGTGCTGGAAGTCTCTCTTACTCATCCAACTGACGAATGTGATGGGGTTTCGCTACCTGGTTCAACTTGTGACTACTAGGTTGTCCACGGGGTTGCTTTCTCCATTGGCTCAGGTAAGATAGTATCAATGTTTTCACAGTTTTGGTTTGCAAAAGATTGTTTAGATTTAAAAATAGTATTAACAACTTTCGGCACTTGGTAATGTGCAGGTCCTATTGTTCCTGAAGGTGCACAGGGTTTCATCTTCAGCGCTGGCTCCTCCGGGTAAGCCTGGTTATCCACGGCTGTCTCTCTCTTTGTTGGTTTTGATGTGCTAGGGTTATGTCTGGAAGGGACCTCCGATATAATGGGATTGTTATTGTTCTTGTGACATGGATACAGTCACATATATAAATTGTTTTGTTTATAATAGAAAGGGTTTGATACCCCGGCAGGTCTATGAAGAACCATCTACGGCTCAGACTGTATGAGGCCAGGGGTTGTTATTGTCATTGTATTTCCTATGCGTAGGGTTTTACCCACGCTGTATCAGTTAATAGTTACTGTAATATTGGTCCTGTCATGTGGCCGTGTATCATTCTGCGTTTTTTATTTAAATGAACAGAGTGTTTTAAATATAAGGATGTTTTGAGTTCTCAGATACTTGCAAAGGATGATAACTCTGCTGTAGGTGAAACCATGTATTTGTCTCTCTGCGTTTTCGTTGATTTTGAGTATTTAATATAAAGGATGTTAATGTTTACTACCGTTACTGTAATGGCTAATGAAAATAGGGTTAACCCTGGCGAACTGGGAAATCTCTTTCGGATTAATATAAACATATGAAAATGGTTGGGTTCGATGGTGACTGGAAACGAGTTGGGAAATTTTTGGTTCTTGTATAATTATCGAATATAACTGTGGATAAAATATATATATAAACTAAGTATAAAATCTCCTGTAGGTTCGATTCGTTATATGAGGCATTTCTTTTCTCTTATTTTCAACCTGTCGACTTAATATGGTCTGGCTACGGCCGTATTAGGTTTTCTACCCACTCTCAAGGAGAAAATACTAATAATGAAATAAGTCTTATTACAATAATTAACTATGAGGGTTTGTAACAGCCAACAATGGCTAAGCTCGTTGATAGCTTCTCTGCGTGTTAAGATGTTTGTCTATAGATAAGACAACTTACGACAGAGCTGTGTATTTCATGTAATACAAGCTCGATAATGAACAGTAGTCTATGACCGTGATTTGATTAAAGAAACAATGAAGTCTTCTAAGTGGTAAGACTTGGCTTCGAGCCAGTCAATACGTTTGTCTTGTTTTAAAACACACTGTCAATTCTGTTGTGACAACATGGCTACAATATGATAATATTAGGTTTAAAAGAAAATAACAAATACAGTTTCTGTGTTTGTATTTGACTATGATTTTTGTTGAATAAGATTGTATGGGAAGTTTGTAAACAATGAAACATTGTTGCATCCACATCTTTTGGATAATCGATAACAGTCAATGATGTTCTGAGAATAGATAAATATAATGATATGTGTTTTGTTTTCCTTTAGCTCGATATAGAGAATAACCTGTATCTATAGTTGACAGAAATAAGAAGCAGATATAAACTAGTACATTGCTCTAATAGAAATCATTCCTGTACATTTCTCTATTGGGAAATATTTCACAGAAATTCTAAGGTTTATCTATGTGTTTGTTCTTATGATTGTTTTAATAGATGTATTTCTGGAATGACTACTGTTTAATATTCTGTCTATTATTTAACTATTAATAGAAATTCTAGAAATAAATAACCATGATATTTGATTACTGTAATAGTAACAGATATATTCTGCATAGAATAATTGCTCTATTTAAGTGATAATAGGAAAAATTCTAAGACATATGAGTTCTGCAAATTCTACCCAAAAGACAATACAGAAAACAAATCTACTGAAAATAAATACTGTTCAAAACATAGTTGAGATAGTCCATCCTACATTTAATTTATTAAATACACAGCAGGAAGAGTGGCAGAACCTATATCTCTGGTAGACAATAACAGCAATGGGAGGCTGTTCCTCCCTACCAATTCCTGGAGAGTTCCCAAACAGCACTTCTCAGGACCCCCGAGCTTGCTCTGGTCTAACTGGCTGGAACTAGGTACAGCCAACAATTCCCTCAGCCAAAGCAGCTATACTGGAACCAAGTTACTGCAACTTCCTGACTCAAAACACTTCCTTACTGTTTTTCCCACTTCCTCAATGGGATTCCTGAATAGCATTCACCTGAATGTATTCTCCCTCTAGAACAAATGTTGAACCCCCAGCTCAGTTCATTGAGTAGTATATAAAAGATGGCCTAGGTCTTAGTTGGGTTAACTGTCATTAATGAGCCACCTGCTCAGATTCCACTTTCTTGGGGAATCATGACCCCAAAATATAGGGAAGTTGCCACCTGCAACTCAGGAAGTGTTTGAGGATGCTGCCACTTGTCTTTTGTCCTTCCACCTAATTCCATCCACCAGTTAGACCAGTAACCTCTTTTAACAGCTCTCCCATGCTGTTGTCTCCATAATTTATTTATAAATAATAATTATTCAGAATTTACATTCCATTTCTGGAGACTCTGCTGAGTCATCCATTCCTACTTAGCATTAAATTTAACATAATGTCTCAGGAATATTAATAAAATAATTACATTATTTTAATAAAATTGGGGTATGTGACATACACACCCCCTTAAAATGTAACATCGTCCTCGATGTTACTTATTCTTCTTCTTCAGCCACCTGCTGGAATAGATGGGGATATGCTTCCCGCATCTTACTTTCCAGCTCCCAGGTAGCTTCTTCAGGACTAAGGTGCTTCCATTGCACCTTCACTTGTCCAATTATGCGGTTCCGTAGAGTAATTTCCCTCCTCCCGAGGATACAATCCGGTTCCACCAGAACTTCCCCTTCTGGTTCTACCTGTACAATGTTCCAATCAATAACATGAGTAGCATCATGAACATACTTTTTCAAAACAGAGATATGAAAAACATTGTGTACTTTCAAATTTGGTGGTAATGCTAACTGATAAGCAACTTGACCGATTCTAGATAAAATTTCAAATGGACCACAGTAACGTGGTGCTAATTTTGCACAACTTCCTAATCTTAGGGAGCTCTTCTTTGGCCTTACCTTGATGAACACATGTTCACCTACCTGGAACTCTTTAGGAGTTCTTTTCAAATCTGCTTGACTCTTTTGCCGATCCTGGGCAATCTTCAAGTTCTCCTACACTTGTTTCACAATCTGTTCCATTTCTTTCAATAAATCAGGTCCTAACACTAATCTATCTACTGGATTACTCCAGGAGATAGCAGTGTTGCATTTTCGTCCATACAGAATCTCAAAAGGACTAAACTTAGCTGATGACTGATAGCTGTTATTGTATGCAAATTCGGCCAAGTGTAAATAATCCTCCCACTTACCTGGTTGATCTTTAACATACATCCTTAACAGATCTTCTAATACCTGATTAACTCTTTCAGTTTGTCCGTCCATCTGAGGATGGAAAGAGGTGCTGAAATTTAAAGTGGTGTTTAATCCTTTGAACAAGGATCTCCAAAAATTTCCTGTGAATTTAGGATCCCTGTTTGATATAATAACTTTTGGAATACCGTGTAACCGAAAAATCTGTTTTAAAAAGATATCTGCTATGTTTGCAGCTTTGTATGTGGTTTTAACAGGAATAAAGTGTGCTGATTTACTTAATTTGTCTACCACTACCATAATTGAATCATTCTGATGTTGATTTTTGGGTAAACCCGTAATGAAATCCAGGCTGATTATTTCCCATTTCCAGCTAGGAATAGGTAAAGGTTGCAGCAATCCAGGTGGATGTTGGTGTTCTGTTTTTACTTGTTGGCAGTCCAAACACCTAGCTAAATACTCAGCTGTTTCAGATTTCATGTTAGGCCAAAAATATTCTTTTCTCAACATGGTGACGGTCTTTTGATAGCCTGGATGCCCGGAGTAAGGGGTTTTATGAATTTCGTCTAGAATTAACAGTTTAACTTTAGGTGCATTAGGAATATACAGCCTATCTTTAAACAATAAAAATCCGTTTTCATTTAAACTATACCCTTTTATCAAACTTTCTGTGGGTTGTTCTTTGGCTGCAGTTTGTAAATGCTGATAATTTTCGTCTAATTTTATCCCTTCAGCCAGCTGTTCATTTAAGTCAGAGGTGTAAGTGCTGCTAGCTGATATAAAATTTAGCTTTGCATTTCTGCTCAAGGCATCAGCCACCTTATTTTCCTTCCCTTTTATGTGTTGGATTTCAAAATCGTATTCACTTAGGAATGCCAGCCACCTGGCTTGTCTTGCATTTAAATTAGGCTGATCTAAAAGGTATTTCAGACCTTTATTATCTGTTAGTAAAGTGAATTTTCTGCCTATTAGGTGGTGTCGCCACATCTTTAAAGCATGAATTACAGCAGCTAATTCTAGGTCATAAGTGGCATAATTCTTTTCATGGATTTTCAGCTTCCTAGATTCGTAAGCAATGACATGTCCTTCTTGAGTCAGCACTCCGCCTAAACCATCATTACAAGCGTCGGTGCAAACTACGAAATCTTTATTTGGGTCCGCTATTCTAAGAATAGGTGCAGTTGTCAATAAGGTCTTAAGTTTCTTGAAGCTTTCTTCACACTTCGCATTCCAATCAAACTTCTTGCCTTTCTTTTGCAAAGAAGTGATTGGGTTGGCTATTTTTGAAAAGCCTTCAATAAACCTCCGGTAGTAACCGGTAATCCCCATGAAAGATCTAACGTCCGTCACATCTTTAGGTACTGGCCATTCTTCAATCGCCCGAATCTTTTCGGGATCCACTGAAATCCCTTCCTTAGTGACTACGTGTCCTAAGTACTGGATTTCGTCTTTGAAGAAGTCACACTTGCTGAATTTCGCAAAGAGCTGTTGTTCTCTCAGTTCTTGTAAGACTATACGTAAGTGTTCTTTATGCTCCTCCTCATTCTTAGAATAGACTAAAATGTCGTCGATGAATACGACAACAAATTTATCTAAATACTTATGCATTATGTTGTTCATTAAGCACATAAAAACAGCTGGGGCATTAGTAATCCCAAATGGCATTACGACAAATTCGTAATGTCCATATCTTGTTCTAAAAGCTGTTTTGAAAATGTCTTCCTCTTTAATTCTCACCTGATGATAACCCGATCTCAGATCGATCTTGGAGAATACCGTAGCTCCACGTAGCTGATCAAACAGATCATCAATACGAGGTAACGGATACCTGTTTTTAATCGTCATCTTGTTTAGTTGACGATAATCTATACAAAGTCGCATAGTTCCGTCCTTCTTTTTAACGAAAATCACTAGTGCTCCCCAAGGGGATACACTGGGTCGAATATAGTTCTTGTCTATTAACTCCTTTAACTGAGTTTTCAACTCGTTAAGCTCCAAGATATTCATACAATACGGGGCTTTTGAACT
Source organism: Larix kaempferi (assembly GCA_027924585.1). Taxonomy (NCBI): domain Eukaryota; kingdom Viridiplantae; phylum Streptophyta; class Pinopsida; order Pinales; family Pinaceae; genus Larix; species Larix kaempferi. The sequence continues at coordinate 31,869,914 of BSBM01000091.1, read as the reverse complement.
AGGAACAGCACCTGGTACCAGCTCAATTGTAAAGTCTAGCTCCCTCTTGGGAGGCAATTCTGGGATTTCCTCAGGAAAAACGTCAATAAATTCATTGACTACAGGGATGTTCTCTACTGTTTTCTGGTTGCTTTCGGACTTATCTGTCTCATCTGTAATAGTTACAGCATAGGTCTTGCACCCTTTTCTGACTGCCCTTTTAAGTTGTAAGGCAGAAATCTGCCTAACTACTGTTTTCCTAGGGATACCCCTGACAGTTACAGGCTGTCCACTACTGTTTACACACCTAAAAGTTTTGTCAAAACAGTTTAAAACGACCCTATGTTGTTCCAACCAGTCCATTCCGATAAGTATGTCATAAGAGCCAAGTGGTAAGATGTTCAGTTTAACTGTAGTTCTAAATTCGTTCATGTTTAAGATGCATTCTTTTACATAACAGTTTACTTTCCTCTTTGCCCCAGTAGCTAATTGTACAGACCAAGAATTATCAAATCTTTCAACAGTCAATTTACATTTTTCTACCAGCTGAGGTGAAATATAACTAAGACTAGCACCTGGATCTATTAAAATAGTAACAGGGGTTTTGTTAATCATACCTCCTACTTCCACCATGGAAGTTTGGTAGTCAGCCTGGCGGTTTTCCAACGCTGCATTGATTCGGGGCATAGTTCCTGCAAAATCTCCAACTGTCATTTCCTCTTGAACAGTATGAATATTGCTGATTTGTTTCTTTCTGTTTGGGCAGACTGAAGCATAATGTGGCCCATTACACTCCCAGCACTTGACAGGTTCTTTTCGCTCAAAATTTTTGGTGTAGTTTCCATGGTTATTAGGAGTCTCCTTGCTGTTTTTGTAATTGTTGGAATGGCTGACAGCTCCGTTTTTGTTTCCCTGGAATCTTTTACCATTGAAGTGGTTTCCGTTTTTGCCATTCTTGAAACTTTTATGAGAGGCAAACTCATTTCTCTTGTACTCCATCTGATTGCTGTTCTTTTTGGCTTTCCAGCTGGCTATCCCCTCTTTCTTTTTATTCTGTTCATAACAGAAATTGGCCTTGCGCATAGCTTCTTCCAGTGTTTTGGGGTTGTCATATTCAATCCTGTCCTTGATATGATAGGGCAGACAACTAAGAAACAGCTGTATTTTTGGTTTCTCTTCGACAAAATACGGTACATACCGCAACAGACTTAAAAATTTACTGTTTAAGTCCTTCATCGTCATAGATCCGAGCTTTAGTTCATAAAATTCCTTGGCCCTCTCCTCATAATACTGTTCGGACAGGAATTTCTTCTTGAAGTATCTTTTAAAAGTACTCCAATTAACTTCTCTCTCTTTAATCCCCTTGACCCTTTTCAGGTCTTGCCACCATATGTCCGATTTTCCCGAGAGGTTGTAGATGGCCATTCGTGCCTTCAGCTGATTTGAGTAGTTATAGATCTGAAAATATTTTCTCATCCCGGATAACCAGGATTCCGCCTCTTCCCCAGTTTCAGATTCTCCATTGAAGTTTGGGGGTTTTATCTTCTTAAACTCTCCGGAAATCTCTTCATAAGGCTTGTACTTTTTCCTTCGGTTGTGTAGCTCAGTTTCACTGCTGTCACTGCTTGTGTGATAACTGGGTTGTCCCTTTCTTTCTTCAGATGATGAACTGCTGTCGGATTTAGCTGGTTTTGTTCTTTTTGACCCTTTTTGATGACTAACTTCTTCTGAGTCAGCTCGTTTGCTCCTTCCTTCAGTCTGAAATTTTTCTATCAATAGTTGATTTAACTGCTCCTGAGTCTTTAGAATCCTTTCATTATCCTTCTTGACTGTTTCCATCTCTGTCTTTAATCCTCTTATGGTCTGCATCAGCTCAGTGGTGTGAGCAATTACTTCTTCTGTCTCAGGTTCTCTTGACATCTGTCTGGTCACAGCATTTGGAGATTCCTCCTCAGCGTATTCTCCTAGTTTTTCCATACCTATCTGATAATTCAGAAAAAAGAAATTTTCTGTTCTGTATCTGAAACCGAAATATATGTTAGTACTTTATATATAAAAAAAAAAATTCTTTTTATGATCACTGTTTTGCGGAAGTTAGTGGAGTCACATCCAAGCCTAGTGTCTGAACCATGCTCTGATACCACATGTCAGAACCCGAATTTTTTGAAAATTTTAAAATTTTTTATTTTAACAATAAATGTTACTTAATTGCATTCCTGGTCCTGTTTATTTTCAGTAACTAATCATAATCTTGTTTGAAAGGTTCTGTTTTAATACAAATGTGATTTTTGTGATTTTAAATGTTGACTTTTTTCGTTTCAAACTTCAAGGGAGAGCTAGCCATAGCTGACTGGCTTACTTAGCTTGCGAGCTAATGCATAATTTGTCTTTTGTTTGCAGGTACACCGGTGAAGTATGGATCACTGTAATTTAATTTTTGTAAGCATCAAACTCCTTTCCCTGCACTGTAAAAACTTAAAGAAAATCTATTTACTATTATTGGTTGTCGTGTAAGACAGTAAAGTTCTTTTCATGAAATTTACGCTTGAATAAGATTGATAGTCTGTCTCGACATGATATCTCTTATCCTGGATAGTGTTATCGGGTTTGCGATGAATTACAAAGTTTCCGTCATATCCATTGCGTCATAATCATGACTCTATGTTAATACTGTAAACTAACACTGTAACAAGTTGTTTGTATCATGTTTAATGTCTGCATATAGTGACGTTAGCGTTATGTGATATATTGTCAACTGTTACCGATGATTACTGTTGTGTTCACGTATTATTAGCATGAGTTGAAAATGTAACGCCTCTGGCGATGTACCATTATATTCATCTATATTTCAAGGTCCTATGACCACTTAGTATTATTGTTTAACTTATGTCATCTAACTGTGCCTTGTTTTTAAACTACGTTCTTTGTATGGACCTGTAGATGAGTTATATTTTAAACATCATAATAATAAAGGTTGTTATTCTAATTGTCGCTCGTTTAACAATAATATCGGGAGAATTATGATAATATGGCTTATTTAATCATGGTGTATCCAATCATATGGTTATTGTAATAATTCAATGTTTAAAATAATGTGGAGTTCTCTTTTGAAGATTGACTACATCTTCGTTCAAATGATTGTAGGAAAAAGAAATATAATGTGCCTTGACATTATCGATGGCTTGGTTTCAATATATATATAATACAATGATTATCAATCATAGTGTTCTCCATACGTTGCTCAAGGTTTATATCCATGCAAATGTTTTGGAATCGATGAACAATTAATCGAGCTGCAACTGAACTATAGAATTCGACCCATGTGAAATTGATAAATCTAAAGGCTACGTGGTTGACTCTCCTCCTTGCGTTGGGTGATATATAAGTCAGAGTCGAAACCCTACCTGGTCATTATCTCTGCCTTCGGGCTCGGGTTGTAAGGGAGAAACCCTCCATGTCTGAACTTGAAGTTTGGCACTGTAAAATGCTATTTGCTTAGGATTCTAGTCACGTTGTTTATTTCTCTGGAAGTATAGAGGTCTTTGGGCTCTGCTATTGGCGTCTGCTACTGTTCCATTTGTATCTTGGTCTCGTTGTCATTCTATGTTTGAGTCCCAGCTACTTACAGTCTTCCACTGTCGCTGGTGTGAGTATGAGGCAGGGTTTCGCTACTTGTTTTTATCCATGAGGTGGTTGTGTATTGGGTTTTGAAGTGTGCTCCCTGACTGGCTCATTCACAGCTTAAGGGTTTTGTTTAAAATGTTGCCTGTCGTGACTGTCAATAGAGAGGTGCTGGAAGTCTCTCTTACTCATCCAACTGACGAATGTGATGGGGTTTCGCTACCTGGTTCAACTTGTGACTACTAGGTTGTCCACGGGGTTGCTTTCTCCATTGGCTCAGGTAAGATAGTATCAATGTTTTCACAGTTTTGGTTTGCAAAAGATTGTTTAGATTTAAAAATAGTATTAACAACTTTCGGCACTTGGTAATGTGCAGGTCCTATTGTTCCTGAAGGTGCACGGGGTTTCATCTTCAGCGCTGGCTCCTCCGGGTAAGCCTGGTTATCGATGGCTGTCTCTCTCTTTGTTGGTTTTGATGTGCTAGGGTTATGTCTGGAAGGGACCTCCGGTATAATGGGATTGTTATTGTTCTTGTGACATGGATACAGTCACATATATAAATTGTTTTGTTTATAATAGAAAGGGTTTGATACCCTGGCATGTCTATGAAGAACCATCTACGGCTCAGACTGTATGAGGCCAGGGGTTGTTATTATCATTGTATTTCCTATGCGTAGGGTTTTACCCACGCTGTATCAGTTTATAGTTACTGTAATATTGGGCCTGTCATGTGGCCGTGTATCATTCTGCGTTTTTTATTTAAATGAACAGAGTGTTTTAAATATAAGTATGTTTTGAGTTCTCAGATACTTGCAAAGGATGATAACTCTGCTGCAGGTGAAACCATGTATTTGTCTCTCTGCGTTTTCGTTGATTTTGAGTATTTAATATAAAGGATGTTAATGTTTACTACCGTTACTGTAATGGCTAATGAAAATAGGGTTAACCCTGGCGAACTGGGAAATCTCTTTCGGATTAATATAAACATATGAAAATGGTTGGGTTCGATGGTGACTGGAAACGAGTTGGGAAATTTTTGGTTCTTGTATAATTATCGAATATAACTGTGGATAAAATATATATATAAACTAAGTATAAAATCTCCTGTAGGTTCGATTCGTTATATGAGGCATTTCTTTTCTCTTATTTTCAACCTGTCGACTTAATATGGTCTGGCTACGGCCGTATTAGGTTTGCTACCCACTCTCAAGGAGAAAATACTGATAATGAAATAAGTCTTATTACAATAATTAACTATGAGGGTTTGTAACAGCCAACAATGGCTAAGCTCGTTGATAGCTTCTCTGCGTGTTAAGATGTTTGTCTATAGATAAGACAACTTACGACGGAGCTGTGTATTTCATGTAATACAAGCTCGATAATGAACAGTAGTCTATGACTGTGATTTGATTAAAGAAACAATGAAGTCTTCTAAGTGGTAAGACTTGGCTTCGAGCCAGTCAATACGTTTGTCTTGTTTTAAAACACACTGTCAATTCTGTTGTGACAACATGGCTACAATATGATAATATTAGGTTTAAAAGAAAATAACAAATACAGTTTCTGTGTTTGTATTTGACTATGATTTTTGTTGAATAAGATTGTATGGGAAGTTTTTAAACAATGAAACATTGTTGCATCCACATCTTTTGGATAATCGATAACAGTCAATGATGTTCTGAGAATAGATAAATATAATGATATGTGTTTTGTTTTCCTTTAGCTCGATATAGAGAATAACCTGTATCTATAGTTGACAGAAATAAGAAGCAGATATAAACTAGTACATTGCTCTAATAGAAATCATTCCTGTACATTTCTCTATTGGGAAATATTTCACAGAAATTCTAAGGTTTATCTATGTGTCTGTTCTTATGATTGTTTTAATAGATGTATTTCTGGAATGACTACTGTTTAATATTCTGTCTATTATTTAACTATTAATAGAAATTCTAGAAATAAATAACCATGATATTTGATTACTGTAATAGTAACAGATATATTCTGCATAGAATAATTGCTCTATTTAAATGATAATAGGAAAAATTCTAAGACATATGAGTTCTGCAAATTCTACCCAAAAGACAATACAGAAAACAAATCTACTGAAAATAAATACTGTTCAAAACATAGTTGAGATAGTCCATCCTACATTTAATTTATTAAATACACAGCAGGAAGAGTGGCAGAACCTGTATCTCTGGTAGACAATAACAGCAATGGGAGGCTGTTCCTCCCTACCAATTCCTGGAGAGTGCCCAAACAGCACTTCTCAGGACCCCCGAGCTTGCTCTGGTCTAACTGGCTGGAACTAGGTACAGCCAACAATTCCCTCAGCCAAAGCAGCTATACTGGAACCAAGTTACTGCAACTTCCTGACTCAAAACACTTCCTTACTGTTTTTCCCACTTCCTCAATGGGATTCCTGAATAGCATTCACCTGAATGTATTCTCCCTCTAGAACAAATGCTGAACCCCCAGCTCAGTTCATTGAGTAGTATATAAAAGATTTCCTAGGTCTTAGTTGGGTTAACTGTCATTAATGAGCCACCTGCTCAGATTCCACTTTCTTGGGGAATCATGACCCCAAAATATAGGGAAGTTGCCACCTGCAACTCAGGAAGTGTTTGAGGATGCTGCCACTTGTCTTTTGTCCTTCCACCTAATTCCATCCACCAGTTAGACCAGTAACCTCTTTTAACAGCTCTCCCATGCTATTGTCTCCATAATTTATTTATAAATAATAATTATTCAGAATTTACATTCCATTTCTGGAGACTCTGCTGAGTCATCCATTCCTACTTAGCATTAAATTTAACATAATGTCTCAGGAATATTAATAAAATAATTACATTATTTTAATAAAATTGGGGTATGTGACACATACCTTGGTAATTTGGGGAATAAGATGAGGACAATAAGTCTAATTACCAAGATAATTGGTGTAGGACAAGGGCAGGGAAGATGATAAATGATGATAAAAAAGGGGCCAATTCTGGGCTCAAAAAAAGTAATTCGCAGAACATAAACCATTCACATTGACAAAATCATCTTACTTAATCGTATTAAGCATCATCAAATTCGCAGCATCATAAACATACACAATCATTCATCATCATAAGAGACAGAAGATAGATATCACATCATAACCGAACATCTCCATGCATTCATTAAACTCTGCGGAAAACCCATCGCGGGAATAGTCATAAGATCTTACTGCGGATACAATACTCTAAAATAGGGCATAGCGAACCTGTCTTAATCTCTCCAATCCAATCTTCCCTTAGGCTTACAATTATCCTCTATTTATATGCTTATATTTTATTACAACATGGTCTATATGACCGACTTAACAATTAAATAATCTAAACTATTCTTGCGCTTCCTTGGACTTTGCGGTTATTCCTTCTTCCACGGGATTTGGCTTTCGTGCCTGTCATCTTTCTCACTTCCTACGGATCTATCCCATGCCAACAGGCCCCCAACACAAACTTGTGGCTCATCCTCGAGCCACTGCAACTTGGCACCTCTGGTTTACACTTAGCCATCGCTGCGTTGTCCTTCCGAAACTGTTCTTGTCGTTTGGAGCTCGCTGTTGCATACTTTTCATCCCGATATGTTGATTCTTGGCTCGCTGTCATGTATTTAGCGAACTCATCCTTCAGTCAATTGGAAACTTGATCACCAACCTCTCGGGAAGCCACCACCTTGCCTCGTGGTCGCTCCCGACTGAGGAAAAGTTCATCCACATCTCCCAGGTGGGAAACAGGCCGACTGTTCCGGCACATCTATTTCGCACCCTGGGTTGCCTTATACTAGGGCTGGGGAGCCTCCACTCCTCGCATTCTCATATTCATCGGGACAATGAATCTTCGCACTATACCCACTCACTTAGAAATCTTGAATGATACCTCAACTTTGTTTCCCTAGAGTCCCTGTGCTGGTTGTTCGTGGACGCTCGTCATTCTAGCTCTTAGTGCACCTGGTGTGCTATCGTGCGAAAGAAAATGGATCATTTCCACAGCCTCCTTGGAACTCCTTACTCAACTAACTGCCTGAACAACCCGCAGCATGAAACTTCCTAAATTTCCTCTCCCTACTCATCGATACTATGTTGTTCTATCAGCCTTCACCTCTAGTATTTATGCTTGCACTTCATGTCTTTGAGGTCTGGTGCCGTTATCATTTGCACAATCTTGGCCATACTATGGTGATGCGATCATCATTTTCCCCCGCTGTCGTCTGGTGATACTTGTTCGCGGTCACATGCTCGGATGTGAGTCTCACATGCGTAGTGTCATTTGGTTGAGTTAGCTGTACCTTCATACGTAGCGGTAAAGCGCTATCTGACTGGTAGCACCCTTTGTTACATCTGTCCTCATCAGAGCCTGACTGGCCATCGTGTCTTTGTTCATCCAAGTCCTCCATCATCTTTTACTATCATGTTTTTTTTTTTTAAGTGTTGTGTTGGATCATAGCGATAGGGCTTTAGCCTATTTCCATTCACCATGTGAGGCAACAATTCCCCATCTAAGGTCTGTAACTGCACTGCACCACCGTTAGTCACAAAATTGATGATGTAGGGTCCTAACTAGTGCATTTGTAATTCACCTGGGTGTTTCGCAAACTTGCTATCGTATAGCAACACTGCATCTCCTTTCTGAAAATATTTCTGCTTATATCCTCTGATAAACTTGCGGTAATAGCCTGTGTGGCCCAACATTTTTGTGAGTTTCTTAACTGTTGTGTAATATCTTTGTCAATATCTGACCAAGATATTGCCTTCCTCTTCAGAGTTTAATAAAATTTTACTAGCAATGTTTATGGCAAATTCTCAAACTGGATAGGATGTAAGTGACGAGGATTAAAAATTTGAATGGGGATGGTAGGAATGAGATTAGGTTCTAGAATTTAAGTGGCTGAGTGTGCAGCAGCATCAAAATAAGTTCTGAGCAGAAGTCCTTGACACAAAGTACTAGAGCCATTCACTTTTCAGCAATAGAGCAACTCCATTGCCTACTTCGAGGCTTCCTGGGCTTCTAGCATATGCCAACAAGACTGCGTCAAGGTTATCAGAGTTTAGGACATATTTATATCAGTCTTTTAAGTTATAAAATATGCTAGAATGAAGACTAGGTGATCTTCGAAAGGTTTGGAGTAATTTGGGGCTTAGTTGCACATGGTGGACTATTGAGCTAGTCAAACTACAGGATTTCCAAAATGAGGCTAAAAGCATTCAAATTATTATTACAGGGAAAGATATGGATATTATACTGATTTATCAAGCCCCTCCAACTGACAGAATACAAAATGGATTCTCAAAATAGTTTTAGCAGTAAATATGGTGAAACTAGTCTAGAATAAGCACCCAACTAGCTAGTCTTGCATTTTAATTCATCAAACTACTCCAATAAATGATAAAATCTGTTCTGATATAAAATAATTTTCTGATATATAAAATTCATCTAAAATAAGTCTAAATATGTGCTTCATAACTCTTCTCTTAATTATTTGAATGTCTCTCAAGCTTATAGTGCCTCACAGGCTAGAATTTTCATTACAATAGATAGAGAATGAAGAGAAGAATTATAATATTATTGTGGCTCTGCTCTGGAGTTATGATCAGGTCACCTAAAAGTCATATGACTATTATTTGCTGCATACTGAACTTTTGAAATTGACTGGAGCGCATTCACTGAGTCATCCCTCTCCTCCAGGGAAAACTCCTCTAGATTTAGCTGTGAATGTGAAAATGAGTGAGAAGAGAGGTATCGATCTGATCTGAAGCTGGTTACAGATATTGAAAACCTATTATGTCTACAAAAATGGCTGTACCAACTTTCCTTCATCCCCAAGGCGTATTCCCAATATCTATCTTCTTCAATGGATGAATCTTCACCAAAACTAGCTGTGGAATCACTGCCGGAGGAACCTGTTCTCCCGAATGACTGTAGATATTCAATGGAGGATAGACGTATATGTTAATGGCTGTAATAGATTGATATGGACCTGCACAACACTCACTGGAAACTATGGGCCTTGGGGCACATCACCCAAGAAGCCTAGTTGAGGCACATCACTCAACTAGAGAAGCTTCAGAGCTCTCATGAGAAAAACACAAATGATCAAAAGTTGTCAAATGGAGTTGGTTGGATTCTTTTATAAACTTCATGATGACCTGCTAAGCAATTTCTTGGCTTGGTGACCTGTGAGAGAAGGGTACTCACTTGCCCATTCTACTCCAAAGCTATGAGGGTGCATTCCTTGAGGAGAAAGGAAACTTTTCTGCTTTCTCCACTTTCCTGCTTTTGCATTCCTTCACTGAATTGGCAAGTGCGCCCTAGGGAGATTTTTCTACACTTGCTTGATACTTTCCTTTCTGACTGCTTTTCTTGTTTTATTCCACTTTATTCACTTTCCTCTTTTCTGCTTTTGTCTTATTTTGCCAGCTTTTGTCAGTTTCCTTCTTGGTTCACCTTGCCAACTTGTCTCCATTAGATTCCTTAGCTTTTATGAATTTTATCACTTAAGCAAGTGTGGCCTACTTGACCAATTCGAATTTACTAGCAATATCATCACCACTTGCTAATATTTATTAGCAACATTTATTATTAAATATTATAATTCTCAGAATTAATTCAGACTTTAGAATTTAATTAATTAATTCAAAATTAATTAACCACTATAGTAATTGCCTCAAAACATCCCCATTAATTAAATTTTCATTTAATTAATTACTTAGACTTAGTCATGGGGTTAGTAACTACATGGGGGGACCACCTTGTCCATTTAATTCCCAAATACAACCTTAGGCATCTTTCATGAGGTAGTTTCCACACTTGCTCATTAATTAAATAATGATTGCCTAGGTGACTTAGGCCAAAATCACCCCATGGACCATAGAAAAATATGGGGACATGACATGTTGTCGATGGTGGAAGGTCAACAATGATGGAAATCTTTGCTGGATCAACTAACATGCCCTCCTTACAAACAATGTGTCCCAGCAGTATCCCGAATGGGGCACAAAAGATGCATTTCTTCAAGTTAAGAGAGATCTGGTGGTGGTGACATTGTTCTAACATCAGTCTGAGGTTTGCAATGTGGTTCTTCACTAGCCCATATACTATCCAATCGTCCATGTATACTGCAAGAAACTTATGCATATTGTCCTTGAATGCCGCAACTACCAGTCGTGAGAATATTGCGGGGGCATTCTTCAGACTGAATGGCATTACTGTATATTGATAACACCCCCATTCAGTGATGAATGTAGTCTTATGCCTATCCTCCTTCGCAATCTTAATTTGGTGGTAGCCTGAGAGCCTATCCGTAAATGAATAAATCTCTTGACCGCCAACCCCTTCAAGTACTTCATCTGTGAAGGGTGTCGGGAATGGGTCATGTAAGAACACATCATTCAACTTCCTTAAGTCGACGCAAATTCTCACTTCACTGGTTTTCTTATCTTGGATGACCATCGGGCTAATCCATTCCAACTCTTCTGCAGGTTCAATGATGTCGGCTTCCAACATCCTCTCAAGCTCAGCTATACTCGTTCCTTATGTTGTGGGTTTAAGCGATATGGTCTTTGTTTAACCGGCTTTGCACTGGGTTTCAGGGCAATCTTCATTTTTCCAAGATCCCCAGAAATTCCCTTCATCTCTGAGAATTTTGTAGGGAATAAGTTTTGAAACTCGTGTAGTAGATATGTCATTTTTGCGATAGTCAACTCATCCCAATAATCTCCAATGTTCATGAATTTCGAGTTTTCTTTCGACCCGATGTTTACCTTCGTAATCTTCAGCGGCTGGTTGTACTTGTCGGATGGTATTTGGTGCCTTCATGTTGCGACTTCTTTCGGACTCAGGAACATATGTGGCAGTTGGGTCGTCGTCATCATTCGGCTCTCCTGAGACATTGTAGCAGTCCATCATCATTTTGAGTGTCAGATTCCATCGTAGTTCTGATGGTTGCGCTGTTGGTTCCACCTCAAAAATGTTCTTCTTGATTACCTGAAGTGCATTATGGATGAAGGGATTTTCATCTGAGAAGGAGAAAGTTTGATTGAATCCAACTGTTAACTGATCCCAAGAAAGTGTACCAAGTCAGAGCTCTGTTGCGACATACCAACTCCGCGGTACTTCATCCAATGTATGCACAAAAGCATGCGCCTACTCCTGCTCCGGTCGGACTTCCCATTGGCTTTGACAAGCCTTCACATGTTCATTTGGGTTACCTCTATCGTCAAAACTTCATCCGTTCCATCCTGTGGTGTCGCTAAAACGTACCTCTAGGAGGCATTGGCATAGTGTCCAGTTTGATATCCTTGACTTATGCACCGCCCACCAGTGCGCAGGAGTAGCCTTCAAGGATTCTTCCAAGGCCAAGAGTCTCTGTAGTTCTACTACCTTTTCTTCGAATTCAGTCAGGAAGGTGCTCAGATTTGGTAATCCTTCGTACATTGGAAATGCACACTCCTCAGTAGGCACCCATTGCACTGACTGTGTGATTCATGCACATCTGCAGAACGAAACTTCATGTAGTCGGTTTTTCCAATTCTCCAGTGCCTCATCTGAGTTCGAAGATGCTGAACTAGAACTGAGCCATCCTAACTCTCCCTCATCATTTGTATTGATATAATCTTCAAAAATGTTATGTAGGTTATCCCATCATTCCACATATTCATCTCTGGTGGGATCCACATATCGTTGTCCTTCTGCAGGATCGAGGGGCGCAACAACCCTCATCTCCCAATCTTTAAATGATATGGTTTGCTTCTTGAAGTTAATAATTGTATGGTTTTCCAAAGTCTAGTCGATTCCTAATAACGCAGGATAAGGACATGTGTTATCTACTATCTCAATGACATCAAAATCAGCGTATGTTCGAAGTCCTTCGATCTCGACGAGAAGTTGACACACTCGGCCAAGAGGTGTGAATTTTCTCTGGTTTTCTGATCGCAGCTACACTGGTGACCAGGTCATTTTTGGTTTTCCCATTATCTCCCATGTTTTCTTTGTCCGAATATTCACGTCTGACCCAAAATCCAAAATGATGGAGTTGACATCAAACTCTCTGATTTGTGCCGACATCCGCATTTCTCAGCCTGTCCTTTTCTTATGTATGCGATTGACCCTGAGTTCTTGGCATCCACCTTCCCATTGATGTAATAGGTTGGATATTTCCTCCAATGCTTCCTCATCTTTTCCTAATTCTAAACAACTCCCGACGAAGGCTCTTAAGGTGGTGGCCTTTTCCCGTGATTTTGTTCGGTCAAACATCGGTGGCATATCGTAAATTTCTTCTTGAAGAGGTATGTTTTTCTACCATCGCAACATCTCCTGCTGTGCTTTCGAGAATATGTCCTTTTCGGCTCCTGCATCAACCGTAACATTCTTATTTCCTGCTGGTCGGACAATGGGCTGTGATTTGGCAACTCTCATCACTGCTCCTCCCCGCGTCACGATTCCCACTGTTGCGGAATGTCTCCTAACTCCTGCTGATATTTTATGTACCATCAATTGGTTCAGGTTCTAATTATGGTTCTGGTTCTGGTTCGGTGGAGATGGTAGGTTCTTCGTTTGCCATCTGGCGATGAGCTGTGAGAAATCTTCGACGCTATGTTCCAATCCACTGTAGTACGTGCACTGTGGGGCTGGATTGGGACAATCCCTTATGAAATGTCCTTGTTTCCCATAATTATAACATGTAGGAGGTCCTTGACCTCGTCCTACAGGCCCCCCCCTTCCTGCGCCACCACCACATCCTCTCTGGACTCCTCCACTGAAACCCCCTTGTGGTGGTCCATATTGCGGCTGCTGATATTGTGGCTGTTGATACTGTGGCTGCGGGTACTGAGGTTGTTGGTACTACGGATGTGGGTACTAAGGTTGCTGGTACTACAGTGCTTCGTACTTTGGTTTCCTTACCATCCTTGGTTAAACTGCGGTCTCTGTGACCCCAACTATTGCTCTTCTCCCTTCACCAGATATGCATCCATGTTTCATTCTTACAAAAGTTCATGGGCCCTACAATCCTTCTCATATTGTGCCACCGATCGACATAATTTACAATATAGACGTGTTGTTTTCGACACTATCATTTGTAAGTATATGCAGTCCTTCGATCGATGCCCCCTGGCCTGGAAAACGGGACATCATGGCAGACCTTCCTGGCGAAGGGGGTTCGGCACCCCTGAATTCAAATAATGCTGAAATGTTGAACAGTTATCCTTATTGTGGCCTTTTGTCTTACATCTGGTGCACCATATATCTGCATGGGTATCTTTTCCTTGCTTTAGGTCCTATAGTTGGAGCATCAATGTAGCCAGTTGTGCTTGTATCTTATCCATTCCAGCTTTAGTTTCTTCAATCGGCGACGCCTCTAGCTTCATCACAATTTCTAACACTTCAGCTTGGTCCGCAACCTTCTGCTGCATCAATGGTCCTCAGATATGCGGCACCAGCCCGGTGATAAACCACTCCTTATTTTGCATGTCGTTTATCGGAAATATTACTTTTGCTATCAGTTTCTTGTATCTCTGATCAAACTCCCATACTAGCTCATTTGGGTATTTCCTAATCTCCGTGAGCTTAGTAATGTACTGTGCCTCTGATTTGGGTTTTCTAAATTTTTGAATCATCGTTGTTTTAATTTATGCCAACATTTTTCCTGGTGTTCCCATTGAAACCTTGGTAAACTTTATTAACCAGTCCAACGCACGGCCCTGAAAGGTCGTCGCCAACTTTCCCTTTTTGATGTTCTTGTCTTGGACCTGCTTTACAGTCCACACTGCTTCGCATAAAAACCAAAACTGCTCAGGATCCTCTGTCCCATCTCCTACAAAGCTTGGCATCTTCGTATCGTCCACCATTGTGGTGTTCCTACTGTTTTTACTCACTGATGCACTACGTTTTTCGCTACGCGTGGGACAGCTCTGTGAACTATTTGTGGTTCTTCCTTTAAAGTGATGAGTGGTGTGCGGGGTCAAAGGTACATGTAGCTTACAATCCATCCTTCTTTTGGGGTAGCCTAGTCACCACCTTCCTCCTCGTAATAGGGGAGCTCTGTCCTCTGTGGCCCTGTTTCGCAGTCTTTCCTTCCGGTCCTTTCAGGAGAATCTTCCTCAATCCTCCTTCTCTTATCAGGACACCGAAATGATGTTCCACTCCTCAACGTGCAACAGTCTTTTTCAACTTCTCTTAAAAATTCACCATCGCTCATGTCCATCTACCCTGCATCTTTTCTAGCGGATCCAAAATCATGCAATACCTACAACCCTTGCACACCAATCTGTCTACTTATCAGAGGTCATTTTCAACTTGCCCTTTTCGCATGCCAACATTTTAATCCATGGGATTAGCGACAGGATGAACCTTCCCCTTGGTCCCCTGAAAAATTGTCTTTCTGCGTCGCTGTAAGAACTGTTGGTATCTACCGCGAATTTAGTGATGTAACCTTCTAGGATACTATCAACCCAAAAATCAACAACCCTTGATACTGTATTGTTGACTTGCTTCAGATGTCGAATCAATTTTGGAGTCCACTGATCTGGCCCAATTTTCTGGTTGATATGTCCTCTGAATGTCAACTGCGCAAGCCACTCCTGTAGTATCACTGGAAACTTGGTGAAGAATATCTCATGGATATCCGAATATATATGCTTTTGTAGCCAACTTTCTACTGTCTGTACCGGGTTCCTCTTTTCTTCCTTCGTGAATTCTTCTGCTTTCTGGTCAAACCACTCTTGGATCTTTCGCTTCATCGGATGCCACAACATATCCTCTTCCTTCTCCTCAAGGTCTTGTTGATGTATATGTAACTTCAGAATGTATTTCACCCATGTATTTCATATATGTATTTTGTATTCCTATAGAGATGGTATTACTCCTCTATATGGAAGTGTCGTCATTAATATTGTAAGTGTCATAACTTATACTTGATGGGTTATTAGACCACCTTGTTGGGGTCGTCCCTATATAAGTCATGTGGGTCGAAGGGTTATTAGACCACCCTATTGGGGGTCGGCCATTTGGGTCAAAGGGTTATTAGCGCACCAAGTGTGGGGTCGGCCCGGATTAAGTTAACCATGGATTAAGCTAGACATGTAGGCCCCATTAGTTTATTGGGCAGGACAGAACAAGTATAAATAGAGATCAGGAGATCTCTATTTGATCATTCATTCACACACTTCTCTCATTCAAAAAGTGGCGCACTTGTGAGGAGGAGGCTCTGCTGCTAGGAGAAGACTATCTCTTGTATTCTGGTTGTATCATTGCTCTATCTATCTCTGAGGAAGTTATTGGGGTTTTTCACCTTTATGGTTTTTCCCAAGTAAACTCCGTGTCTCTTGTGTGCTTGCATTATTGTGTCCATGATTGATATGCTGTAGATTTGCTGTACATGTTGTTCTCTCAGTTAAGATCCTAGATCAGATTGAATTAAATTCTGAAAATTTAACATGGTATCAAAGCTAGCCTGAAAGAAGGCATGATATGTCATGTATGACACTTGTTGCACTTACGATGTTAGGGCTTGATATAGAAAAAACCTGTCATCGTAGCACTTTCACTATAAATCCATTTTGGCGAAGGTTTTGGATCTAAAACTTTTACAGGTCGTAGATCAGATCCCCATGTACCTTGTGTCCAAATGACAACCTCTAATTCATTGTACTTTGTGATTTATGATCTGTACAATACAGGGTTTTTGCCTCTTCCAGATCTGAGTCAAAAATAGGGGACCTTGGAAAAAAGGTCATAACTTGGGATAGGAAGCTCCAAATGAAATTTTGTAAAATGTTATAGGTAGTACACAGACTGTACTATCTCAGAAAAAATTGTTCAGAGGCCGAAGTTGAACCAGTGACATGTGGCATGCCGTACATGTTCTCTTTCTTGTTTTATACCATAAACAGGTCACATTACTACACTTGGCATAACTCTCTCTCAGAGAATCCAATTGAGGCCAGACCTATTGGGATGGAAAGATGACAGGTCGAGCTATCTCAAGAAAAAATTTCAGAACCTGTGGATCAAAAATTTCAGAGTTACACTAGAAATAATCAGGTACATATTTCTGTCAAAACAAAATTATTTTTGAGCACCTTCATTCATGGCTTCCGGAATTTAGGGTTTCGGATAAAGTTGGAATTTTTTTAATTGGAGATCATGGCTGAATGCTACTCATCAAAATCAAAATTTAGAGACCAAGATCAGAATTTTTTGTTGGGAAGAAGGCCGGGCTTGATCAGACCCTAGTTTGGGACTTTGATCAGAAAAGTGGAAAATTAGGGCTTCTACAAAAATGGGAATTTTTGAAATCTGTGACCACGGCTGGAAGCTCCTCATAAAAATAGAATCTTAGAGCTTTGGATCAAACCTTTTGATTGGGCAAAAGAGTGGGCTTCATCAAACCCCAGTTCAGGGGTCATGTCCAGTGAATCTGGAAGTTTCAAAGGCAAAATTGAGGAGTGAAACTTTGTAGTTTTCAAATTCTGAATATACCAGCTTGATCAAGGCGCATATTTCTATCCTTTGGGAAGTTTGAAATTCAAAGTTTGAATTTTTGGGGTTTCTCTGACAAACCCTATTACAGCTCCAGATCCAGTTCCTGCAAATCAAGTGGATTGGGTTAATCCTAGAAGATGATGGATTGGTCACCTGCATAAGTGAAGAAGTTCCTGTTTCAGAGGGAGATGAGGCGAAGGCCTTCCATAAGAAGATTACAAGCAATCTTGACAGGTATGGCTTACAGGTATGTTTCGAATTCTATTCATGGTTAAGTTTATAATATGTTTGTCTTCATATCATTACAGTACAATCTTGATTAATTACTAGACTTGTCGTATCACCTTAATAGAAGATATTCATTGATTAAGGTTTTGACACTTATGATTGTACTAATGCATTGTGATGTTGTATGAGGTTTATGTTGTTCGCTAACATAAAAGGTACACCAAGAAAGAAAAATCATGTTCTACTTCAAGAACATATGATCATGATGACATGAAGACAAAGATTCATCCATTGTCATGGATCACATAGAATATCTACTTACGAGGTATGTATAACTTGGTTCTACAATGGTTAACTTATGAGACATGCAGGTTACTAGCACAAGTCATTGAAGAGAACCAGAAGACATTATGTGGGTATATTAGACATAACTAGCTAGCATGCTAATCCAGGTATGTTTTTCCTATATCAAGCTAGAATCCTACCTTGTGTTAGGATCTTATACTGTTGTGTTGTTGATAATGAATATTCATGAAGTCATAGGTTTGAATAGTCATGGTTGTATGCATATTATGTTTCCTACCATAATTGATGATATGACTAACTAGAAGAATCATGAAGGTATAGGTTGGAGTAATCACAAGTTTATGCTTTGATGATTTAACTAATCAGAAGAGTCCTATGATCAAATAAGAATATGCATGAGTAAAAGAAGACTTCCCTGAAACCTTGAATACTAATGTTTATTTGAAATGATCATGACTATACATGCTTAAGATTATTGTGTTTTGATAGTATTAAGAATATACTAATGAATGTATGATTATGTATGAGACCTCAAAGATAACACAATGATGATACTAATAAGCATGCATAGGGATCTAGAATGAATATAAGTTCAGAACAGGTAATCCAGGAAGCAAAAATCAAGAGGGAGCACACTCCAGTGGTTTCTGCAAGGATGCAAATATTCAGAGGGAGTTGACCATCTCTCTACATTCCACAACAGAAAGGTGTAGAAGAAGCTACTTCAAATTAGCTCCTGCAAGGAAGAAAAGACTCAGCGGGGGAGTCCACCCAACAAACAAACAAAGATAAGTATTTTAATTGTCATTTCTTGCATATTTGTTTGTTTAAATAATATTGTTCAATCATGTATATGCTTATGTTCCTAGATTTAGGATGTGTATTATGCATATTAGAATGATTGCATTAATGAACAGCTTACTACTAATATGCATTTGATGGGTAAGTGGCCTATGACACTGTACAACATTCCATTGCTACTTATCTAGAATGAAACCTCTTTGCCGACATGTTAGGAGTTGTGCACACTCTTAACAATGTTCTGGTAGAGATTGGAAGGCATCTAGAAAGTTACAGGATATGGATAAATGTTGTATTGAAGCATTGGCTAAGATAATTGCATGACTGTATGACATATTTCTTTATGTGTAAGAATTTGTTTTGAAAACTATGAGATGTTTTCTGATCATGCAATTTGACTTGTTGTGTAGGAAAGATCGTATACCATCACCTACAAAAGAAGGACTACAACATTTGTTCAACAACAAAGTTATCTATTGAAAATATTGAAGATATTGAAGTTCCCAGGATCTGGGAAGAATGCCATGATCGAGGAGTACAAGTCGATCATGAAGATGTTTGGGATGCAATCCCAAGACTTGAAGGGTATTCTATAATGACTTCCAAGAGGATCTACAAGATCAAGCATGCTGCAGGTGGTCGCATAGAGACTTTTGCTCCTGTAGCCAGATACACTTCCATCAGATCAGTACTTGCTCTGGTTACAGTGATGAAGTGGAAGATACACCAGATGGATTTCAAGACAGCCTTCTTGAATGGTGTAGTTGAAGAAGAAGTGTATGTGGAGCAGCCACTTGGTTCAGAGACACATGATAGGGAGTCATATATGTGTAGAACTTGGGGATGATGCACTATTTGTTTTTGGCGTGGAGGTGTGGCAGAGTGCAGATGGAATCTTCCTTGGACAAGGGAAGTATGCAGTAGAGATCCTGAAGAGGTTCAGGATGATGGACTGCAAGACTATGGCTACACCTATGGCATCGAACCTGAAGCTTCTATGTGATGCTCCATTTGATCCAGTTGATGTCACAATGTTTCATCAGATGATTGGGTCCTTGATGTACCTGATGAACACGAGACCAGATGTTTTCTTTACGGTGAACACATTGAGCTAGTTCCTGAAAGATCCGAGAGGTGTTCACTTGGTTGTTGTAAAGCATATTATGGGGTACCTGAAAGGTACAGTTGATTATGGGCTCAAGTATGATGTGAATCAAAATTTTAACCTACAGGGTTATGTTGATTCAGATTGGGCAGGCAGTGCTACAGATAGGAAGAGCACTTCTGGGTACTACTTCAATATGGGATCAGGTGTGATCACTTGGTTTAGCAAGAAGCAGTCTTGCATAGCACTGAGTACAGCCAAAGCAGAGTATGTTGCGACGGATGAGAAGGTTGCAGATGTATTGACCAAGTCGTTGGCCAGAGTGTAGTTTGAGAGGCTTGGTGCACTTCAGATCGAGGTTCCTTCCAAAGGGAAGTGATGAGTCCGGATGATGCAGATGCACATGAGCTTTTCTGACATGGTTGATGTGTTCTCCCATGGTCGTGATGTAATTGTTGAGCCATTCTCACATGGTGGTAGATGTGTTCTCCCATGGTGAAAAATTAAGGGTCGGAGCCTTCCCCGAATGGTGGTAGATGTGTTCTCCCATGTCGATGGTGTAAGTGCTGGATGATATGCATCAGGGCTATGCTTCGTGGATGATGAGATGATATGAAGAAGATGATGTTATGATGATCAGGAGGATCATGGATGATAAGCATCAGGACGATGCTCCAGTTACTGCTCTATATGTATATGTACGCATCATGTTGGATGTTGGATATGATCAGTTGGATCATTTATATGTATATGTATATGTACGCATCATGTTTGATGCTAGATATGATCAATTGGATCATTTGTATGTATTTTTTATATGCATCATGTTGGATGCTTGGACCATGTATCTGTATATGTATCAGGTGGATTCCCTTTTTTGATCAGGTAGATCATACATGTTGATATGTATCATGTATTTGTATTTGTATCAGGTAGATACACTGTATGATCAGGTGGATCATGTATGATGATATGTATCAGGTAGATACTTGGTATGCATCAGGTGGATGCATTGTATGATTAGGATGATCATGATGACGAGCTTCAGGGTGTTTCTCCAGATGATATGTATCAGGATGGTACAGTGATGATGATCAGTGTGATCATGAGCATCAGGATGATGCTTTGTGCGATGATGATTCATTGGATCATGAATATCAGGTTGATACTTGGAGGTCAGAGACGATATGTGGCAGGTTGTGCAAATAGCATGTAATCAGTCCTGGGAGATCTTACCGGTCGTGCTACGGCACGTAAATTTTCTTGGGATACTCTTTTTGGTATTTCTATGTAGTATGTAATCAGTCCTCAGATATCCGATAGGTTGAGCTGTGTGCTCGTAATCAGTCCTGGGATGAGGTATTACTATGGAGACATGCCATCAGTCCTGGAGATCTGATAGGTTGAGTTGTGTGCTCGTAATTAGTCTTGGGATGCTCTTTAGAGATCTTGTCGGTCGTGCTGCGGCACATAAATGTTCCTGGGATGCTCTTTAAAGGTTTTGTCTATCCACATGTAATCAGTCCTGGAGATCCGAGAGGTTGAGCTGTGTGCTCGTAATAAGTCCTGGGATGCTCTTTACAGATCTTGTCAGTTGTGCTGCGGCACATAAATGTTCCTGGGATGCTCTTTAAAGGTATTGTGGAGGAAATGCATGTAATCAGTCCTGGGAGATCTTTGTCGGTCGTGCTTAGGCACATAAATGTTCCTGGGATACTCTTTCCAGTATTGCATCCACACATAAAATTAGTCCTGAGAGGCCACCTCTATCAGACTGTTTGCACAGATGATGAAGACCTGCAGGTGGTGGGACTACATCCAGTATGAAAAAGGACTGGATCTGTAGAACTTCCTATGACGAGTAGATTCAGAGATTGATTGAGATAGCAGCAGCAGTGACGATGATGATGATTCGAGGATGATGATTCACTGATGATGATCCAAAGAAGAAGACATGTGCTAGCAGACCTCTATCAAGAAATACCTTCCTAGTTAAGAGGGAGTGTTGATGTATATCTAACTTCGAAATGTATTTCACCCATGTATTTCATATATGTATTTTGTATTCCTATAGAGATGTTATTATTCCTCTATACGGAAGTGTCGTCATTAATATTGTAAGTGTCGTACCTTATACTTGATGGGTTATTAGACCACCTTGTTGGGGTCGGCCCTGTATAAGTCATGTGGGTCAAAGGGTTATTAGACCACCCTATTGGGGGTCGGCCATGTGGGTCAAAGGGTTATTAGACCACCAAGTTTGGGGTCGGCCCGAATTAAGTTAACCATGGGTTAAGCTAGACATGTAGGCCCCATTAGTTTATTGGGCAGGACAGATAAAGTATAAATAGAGATCGGGAGATCTCTATTTGATCATTCATTCACACACTTTTGTCATTCGAAAAGTGGCACACTTGTGAGGAGGAGGCTCTGCTGCTAGGAGAAGACTATCTCTTGTATTCTGGTTGTATCATTGCTCTATCTATCTCTGAGGAAGTTATTGGGGTTTTTCACTTTTATGGTTTTCCCCAAGTAAACTCTGTGTCTCTTGTGTGCTTGCATTATTGTGTCCATGATTGATATGCTGTAGATTTGCTATACATGTTGTCCTCTCAGTTAAGATCCTAGATCAGATTGAAGTAAATTCTGAAAATTTAACAAGTCTTGGCAACGGAACCATTTGTTGACTCAAGGCCTTTTGATAGGGGTTCACACTGTCGTCACCAAATACCAACAATCCCTTATTCACCAGCCCGAAAAGGAGTTTCCCTTCCTAGCAACACTTGCGAAGCAGGTGAGGTCTCACTCGAGGTAGATAAGGCTGCTGCAAGAACCAAGATTTCGCTGTGCCAAGGAGGATATGCTTTTACACACAGAATTCACACTATCGCATGATCCAGAGATGACTAACTCTATAATCAACTATTTATTCATTATTCGCGTCAGAAGCAATTCGCAGAACATAAACCATTCACATTGACAAACTCATCCTACTTAATCGTATTAAGCATCATCAAATTCGCAGCATCATAAACATACACAATCATTCATCAACATTAGAGACATAAGATAGATATCACATCATAACCGAACATCTCCATGCATTCATTAAACTCTACGGAAAACCCGTCGCAGGAATAGTCAAAACATCTTACTGCGGATACAATACTCTGAAATAGAGCATAGTGAACCTATATTAATGTCTCCAATCCAATCTTCCCTTAGGCATACAATTCTCCTCTATTTATATGCTTCTATTTTATTACAATATGGTCTATATGACTAACTTAACAATTAAATATTCTAAACTATTCTTGTGCTTCCTTGGACTTTGCACTTATTCCTTCTTCCGCGGTATTTGGCTTTCACGCCTGTCGGCTTCCGCACTTCTTGCGGATCTATCCTATGCCAACAAGTGCACCCTAGTCCACCGACTTGACGACATAGTGGTTCCATAGTGATGAAGGAATCCTCAAAGCACTTACTGCACCTGACTACCCCTTGGATGACATGAACCATCACTCGTATTTCATTCCCGAAGAGTCTACCACCTCCACGGCAACCCAGTTCTCTTTCGAGTCCAAAGATTTCCTTCCATCCAAGGTTGACTAGTTTAAAGATCCAATCCCAGATCCCAATTCCTTTGAGGAAGGAAACATGGAAAAAATTTCACCCAGTATACAGGTCGATATCTCTCGCCCGGGTGGCCAACCTGAGCTCATTAGCTTAGGTGCTTCCTATACGGTGTATGAAATCAGGGAGTACAAGAAACTCTGCCAAGAATTTCGGGACATCTTTGCCTAGTCGTACACCAAGATGCAGGGTTTAGTCCCTGCCATTGTTGAACCCCACATTGACACTTGGTCGGATGTCCCCCCGGCCCGCTAGAAGCAGATACCCATTCACCCATCAAAGCTCCCCATCGTCAAAGACGATATTGAAAAATTACAAAAAGCAAGCTTCATTTATCCCGTCGCCTACACTACCTGGGTATCCAATCTCATACCCGTCAACAAAAAACAAGGCACTATCCACGTCTGCGTCGATTTTCATGACCTCAATCGCGCTTGTCCCAAAGAAAACTTCCCTATGCCATTTATCGACCAACTCATCAATGCATGTGACGGGCATGAGATGCTATCTTTCATGGATGGTTTCTCCGGGTACAATCAAATTCAAATATGTAAAGAAGATTAGTACAAAACTACCTTCACCACCCCATGGGGCACCTTTGCCTATCGCGTTATTCCTTTCGGTCTCAAAAATGTTGGTAGCACTTTCCAGTGGGCCATGACATAATTTTTTCACGAGTTGGTCTATATCATCTTGGTATACCTCGACGACCTCACGGATCGATCCACGAAATGGTTTGGCCACCTGAACAACCTCCGGCAAGTATTTATGCATTGTCGCAAGTATAAAATCCGCTTGAACCCACTCAAGTGTCTATTCTATGTTTTGACAGGCCGGTTGTTAGGTTTCATCGTTTCCTAGAAAGGAATTGTTGTAGATCCATTAAAAGTCCAAGCCATCCTAGACCTCCCATCACCATGTACACTACAACAGTTACAAAGCCTTCAGGGGAAAGCCAATTTTCTCTGCCGATTCGTCCCTGATTATGCCATGACAGTTCATGGTTTCCTTCATTTGCTCCGTACTCACATCCCTTTTTTTTGGGACAACCAAGCACAAGGTGATTCATGGATCTTAAGAAATCTTTCACACATGCCCCATTGATCTCCCCTCCAAACTTCTCAAAGGAATTCATCCTTTACATTTCACCATCTCATTATGTCATTTCTAGGGTTCTTGTTCAAGAAGATTCTGCTTGACAAGAGCATGTCATTTATTATGTGAGCCAGACCTTATCAGGCCCACCACTTGATACCCAGATGAGGAGAAATTTTCCCTCACCATTTTCTTTTCCGTGCAAACTTTGTAACACTAAATCCTTATGAGTCACACTACAGTTGTCGCAGACTCCAACCCCATGGTCTATCTCTTGAACCGTCACCTTCTTCAAGGCTGCATTGCTAAATGGGTCATTATCATACAAGAGTACGACCTAACATTCACAACCCCCAAGATTACTGAAGCCCTCGCGCTTTCCCAGCTCATGACAAATTTACCATCACTCTCACTATCACCCTCGATCATCACTGATTTACCTGACGACCACTTGTTTATCATCTCGTCAGACGACCCCTAGTACGGTGACATTTTGGTATACCTCTATACACAAAAGTTTCCACCTGATATTGATCGCAATGGACGTCATTGCATCCATCACCATGCCTCCCGTTATCTTATCCTAGGCGATGTCCTATATCAACGTGGTGTCGATACCATCTTACGACGTTCCCTCACACGATACGAAGCTGAACAAGTTCTCAACAACTATCATAGTGGAGCCTGTGGTGGCCATTTCTTTGGAATGGCCACTGCCCAAAAGGTTATTCGTGCAGGGTACTATTGGCCCACACTATTTACTGACTGCATCACAACGGTCAAACATTGCCGCAATTTCCAACTCTTTGCCCCCAAGGTGAGTATACCCCCTGCCCCCCTTCATCCGGTCGTCACTGTTGGTCCTTTATGCAAATGGGCCATTGCATTCATGGAAAGTAATCCCCCCTCCGCAAATGGCCATAAGTACATCATTGTAGCCATTGGATACTTTACCAAATGGGTCGAAGCCATGCCTAACTTCAACTGTTAAGCCGACACTGCCGCCCATTTATTTTTTAACCATGTCATAACTTGTTTTGGAGTCCCTAAGCAACTCGTCTCCGACCACGGCTCGCATTACAAAGATGCTATCTAGCAAGAGCTGTCAACTCTCCTCAAGTTCAAACATCAATAAGCCTCTTCCTACTACCCCCAAGGGAATGGCCAAGTAGAGTCCATCAACAAAATATTGAAGACAATCCTTCAACGCACCATTGACCAACAAAAGTCTAATAGGAATCATATGTTATTTCCCGCATTGTGGGCTTACTGTACGTCCACTAAGACCACCACTGGTTTTACCCCTGTTCATCTGGTTCATGGAGTTGAATCTGTGCTCCCCATTGAGTGTCATATCCTAGCATTTTACATCGCTATCGAACTCGTCGCATACACCTCGCCACTCGAACAACGCTTAATTATGTTAGAGAAGTCCGACAAAGACCATCCCACGGCCCTCCAAACCATTGAGGACCCAAAGGGCCACTCCAAATCTGGTTTCGATAGACATTTTCACCCATGCACCTTCTGTGAAGGATACCTTGTAATCGTTTATGACTAAGCCCACGATAAAATGGGAAAATGAAAGTTTGAATCCATGTGGAAAGGCCCATGCGTTGTGCACACTTGCCTTGGACATGGGGCATACATTTTGATCGATTCAGAAGGAAACCCCCCGCGCAACCCCCGTAATAGGTTGTATCTCAAATGGTTTTACCCTTAGCACTTTTTGGACCCATTATTCCATGTTGTACAATATCATTTCTTTTTGTTTTTTCCTTACCTTTTGCATCTAGGACCGTATGCTTTGCTTCCCTGCATGACCACAGATGGATCCTATTCCACCATACTATGTCGGCTTCACCGACGATGCTAGTCGTTGGTCTCCAAATCTCGCCTCCATAGCTTGGGTAATTTATTCCCCCTCACATGAGTTTATTCATATTGACGGAGTGTGCATAGGTGCTGCTACAAATAACCAGGATGAGTACGATGTTGTGATCGATCTCCTGATTGCTTCCTTCTAGATGGGTATATGTCAACTTCATGTGTTCTTAGACTCCCAGCTTCTTGTCGCCCAACTCAATAACTATTACCAGGTATGTGATCCTTGCCTCTTTAGAAAGTTCTTGCGCACTAAGAAAATGATTAGACAGATTGAATCCATTGCATTCACTCATGTCCCAAGAAATCAAAATAGTGTGGCAGATAAAATGGCTAACAACATTCTAGACTGACACATCAACCAAACCATGTAGGACATTAACCATCATCATAGAATCATATAGGCATCTAAAAAACCATAAAAATAATAAAAATAATCCACTATACTGTTGCATACACGTGCATATCATCACCATAACAAATGCATCTGCGTGCATATAAACAACATAACAATTGCATCCATGTTCAACAACATACAAGCAAACACCAAAATGGGCATCCACGTGCATAAGAGACTTTATCATTATGAAATGCATCCATGTGCATATCTATATAGACCATATCGTCATAAAAATGTCATAAGTGCCCTCAGCACCCAACTATACAAATCTACATCAAGGAGCCCCAAGAGCATCCTTGCCACATAAATACAAGCCGAATATGCAAAACATCCCAAATTCCCTGAAGCATCAGGGGAAGTCCCATGAACTACCTAATGAGAGTTGTAATCTCGATCCACGTCCTCATCGTCACTGACAGTTGATGCCTCTGTTGCTGACTCAAACTCCTCCTGCTCCTCTGTCGGTTAATCTCGATCCTCATATGGGTCCTCCTCCTCTGGGTCCTCCTCCTTTGCATCCTCCTCCTCATCCTCATGAGCATCCAATCGGTCCTGATCCCTCCTCTCCGAGGCTAGTACAGCGACCCGCCTTGGGATAGATCTCCACTCCTGTGGAGCATCGTAACAAACATCTAACATCTCTAGGTCCAAATCCCGCCATCCCTTGTTATCCACCTAGACCAATAAACGATCGAAGCTTTATCGTAATGCCTCCAGTGTGACATCACCATCCCATCGCCTGACCTCCCCTCAAGCAAGTGGGGCCCCCATCACTATGCGACCGTTGCGGTCACGATGCCCTGGTGGTGGCTGTGGTCCCACATCTGCAAAAACCCAACATCAGAAAGGTCAGCATCATCAAACATCTCTATCTATCACCATAAACTGTCAACCAAAAATACAACATGATATGATCAAAAGAAACCAAAATGCATACGTACCATCTGGCCCCCAGACCTGGCCAGGAGGCCGCGGTAGCTCAGGATCCCCCAGGTATTCCATCGCTCGATATGGATAATCATCGAACATAACAGGCATCTACAGCCACTTCCTAAAAATATCTGCCGTAAAATATCGGCCAACATGCCCGCCACCATGGAGGCACATCATCTCCCCCCACTGCACCATCCGCGGCTCCCTCAGTCCTCCCTCCCGGATCGACACATGAGGCCGCTGCGTGGGAACCCGCTCAAAAAATAAACAACATAGAAAAGAACCATAACTGAACTCCCCTCATATCTGCCTCACCTTGCTCAGCTCCTGTTGAACACAGGTGAGGAACATTTGACCAGGAAAAATAGGTCCCTACCAGCACCCGCTCAATCATCTGCATCTTTCTTCCCGACATACGGTGGGGATCCTGATCCCAATACCCAAACTACACATGCTGCAATCGCTCGGGTCGCCAAATCCTCCAAATCACACATCAACAGTGCATTCTTATGCACAGAATCTCCCGGTAAACAATACCTCCCCAGTATTTCCTCCATGTCCACATACACCAACCTCCGAGGCTAAGTATCCCCCACCCTACCCAAAAAAGGCAATCCAGTCAAGAAGTACACATCCACTAGGGTGAGATCCAGTCTCTCACCCTGGACCATGAATGCCTATATGTTTGGGTCCCAAAACCTGACCAACCTATTCAGCAACAAAGATGTTTAATGCATAAGGTGCACCTGTGAAAACTTCAGCAACCCGTAGAGTGCCAAAGTCCACTATACTCGATGATCCCGCCGAATGATCCTCATTAGGTCCGGCAGTATCTCACGTTCTCTCCACTACAACCTATGCATCCTGCCAATCACACAATGAAACCTCATCAGAGTCACGTCAAATAATCCATCGATCCCTCCGGATTAGTACAAAGACCAACAAATACCTTGGCATGCATTTTGGGGCACTTAGACCCCACCTATGCACTCTAGAGCATGTTTTTCTCCCCAAAAAGCATGTTTCCACAACGCACCTGTGGGGGCTTGCAGTCACGCTTCAGATCACGGTTGCGGGAGCCACAGTCGCATTCTTGGATCGCAGCTTTGGGAGCCACCATCGTGGTCCTGGATCCTGGCTGTGGCAGCCATAGTCGCGGTTTGAGATCGCGGCTAGGAGATCCACATTCGCGGTCCAAGATCACGGCTATGAATGCCATAGTCATGGTTCGAGATCGCGGTTGTGAGAGCAATAGTCGAGGTCCGAGATCGCGGCTGTGAGAGCCACAGTCGCAATCGAGAACACGCAACTTGCCTCGGAACCCATGATATCCCACATTGGCCACCCCACGTGACCGGTACACTATCCCCGAGGACCACATTCCCCCCCGAAACCAAATAACATCAAGGAGAAATGCTAAGAGAGTTACCTGCAATTAGTGGAATGTAGATCTGTCGTCCGTTTGTCCCACAAATGCCAAATCTTCTCTAGATCACTCAATTCTCCTGTCAAACTCAACAGTACAAATGACACGTGCCACCATGGGTCCACTCAGTATTTATAGACATTTGACCATTTCTTCTTTTATCCATTCCGGAGTCATCCAAGGTCCGTTTTTTGAGCCGTTGATACCACTGGATTCAGCGTGATGAGACCTTCGCAATCATCAAGACCATTTCTCGTTTTCACTAGACCATTTTTCAGACATTTTTTAGCGCCCATCAGCGCCTCGATTTGCATGCCACATTGACCGTTATCCGTTTTGACATTCTTTATATCACCGGATTCAGTTTTCCGCGCTTGTGATGATGCTTGAGATCATTTCTCGCTCTCACCCGCAAATTTTTTGGGTCTTGTTTCGCACACCCCTATCGCCTCGATTTGTGTGCCACATCGGCCGTTATCCATTTTTGGTGATCTTTACATGATCGGATTTAGTTTTTCAACTCCGTGATGATGCTTGAGATCATTTCTCACTCTCACTATCAATTTTTTTGGCATTTTGTCCCTACACCTTGTCACCTCGGTGTGCGCACTACTTCGACCACCTTCACTTTTTACCCATTTTGGCATCAATACCCATCCATGAGCTCTTCACTCCATCCATACTTCATTTATTTCGTTATTTTTCGACCATTCATCAACCTGCAAGGAGGAACCATCAGTGTTCCCCCCACCACTATTCTTGGTTCACATATTTGTCCCTTGATTGAACACTTCCTCCTTGCTTAGCCATTACTTTTGTTCGGTATAATTTTACCCCTTTTTCGGGTCAAACAAATCCTTTATGAAAAAGGTACTTACGGAGGTTCTGTTAAGCTCTTTTCTGACTCCTAAAAGAATGAAAAGATCACCGAGCAAACTTGCTTCCTTTCATGCTCGCTAAAAGTATCTAAAAGGGAATCTACTTGGTATAAGTTTAACCCTTTTCTAGACCTTGTAGACTAATTACAAAAAAGGAATACTCTAGTCACATCGGCTAGAAGAGTTCTTCATTGCATCCTTTTATGCTTTTCTGGGCCTTGGAGACTAACACATGAAAAAGAACGCCCCTGGAGTCTTCTTCCTACTTTTAGACTGTCTAAAAATGAAAGCAACCACGACTACTCATCATCCTAGGCTCGTACAAATCCACACGACGGTACCATTCCACCACTTTAGAGTCTTCTTATCGCT
This sequence comes from Larix kaempferi, assembly GCA_027924585.1. Lineage (NCBI taxonomy): Eukaryota > Viridiplantae > Streptophyta > Pinopsida > Pinales > Pinaceae > Larix > Larix kaempferi. The sequence continues at coordinate 31,839,742 of BSBM01000091.1, read as the reverse complement.
TTCAGACTCCTTAAATTTAAAAGTAACCACGAGCATGAACTGTCCTGGGCTCGCACAAATCCACATGACAGTACAATTTTTTAGCACACTTATATCCCTTCTTTGAGCTCGTTAAACCATGAAGAAGGACCCAACGGTGCCTCTTGGCACCATGACAGATCATATATAGTCACACTATTATGGAAGTGTTACAATGTAATTTTCCACCTTGTGAGCATCAGCACTCTTTAGCGTGTAGGATCCATTTCACTGACTCAGATCCACTTTATATCCTTCAGACACTATTTTTCCCTATTTTTCCCTTGTATGCTAGCTGCATCATTACAGCGGGCGTACCCGAGAGTTGCATCACTATAGCCCACGCGTAGCATGTAAAATGGTAAAAATCACTAGTTTATTACTTCTTACTCCCAAAAAGCGGTCATAGGGTGACCTTTGGCCCTCCATTTGTCCCGAAACACCTTGATGTGTCCTTTCACTTACCTTTGGAAGGACTATATATTAAGCACATATGGCTTATGGACGGGAGGAGAAAGAAGAGCAAGGGAACTCTAGTGGATTTTTTCCCTATCTTGAGTCTACACTCATTGATCCTTGTAGTTGTGAACCCTTTATGTTCACCTTCCAAACTCCTATCATAGTTTGAGTTTTCCATTCCATGGAGGATTGAAGTGGTGGAGGCACAAGTGGATTGATCCAGATCTTGGTTCAGATTCGTTTCCGGCAAGAGGTCGTATCACATTGTACTTCTTGTTATTTATTAATAGAAATACTCATATTCTCGTCCATTAATGTTGTGAATGTTGTTTAAATTACATTGGGTTGCATTCACATATAATATCATGGACCATTTCTATTAATGATGTTAATGTTGTTTATTTATTACATGCACTTGTTGTATATAAACAACATTAACATCATCAATAGCAATGGTCCATGATATTATATGTGAATGCAACCCAATGTAATGTAAACAACATTCACAACATTAATGGACGAGAATATGAGTATTTCTATTAATAAATAACAATAAGTACAATGTGATATGACCTCTTGCTGGCAACCAATCTGAACCAAGATCTGAATCAATCCACTTGTGCCTCCACCACTTCAATCCTCCATGGAATGGCAAACTCAAACTATGATAGGAGTTTGGAAGGTGAACATAAAGGGTTCACAACTACAAGGATCAATGAGTGTAGACTCAAGATAGGCAAAAAATCCACTAGAGTTCTCTTGCTCTTCTTTCTCCTCCCATCCATAAGCCATATGTGCTCAATATATAGTCCTTCCAAAGGTAAGTGAAAGGACACATCGAGGCATTTTGGGGCAAATGGAGGGCCAAAGGTCACCCTATGACTGCTTTTTGGGAGTAAAAAGTAATAAACTAGTGATTTTTACCATTTTACATGCTACCCACATGCTATAGTGATGCAACGCGCGGATATGCCCGCTGTAATGATGCAGCTAGCTTACAAAGGAAAAAATAGGGAAAAATAGTGTCTGAAGGGTATAAAGTGGATCTGAGTCAGTGAAATGGATCCTACAAGCCAAAGAGTGATGATGTTCACAAGGTGGAAAATTACGTTGTAACAGGAAGCTTCCCTAATATGGTCGCCTTTGTTCAGAGTATTCTTTGATGTGTCACCCTTACAGTTTCCCGATATCATTCATCAGTTTGTCCCCCTAAGTCTCTCTGATTTTAGTCACAGTCCCTGGTCCATTAAAGCCGATGATCCCTTCCCATAAAGTCAGTTTCATATGCTGCTAGGTCAGCCATGCCACCTTACTCTGAACAAAGGAAGTTTGAGTCCTCCCACCCCTCACTCTGCTACCTCAGTTGTACCCCACCCCCAAACTATTTCAGTCCCACCTTCAGTATATCACCTTTTGGTTGTACACCTTGTGCTCCTATCAAGGAAACATCATTGCATTGGTAGTTGTAGGTCTCCCTCTATTGAGGCCATCCAATCTATTCCAGAGGATAGATCCAGAGGTCCCTGTTCCTTGGACTCATCACCATTTGTGGTGAGTGCCTATGGACCATTTTTAGAGGAGTCCTTAGTTCCTCTCTGAATGGTTTTTTCGCACGTGATCGACTTCAACACCTTGATTGCACCGTTGAGATTTGCATAGGGTATTGGTCCCTTCAGTTATTAGTCGAAAACCCCGGATGTCCCCCTACTCTAGCACTTTGGTGAGTCTACTTCGAAACCCCCCAGTGGTATGTTCCCGAGGATATCCGAGCTGCACTTTGCAATAGTATTCGGAAGCACCCCAGTTGTATGCTTCCTTGAGCACCCAGTTATTGGACACCTTTAGATCCAGCAACCCATCAGTCCCTCTGATACCACATTCAAAGCGACTGTTGTCATTCGAGTGTATCAGTGCTTCAGATCAATCATGGAAGGACCATGAGTATGTCCCCGTTCTATGTCCCCTCTGGACCATTATGATGTACACAGCAGTTCTCCATGTATTATTCAGGTCTCATTAGACCTCATTGTTATTATTTTGTATATATTGATATGAGCATGGGTATGCCCTCCTCATCCATATATCAGAGATTATTCCTCATTCATTTTGAGGCCATGTATGCTCAGTTTTTGCAGTTTGTACGGGGCCATTGTTCCGGTCTCCAATCAGTCTCTTCTCTCCTCCACACCCCAAGAAAAAGACAAAGAAACTATGATGTCTATTGGCCATATGATGAGCTCCTGCCCTCACACATCAGGGTGCAATTTGTTAACACCCAAAAAATGCTCACTAGCTCATCTCCCTAGCTACATGACCCTTTTGTCCACTTTTCCCACCATTTAGCCTCCAAAACCTTAAAAACACCCTTCAAATGGTCACCAAAAAGGCCAAAATTAATCTCTTTATCCTCAAAATATTTAAATTTCCTTAAAAAATGCAAAAAACCCTCCAAAAGGGCTCAAAATTCCCAAAAATCAAATAAAAAGGGAATAAAATCCAAATATTAATTCAAAAAAGGAAAAAGAGGGAAAAAGAAGTGAAAAAACCCTAAACAAATAACCTAAACCATGTGTAACCAAATACCATGGGTTAACACTCCACCACTAAAAAACTTATAAATAGGTGATGGAGGCTCCCTATTTTCTATCCACCATCCATCTTACCCTCATGCTACCCAAATCACTCCTGAAACCCTAATCCCACCATGTGTGCTTAGATTCACCATTTGAGTGAGCCATTTGGTCAATCCCCATTGCATTTGGAGAAGAGAAGGAACCATAGGAGCACTGGAGAAACTCGTACCTACAGCTGGTCAAGATCCACCAACCTCACCATTGAGGTAACTTTTCATGTATAACTCCATTTTTATTGAATAAAAATATATCAATCTCCTGGATATTTGTTTTACATGGAAAAATATGAATGTTTTACTGTTTACTGCAAGTTTATTTTATGAATTCCCATGCACATGTTAGATCAGTTTTTACTATTTGCACTAGGTTTTTTAATGTTTTCTTGAATTTGTAATAAGGAGTCCATTCTCCTTAGTAGGTAGGCTCATCAGCACAAGCTAAGGTGAAAACCCTAGCTACACTCTTCACCCAAGTATTGGATGAAGTTCCTCCAACATCAATTGAACTAAGCAAGGAGCAAGGAAAATCATGAGTCTTCAAGAGACTCAAGTGAACATCATAGGTGCATCTATGTAGATGTGTACCATCATAAAGTAACAAAGGATGCTACTGCAAATGTAAATAATAAACTACTCTAGTCATGTCATCCTGAAAAGGGGAGATAGGATTTTTACACTCCTCATGTGGAACCTTCAAAAAGAAACCTTTCACCCATACTTCATTCGGATGAATGCTGTAAAATATGGAAGTGTAGGATGTAGGATAATGAACCAACTCACCCAAGTGATCAGAAAATGAAAAAGTGTCATCATGTGAAGGCTCCATCAGGGTAGGATCATGCACCTCCCTCTAAAGTGCAAAACTTTCCTCATAGGTTGGTTCCAAGGTAGTGGAATCATACACTTCTTCAAAAAGTGTGTAACCATTTCCAAGAGGCAACTCAATTTCCTCTTCCACCACAACAAGTTCTTGGTTCTCATTAAGTTCATATTCAAACACATCAAGCACATGCAAGTTTCCATGTTTCTCATGATGCATCATGTCATGAGAACCCTCCAAGCAATCTACCATTTGGAAATCTAAAACATAGGAGGAAGAACAAGTATCTTGCAACCTATCAGGAGTTTGCTCATTTTTCATTTTGAGCTCATGAATAGCCTCATTATTCTTCAAGTATGCTCCATGTAACCATTCATTAAGCTCAACCAAATTATTTCTATCAAAAATCAAAGACATGACATTACCTTCGATGTTGCACATTGCTCTTTGAATATTCTCTGTGTATTCAAGGAAGGATGGATCCTTCAATGAGGAAAATCTCCAACAATAATTTGAAACCAATGCTTGAGTGTCATGGATTATTCTAAGGGTGTCTTGGATCTTCTTTTCATTCATCTTTGATGACCCTTCAAGAAAAAAAGGCTCCTATAGAGGGACCTCCTCTTCTTTGTACTTTCTTCTTGGACCAACTTCATTAAGCTCAAGTGGTGATGGGGAAGTTGATCTTGGTTCTTCTCCAACTGATACAAGCATTCATTTTCATTCTTAATGGAAATTTTTCTTGCAACAACACTTTCAAAAGTGATCTCTATGTCACCAACATAGAGGTGTGAGTACCCATCATTAGGTGCTCCTTCATAGTTCAAGCATCCATCAGTAGAGTATGTCTTAGAATGATCTTCAGTATTTTCAATGTAATGTTCTTCATGCTCATGTTATGTTTCTTCATCTTTTTCAAAGTCACTTGGGAGTGACTTTCGATACTCTTCATGTAATGCTTCTTCTGCTTCACTTATTTCGGAACTAGGTGGCTCTTGGGTATCCTCATTTCGCTTCTCATTTTCACTCAGACATATGTGATTTTCTCTCCAAGTTCCTTTGCCAGAATGTCATAAACATTTTTTCACTAACTACACATATTCATTCTTGGGTGTATGTCCAAACACCCAATCAAAAAAGTATTCCAAAGGAATGGCCTTTTGTGTATCTCCCTTATATAGATCAAGATATGCCTGATATTGTTGGGGCAAGGTTTTACATGTTCCTCTCAATATTTGTAATTCATTCCTAGAATTATCTTATGGTGGTTCAACACTTACATCTTCATCATACATAGGGTCATATGTATAACCCTCACTCGTTATGAAATTGTAAGAAGTGTTGCATAATGGCACGTCTTCCTCATACCATTCAAATTCTTCCTCATATTGCTCATAAGAATTGTACTCATAGGAGTCATAATAATAGTAAGACATGGCTTCAAATTATTCTTCAATGGATTATATTAATGTATAGGTGCAAGGACCATGCTCTAATACCACTATAATATCCCAATTTTGAAATTTTGCACCATTTGGTCAATTTTTGAACCTTGGGCTACTGAAACCCCAAACTGTCCCAAATGATCCCAAATGGTTTTGAATTCTGTATGGAGGGACTTAGGATGATATAGGACACATTATCACATCTATCAGACACCCAAACAACTGATATACCCATCCATGGCCTGCAATTTTCAAGGAAATAATTTTTAGGACAATACTAGTTAATTTAAGTGGAAATTCCCCCTAGGTCTTCCATTAAATGCTCATGTAGACACTGTACAGCCTTCACTAATTCTTTGTTTGATACTTGTATTCATTATAGGACATTAATTACAATATGTTTGTATCATGAGATTTGGTTTTAGGGTCTAATATGTATCCCAATGAACAGTATCTTCTAGAGTCTATAATTTGTGGTGAAAATGGTGGACAAGGAGTCTCGAATTTAATCATAAACCATGGTGACACTTCAAGGGTATGAAAAAATAATTTTTTCATCAAAATAACTTCATATAAATCTCATAACATGGATAAATATCTCAGAAAACTCTGATATAAAATAGGTACAACATCATTCCAAAATCACTTTGCAAATGCTATGGGGAAAATGGCTAGAATCTCTTTCTTAATTGGAAATATCACTTGAAATACATGGTGTTTCGAGATTTGGCTCTCATTATATGATTATTATAGATATATGTAGAAACTAACATGTTCATGAATTTTAAATAACAATCCTCCACTAACTATATGCAACAAGAAGTGTGCCCTTGCAGATTTACATGACATTGAGAAAAAGATAGTAGAATAGGCATAAAGAAGAATGAGAGAAGATAAACTCGAACTCATTTGGGGTTTGAAATTGCATCAAAAAATATCCATGAAACTCTATTGAGAGTTCTGAATCGCCTCTCCATAAACCAACTTATATGGGAATCTTGCACCCTCGAAATTGGTTCTAAGGTAGGGAGGATGAACATCCACTATGCAAGAACAAGCTTGAAGCTCTCCCAAAATTGAAAATATGGAAATGAAAAATGATTAAAAGCTGCTCCATTTCGACTTGGACTCCTTTTAATAACTTTATTTGACTCATTTACCTCCTTAGAACTCAAATTATCTCCTAATTACTCATGAAATTCGAATTAGTGGGAGTTATGACCCTTCATTGGCCCCACATGACACTTGGCTCATATTTTGTCTCCAAATACTTGATGAATTCAAATTGGGGAATCCTTTGGATGATTTGGATATGTGTAACTCCTCTCATAGGCCCTATTTTCCTATTTTTAGGTCTTACATTGTCATAGGTGTCATAGAATCTATCATAAGTGTCATAATGCTTGTCATAGTTGTCATAGAATCTGTCATTGCCTATTTTTAGCCATGTGACTCTTCCTCTTCCTTCATGAATGTTACCTCTTCCCTTCCAACTCCAATTTGGGTATGGTTCCATGTTTAATGGAGGAATATTCTCTCATGTCAACCCCACATGTCCACTTATGTGCCCCCAAGTCCAACTAGGACCTAATGCCACTTCATTTTGGAGAATTTAACATTTATTCCATAATTTATTGGCCTATTTTTCCACCATCAATTTAGGATATTGAATTTTCATGAGAAACTATAGACCTTGGGGTTAAATGTCAATATTTTAATTCTTCCACATAACCCTTAGGAATTGGGTGGGCCAACTTAATTATTTATCTGAAAACCATTTAATTAGGGACATGACAGTCCTCCCCACCAAATTTTGCTTGTCGTCAAGCAATTTCAAACATGGATTTTGAAGAACCTTATTTCTTTCCAAAAATTTGCTTCCAAAACTTTACTTCCAAATCTCTGAGAAGTGGCACTCATGTACTCTTTCATATTTTGGAAACACTTTATGAACTTTCAACCCTTTTCTCACTGTATAATTCTTTGAAGTTTCCACTGAGTTTCCCAACTTTGAGTCTTCAATATTCCATGAAAATTTTAGAGAGGAACCACCATGCTTGGTGCTACACTACTCTGATTACAATCACCTTCTCAAGTGGTGACTCAAACCATACTACTTGTTTCCCCAAAAAATTGAAACTAATGAGACCAAAAATGATCCCAGGGTCCCAAATGATCTTGATACATGCATGGTGTGAAATGTATAGTATGAAATGCCATGAACACCAAGCATGTGAAGATTTAATCCATCTCTCAAAAGGTCTCCAACATTGGAAACCAAAACACTGTTCTACAAAGATGAACTCAAACAAATGAAGGTTGTCTTTCTCTCTCAAACCAACAATCGAACTACTGATCCAATTGAGATGAAACCAAGCAACACTGGGATCCCATTGCTTGTATTTAATTCCAAAATATAGGCATCCTCTACGACAAAAACTTGCAAGAAAATTATTTCCCACATCCCACTGCCTTAGTTGCAAATCTTTGAGTGGTAGTGTCACATGTGGAAAACTAACATTCCAAAGAATTACAGGATCCCATTGTCTCATCTGCATATTTCCAAACATCAGTAACAAAAATAAAATTTCACCACTATGAAAAATGCAAGGAAGGATGTAAAGATCATTCCACCACACTAGATGTTCAACATATCCTGTACACAATTGAAACTTTAAGGGCCCCTGCATGAAAATATGAACTTATTCAAGGTGGGGCCAAGACCAAGAGAGACTCTCCATCATGAAATACATATCCTCATAGTGAGGCCGAATGCAAACATGTCTTCCCCAATCAACAAGATAGTCCTCATGTGCCAAATGCACACAAGAATCAAGAGTAGACCATTGAAGCTCAAAGGACAAGGGTGAATGTCCCATATCTCATCACCAAAAGAGTAGGAATAATACCACAAGAAAATATGTCCATGTTTCTCTAAAATAATGTAATATGCAACAAAATAATCAGCCATGTGTTCTTTCATCCAAGAAGTGAATGAAGAACCTCGACTAAAATCTGAACCAATTAGGGAGCAAAGGAAACAATGAGCCTTCAAGGGGCTCACAGAAGCACCATTTATGCATCCATGGATATGTGTATCATCAAGAAATAAATAAGGATGTTGCTACCAAAGAAAATGTTCTCCAATCATATATCTCTTCACCCAAGTATTGAATGAAGTTCCTCCAACATCAATTGAACTAAGCAAGGAGCAAGGAAAATCATGAGTCTCTAAGTGTCTCAAGAGAACATCATAGGTGCATCCATGTAGATGTGTACCATCATAAAGTGACAAAGGATGCTGCTGCAAATGTAAATAATAAAGTGCTCTAGTCATGTCATCCTCAAAAGGGGAGATAGGATTTTTACACTCCTCATGTGGCACCTTAAAAAAAAACCTTTCACCCATACTTCATTAGGATGAATGCTACAAAATATGGAAGTGTAGGATGTAGGAGAATGAACCAACTCACCCAAATGATCAGAAAATGAAAAAGTGTCATCATGTGAAGGCTCCATAAGGGTAGGATCATGCACCTCCCTCAAAAATGCAAAACTTTCCTCATAGGTTGGTTCCAAGGTAGTGGAAACATACACTTCTTCAAAAAGTGTGTAACCATTTCCAAGAGGGCACAACTCAAGTTCCTCTTCCGCCACAACAAGTGCTTGGTTCTCATCAAGCTCATTTTCAAACACATCAAGCACCTGGAAGTTGCCATGATTATCATGATCCATCATGTCATGAGAACCCTCCAATCAATCTACAATTTGACAATCTAAAACATAGGAGGAAGAACAAGTATCTTGCAACCTATCAAGAAGTTGATCATTTTTCATTTTGAGCACATGAATATCGTCATTATTATTCAAGTATGCTCCATGTAACCATTAATTAAGCTCAACCAAATTATTTCTATCAAAAAGAAAAGACATGACATTACCTTCGATGTTGCACATTGCTCTTTGAATCTTCTCTTTGTCTTCAAGGAAGGATGGATCCTTCAATGAGGAAAATATCCAACAATAATTTGAAACCAATGCTTGAGTGTCATGGAGTATTCTAATGGTCTCTTGGATCTTTTTTTCATTCATCTTTGATGACCCTTCAAGATAACGTGGCTCTTATAGAGGGACCTCCTCTTCTTTGTTTTTTATGCTTGGACCTGTGATAATCTGCAGTAGGATTTGACAGCTGTAACAAGCCGCACACAAAACTCTCAAGAAGTGCAGAGAAGAAGAGAAGAAAGCACTCAATAATTACTCATGAACACAGAAAATGGAGAATAGAAATATCATACATCAGCTGCGAGCTAGCACTATGAAATAATAAATACAATACAATAACTATTAAGAGAATTCGACTTAACCAAGGAGGTCATTCAAATCATGCTCAAAGTCTAGCTTGGAAAACATTGGAGACATCATCCAATCAATAGTTTCAGTCATAAATGGTCAAAGTTCAGTCAAATGAGTCTAACTGAGTCTAACAGAACCATCTAGGCATGAATCAGGGGATGGAGACTATAAGGAGGGCGCATGAGGATGTCAGAAGATCAAGTGGCACTCCATAACTAGCCAACTAGGAGCTACAGGTAGTTAGCATGAGCAATCAGTGGAAGAACTGCTCAATCAATGCTCTAACTGACTGTCACACACTTGGTAGGTGAGATAAGGCACTCTAACTAGATGATAACTCCTGGTAGGTGAGAAAAGGTGTATATGGCATGCCAAAGTCAAATAGGGTGCATCAGGTAGGTAGGAGGGCTACTAGGGGCTGAAGACAGGCTCTAGGGAGCTGAAATTAGGCTCTAGGTGCTGGGGAGACCACCAAAATGATGACTGGATGCATGCAAATGCATGCATGATGACTGGATGCATGTAAAATACATGCAGACATGCAAATCTGAAAAATGATGGAGAGAATATGTTGATGTATATGTAACTTCGGAATGTATTTCATCTGTGTATTTTATATATATTTATTGTACCCTTATAAGAGATGTGTTATTCCTCTATAAGGAAGTGTCGTCATGTGGATTAACAAGTGTCGCAAGTGTGTGTACTTGCCGATGGGTTATTAGACCACCATGTGGGGTCGGCCCTGAATTATATATAATATAATGTGGATGTATCTAGATAGACAAGTCGGCCCCATAAGGTCACTGGGCAAAAAGGTTAGTATAAATAGAGATTGGAGATCTCTATTTTACTCACTCAGAAAAGTAACTCACTCTCACTTGAAAAGTGGTGCACTAGTGAGGAGGAGGATCATCTGCTATCAGGAGACTATCTCAGTGTTATTTGGTTGTACTTTAGCTGAGCCATTGCTCTCTCTATCTCTAAGGAAGTTGTGGGGTTTTTCACCTTAGGGTTTTCCCCACGGAAACTCTGTGTCTCTTGTTTTCTATGCTTTCGATTCTTGTGATGCTTGTCATAATGTGATTGTCATGCATTGATATACTGTAGATGTTATTCTCTCAGCAAAGATCCTAGAGTATTGTGAATTAATGCTCAAAATTTAACATGGTATCAGAGCTAACCTGAGAAGAAGACATTTTGCAGTGACGGAAGCTTGAGTTCCTTGTTTATTGGGCTTCTTTCCACAGATTTTTGAAAATCAGTATAGTAGATTGACTCTACTCATCAAGGCGCATCTATCTGTCCAATCAGAATTCAATTTCGAGCATTTTCAGATTTGGCCCTAAAAATTAGGGTTTCCACAAAAATAGGAATTTCTGAAATCTGAAGACATTTCTGGAAGCTCCTTGCAAAACTAAAAGTTTAGAGCTTTGGATCGAGATTTTTGGCTGGGTAGATCTCCAGGAAACTCAAACCCTAATTCAAGGCTCTCCTTAGTGAACCTGGGAGGACAAAAAGGAAATTCTGAAGGGCAAGACTCTGCTAATCTCAAATTCTGAATGCACCAGGCTGATCAGCTCACCAAGGCGCATCTTTCTATCCTTTCAGAAATTTGAAATTCACATTTTGAATTTTTAGGGTTTCTCTCACAAACCCTAACCCGGGACCAGATCCAGTTTTCAGCACTTCAAGTGGTAAGATCTAAATCTTTTCTATTTCCATTTGAAGTACTCTTTAAGATGTCTCTCCACACCAAGCTTGAGGATAAGCTTGAAGGGGCTGATAACTTTCGAGTCTGGAAGTATAGAATTAGGTTAATCCTGGAAGAGAATGAGTTGGACTCATATGTGAAAGAAGACATCCCTATCCCAGAGGATGAAGAGGCCAAGGTATTGCACAAGAAGAACTTGGTCAAGGCAAAGAGAATCATTGCTGATTCTATCAAAGACCATCTCATACCCCATGTGTCTTCTCTTAAGACACCCAAGGAGATGTTTGACTCTTTGACCAAGCTGTTTGAAGGGAAGAACATAAATCGGAAGATGACCCTGCGGAACCAATTGAAAGGAGTAAAATTTCAGAATGGAGAAACCATTCAATCTTATTTTTCAAGGGTCTCCCAGGTCAAGGAACAGCTAGAAGCAATGGAAGAAATGGTGGAGAATGGTGAAGTGGTGATGACCACTCTAAATGGCCTACCTAGGTCATGGGATTCCTTTATCCAAGGAATTTGTGCAAGGAAGAATTTGATTTCCTTCAGTAGACTACGGGAAGAATGCTCACAAGAAGAAGCAAGGCTTGTGGCATGAGAAGAAAAGATGGGAAATGAAGATCAAGCTCTCACAGCTCACACCAAGAAAGGGAAGTCCAAGAGAGAGCCATCTCACTCCAAGAAATCTTCACATAACTTCAAAGAAAGAAGAATATGCTTCACCTGTAATGAGAAAGGACATATTGCCATAAATTGTCCCAAGAAGAAGAAGGACAACAAGAACTCCAACAAGAAGAAGAAGGGTAGCAAAAGAAGGGTTCATGCTCATGCTGCTGAGGACGATGAACCCCCAAAGAAGAAGGCTAGGGCAGAAAGTGATAGTAATGATGACTCATCAAGTGAAGAAGAGTATGTTCTGATCTCTGCTCTCACAGGTACCATCTCCCATGGTTGTAATGATTGGTTGATTGATAGTGGGGCTTCCAAACACATGACTGGGTTTAAGGAATCTTTTCTGAATCTATCTGAACATGAATCACCCCATAAGGTGAAACTTGGGGATGATTATCAATACCCAATCAAAGGAAGTGCTGAAGCCTCCTACAACCTAGATTCTGGAAAATACTTGAAGATGAAAGAAGTACTTTATGTACCTAGGCTCAAGAAGAACTTACTCTCCATCTTTGCATTGGATGCAAAAGGTATGAGGGTTGCATTTGTGGATGGACAAGTCCTAATGTGGCCAAAGGGAAAGAACATAGATGATGCAGTAGTGATTGGAGAGCAAGAGGGAGGTTTGTATAAATTGAAGGGACAACCTGAACATGCCATGGTGCATGAATCCATGGAGCCAAGTGAACTTTGGAATAGAAGACTTGCTCATATGCACTATAGAGCACTTCTAATTGCAAGCAAGGTAGTAGAGGGTCTTCCTAAAATCAAGACCAAACATGAAGGTGTTTGCAAAGGATGTGAAAAAGGTAAGAACATTAAGAAGGCTTTCCCAAGTAGTGAAAGCAAGGCAAAAGACATCCTGGAAATCATCCACTCAAATGTATGTGGCCCTATGTCATCCAGTTCCCTGAGTGGGTATGCTTACTATGTCTCATTTATTGATGACTTCTCCGGGAAGACTTGGATATACTTCTTGAAGAGCAAAGATGAGGTGCTTGATAAATTCAAGGAATTCAAAACCTTGATGGAGAATCAAACTGACAAGAAGATCAAAACATTCAGATCCGACAATGGAGGAGAATTCACCTCAAGTGACTTCAAGAAGCTTTGTAGTGATTCAGGGATTAAGAGGGAGTTGACTGCTCCTTATAATCCACAACAAAATGGAGTTGCAGAAAGGAAGAACAAAACTGTCATGGAAGTAGCAAGGGCAATGCTACATGACCAGGATCTACCTATGCATCTATGGGAAGAAGAAGCTAGAACAGTTGTATATGTGCAGAACAGAACACCCCACAAGATATTGGACAACAAGACACCATAAGAGGTCTTTTCCGGTAAGAAACCTAAAGTTAGTCATCTCAGAATATTTGGTTTTCCAGTATACACTCATGTCCCGAAGGAAAAGAGAACTAAACTAGATCCTTCAGGAAAGAAGGTATCTTTGTGGGTTACAGTGAAAGCTCGAAGGCTTACAGAATATACTTTCCAGGGTTCAAGAAGATTGATGTCAGCAGGGATGTAACAATTGATGAAAACTCAGCATTCATCAAATCAAGGAAGGCACCCATCGAAGTTTATGAAGAACCTAAGGAAACAAGATTTCAAGACAGTACCATGACTGAAGCAGTTCCAGAAGTTGTTCGTCAGTTTGAAGATCCACAAGAACCTACAGATCCACCCCGTGAGGATAACCCTCACAAGAGGAAACCTGCATGGGCTAGAGAGCTCATTCAAGATGCAGAAAGATTTGGCATTCCAGAAGAAGAACACATAGCAAAGAAGAGAACCAGATCACAGACCAGCTATGTTGCTTTACTCTGTGACATTATGAACAAAGAGCCTTTCAGTTATGAAGAAGCAGCGGAAAAGAAAGAATGGAAGGATGCCATGATTGAGGAATACCAATCAATAATGAAGAATGATGTTTGGGATGTTGTCCCAAGACCTAAAGAGAAGTCTGTTGTAACTTCTAAATGGATCTTCAAAATCAAGCATGCTGTAGATGGCAGTGTAGAGAAATACAAGGCAAGATTCGTAGCTCGTGGCTTCTCTCAGAAAGAGGGAATAGATTATGAAGAAACTTTTGCACCTGTAGCCAGGTATACTTCCATCAGAACAGTACTTGCCCTGGCTACAGCTATGAAATGGAAAATACACCAGATGGATGTCAAGACTGCTTTCTTGAATGGTGTAGTAGGAAGTATATGTGGAGCAACCACTCGGTTTTGAAATACATGACAGTGAGTCATATGTGTGCAGATTGAAGAAAGCCTTGTATGGCTTGAAGCAAGCTCCCAGAACTTGGTATGGTAGGATGGACAGTTTCCTATCTAGCTTTGGCTTTACCAAGAGTAAAGCGGATTCCAACCTTTACTACAAGTTTGAGGAAGGGAATCCTGTGATTCTACTCCTGTGTGTGGATGACCTATTTGTAATAGGAGATGACAGACTGATTGCAGACACTAAGAGGAAGCTTGCTGCTGAATTCGATATGAAAGATTTGGGAATGATGCACTATTTCCTAGGTATGGAGGTGTGGCAGAGTGTAGGTGGGATCTTTCTTGGTCAAGGGAAGTACATAGTAGATATCCTGAAGAGATTTGGGATGATGGATTGCAAGGCCATGGCCACACCTATGGCATCGAATCTGAAGCTTCTATGTGATGCTTCATCTGAGCCGGTTGATGTCTCCATGTATCGTCAGATGATTGGGTCCTTGATGTACCTAACGAACACTAGACCAAACACTTGCTTTGCTGTGAACACATTGAGTCAGTTCCTGACAGATCCGAGGAGTATTCACCTGGTTGCTGTAAAGCATGTTCTGAGGTACCTGAAGGGTATAGTGGATTATGGGCTCAAGTATGTAGCGAATCAAAAGTTTAACCTGTAGGGTTATGTTGATTCAGATTGGGCTGGCAATGCTGCAGATAGGAAGAGCACATCTGGGTGCTGCTTCAGTATGGGATCAGGTGTGATCACTTGGTTTAGCAGGAAGCAGTCCTGCGTAGCCCTGAGTACAGCTGAGGCAGAGTATGTTGTAGCTTGTTCAGCTAGTTGTGAGGTAGTATGGCTACGGAAGCTACTGTCTGAGTTATTTGATCTCCCGTTGGATGCTACTGGTATCTTCTATGATAACCAGAGTTGTGTGAAGCTATCTGAGAATCCAGTGTTTCATGACAGGTCGAAACACATAGAGATCAAATATCACTATATAAGGGATATGGTGCAGAGAGGAGCCGTGAAGCTCCTGTATGTTGCGACGGACGAGCATATTGCAGATGTGCTGACAAAGCCACTAGCCAGGGTGAAGTTCAAGTACTTCAAAGAGAGGCTTGGCATTCTTCAGATCGAGGACACTTCGAGGAAGAAGTGATGGACACATTTGTTGAAGCCATTCCAAGCATGTTGGAAGGAGGATCCTTCACATGGCTATGGATGTAAGCGCTGGATATTGATGAGCATCAGGATGATGTTCTAGTTTCTGCTTTGTATGATCAGTTGGATCATTTATATGTATATGTATGTACACATCATGTTGGATGTTGGATATGATCAATTGGATCATTTAT
Source organism: Larix kaempferi (assembly GCA_027924585.1). Lineage (NCBI taxonomy): Eukaryota > Viridiplantae > Streptophyta > Pinopsida > Pinales > Pinaceae > Larix > Larix kaempferi. Next base: position 31,824,048 of record BSBM01000091.1, on the reverse strand, counting down.
ATGTATGTACGCATCATGTTGGATGCTGGATATGATTAGTTGGATCATTTATATATGTATGCATCATGTTGGACACTGGATATGATCAGTTGGATCATTCATATGTATGTATGCATCATGTTGGATGCTGGATATGATCAGTTGGATCATTCATATGTATGTATGCATCATGTTGGATGCTGGATATGATCAGCTGGATCATTTGTATGTATTTTGTATATGCATCATCTTGGATGCTTGGACCATGTATCTATATATGTATGAGGTGGATACATTGTATGATCAGGCAGATCATGTATATTGATATGTATCAGGTATGATCAAGTAGATCATGTATGTTGATGGATACATTGTGTGGATCATGTATCTATGTATCAGGTGGATACACTATGTGTGATGATATATATCAGGTAGATACTTGGTGTGCATCAGATGGATGCATTGTATGATCAGGATGATCATGTGTACATCAGGATGATGTATGGTGAGTATCAGATGATACTTTGTGGCCATGGATCAGGTTGTGCAAGTAAGCATGTAATTTGTGCCTAGGGATATTTGCAGATGGTCTTTCGAGGTTTTGCCTATGGCATGTAATTCGGTGCCTTAGGACATCTGGCAAATGCTCTTTCGAGGTTTTACTTGGGAGGACATATAATTTGTGCCCTGGGAGATCTGTAGATAGTCTTTCAAGGTTTTTCCTATGGCATGTAATTCGGTGCCCTGGGATATTTGGCAGATGCTCTTGCAAGGTTTTGTCCTATGGCATGTAATTTGCTCCTAGGAGATCTGGACAGGATGAAAAGGGCCTCAGATGCTTCAGCCAGGTTTTTCCATGACCACATGTAATTTGCTCCTGGGAGATCTGGACAGGATGAAAAAGGCCTCAGATGCTTCAGCCAGGTTTTGTGGTGGACCACATGTAATGTGCTCCTGGGAGATCCGACAGGTAGAGCCGTGTGCTCGTAACAGCCTGGGATGCTTCAGCCAGGTTTTGTGGTGAGATCACATGTAATATGCTCCTGGGAGATCCGACAGGTAGAGCCGTGTGCTCGTAACAGCCTAGGATGCTTCAGCCAGGTTTTGTGATGGGTCACATGTAATGTGCTCCTGGGAGATCCTACAGGTAGAGGTGTGTGCTCGTAATAGCCTGGGATGCTGCAGCCAAGTTTTGTGACGCACGTAATAAGTCCTGAGGATTCCACAGTATGGCCAGTGATGATGAAGACCTGCAGATGGTGGGCCTACATCCAATATGAAAAAGGACTAGTTCTGTAGAACTTCCTATGACGAGTAGAGTCAGAGATTGGTTGAGATAGCAGCAACAATGACGATGATGATGACGATGCATCGATGACGATGATCTCGAGAAGAATACTTGTCTATTAGATCTGTGTCGAGAAATACCTTCCTAGTTAATAGGGAGTGTTGATGTATATGTAACTTCGGAATGTATTTCATCTGTGTATTTTATATATATTTATTGTACCCTTATAAGAGATGTGTTATTCCTCTATAAGGAAGTGTCGTCATGTGGATTAACAAGTGTCGCAAGTGTGTGTACTTTCCAATGGGTTATTAGACCACCATGTGGGGTCGGCCCTGAATTATATATAATATAATGTGGATGTATCTAGATAGACAAGTCGGCCCCATAAGGTCACTGGGAAAAAATGTTAGTATAAATAGAGATCAGAGATCTCTATTTTAATCACTCAGAAAAGTAACTCACTCTCACTTGAAAAGTGGCGCACTAGTGAGGAGGAGGATCATCTGCTATCAGGAGACTATCTCAGTGTTATTTGGTTGTACTTTGGTTGATCCATTGCTCTCTCTATCTCTGAGGAAGTTGTGGGGTTTTTCACCTTAGTGTTTTCCCCACGGAAACTCTGTGTCTCTTGTCTTTTATGCTTTTGATTCTTGTTATGCTTGTCATATTGTGATTGTCATGCATTGATATACTGTAGATGTTATTCTCTCAGCAAAGATCCTAGAGTATTGTGAATTAATGCTCAAAATTTAACAGAATATTCCAACACCCCCCTTCAAGCTATACTATGAAGTAATAACTGAAAACTGAAAAATAGGGACCTAGTGACTGAGACCAAAGGTCACCCTGTACAACAATATAAATAATAAATAACGAAAGAGGGAAAACCCAGTGGGAAGAAATCCCTCCCTCAAAATAGACTGAAGTATGATAATGTAGTATGTCATCACTCACCCCAAAAGGAGGCAAGTGTCCTTCTATTCCAAAGAAGGATCGATCAATCTGAAATGGATCAGTAATGTGAGAAGGATGAAACCTTCCATTCTAAAAATATGATATGGTTCTTGTCTGATCATGTGGATCACCAACCAAATCACCAACAAATTAGAGAGTAGTGGCTGGCCATCGAGGAAGAGGAGCACCATCAGGTGAGAGATCATCAAGTTCTTGTGGATCTGGATCTCCCATTTGCTCATCTTCATCATCAGTTGCCAGATATTCAGGTTCTTGTGGATCTGGATCTAGCATTCTCTCTTCATCATCTCCATCTTTAGATACTGAATCTGAAATCTCATGTGATGAAGGTTTTCTCTCTTTCTCATCAAACAGTGATGGTGGTATCTCCATCTTGGGAATAAGTGGATCATACTCCACAACCATAATATGAATATCATTATGGAGCATGTGATTCGAACCAACTGAGGTAGAATCAAAACCATGAATGTGTAGATAGTTCTTTGATATCTCCTTTGAACCAACATATGTGAGATCATAACCAAAGGAACTATGACATGATGATGGTATCTTGGACTTCAAATCAGATCCAAGAATTGGAAAATGGTTTCTCATGATATCCTTTGAACTAACAGGGGTGAGATCAAAACCAAGATCACAAAAAGGTGCATGAGTCATGAACCCAAGCGAATGATAGAGTCTTCCATCTTTGGTGAAACTCTGAAAACATGTGCCAATGACCAAACAGGAGTCCAAAGGAAGCATTTGATCAAGGAGGTCGAATGCATTGCCTCCCAAATATGATTTTACCTCCAAAATACTCAGTAGGTCATCATCTTGCACATCAACAAGTTCATCAACTCTGTGAAAGTGTATGTATTTCTTTGATATATCCTTTGAACTAGCAGGGGTATGATCAAAATCAAATGAACCATGACACAATGGTGATGACTTGAACTTCAAATCAGATCCAAGAATTTGAGGATGGTTTCTTATGATCTTCTTAGAACCAACAAGGGTGAGATCAAAACCAAAATCCAAGGATATGCATGCGACTTGAACTCAAGCGAATGATAGAGTCTTCCATATTCGGCGAAACTCTGAAAACATGTGCCAATGACCAAATAGGAGTCCATAGGAAGATTTTGATCAAGGATGGCATATGCATTTCCTCCCAAATCTGATTTACTTCCAAAATGATCAATAGGTCATCATCTTGCACATCAGAAGGCTCATGAGAAGTAGAGATTGTGAAGGTCTCTTCAACTTCTAGAGCATTAACTGACATATTTTGCTCAAAATTTGAATCAAAAGATGGATCAACTGAAACCATGTGTTGTATTTCGACTTTATCTTGAACAAATTCATCATGGGAGATGATGGAAGTCGAATCATGAATAGGGACAGCACTAAAGGCAGTATTGTTGGGCTTGTTCTCCAAATGGACATCATCCTCTTCCTTCTTTCCAAACAAACTGTTCAACCTTGTCCAGTTATCACTTGCATGTTCATCAAGATCAACAAGGTATTCTATATTGTCAAACATAGTAGTAAGTATTGCTTCTGAGGCTCTTTCACAATCATCAATCCAATCTTGTACACAAATCCAAGAAAAATATCTCTTAACACAAGTACACATATCCAAGAGACCATATCTCTTCAGGTATGCTATCATCTTGGGTTTACATTCTTCATAGTTGTATGAAGAGAGAGAAGGAACTGCTTTTAGATCCATGGAAGATCTTGTTCAATTTGAATCTACTAGTGTGTTTCTGGTGTAGAAGTGCAGAATCACTAGTGAATAATCATCAGTGCAAAATCACAAGTGCAGAATCACTAGTGTAGAATCATGAGTGTAGAATCACTAGTGCAAAATCACCAGTGCAGAATATTTCGAACTGCTACAGCTGCAGGAAACAGCTGCAACTACAGAACACTTCGAATAACCTACAAAAACAATGGAGATCCATAATAGCTATTGAATTTGAATTTGTTGAAGAGGGATTCGAATAGATGAATAAACCTACAAAACAAGAAGAGTTTTGTTGATGGAGATTTGCTACACTTCGAATGAACACTTCCTTAGGACACTGAGCACATATGACTAAGTCCTTCACACCTAGCTAGTCCTCACTGGATTTCTCCAGTGAATTCAAGGTAATGGCACCAGGATTTGTTGTGGAAACTCAGAGGCTTCTGGTTCTCAAGTGAAAGAAAGTTGCTCAAAGAAATGTTGCAACTATTGCTGCTGCAATGGCTGCAATTTGAATAGTTGTTGCAAGCTCTAATACCATGTGATGATCTGTAGGAACATCTCACATCTCTAATACCATGCGATAATCTGTAATAGGATCTGACAGCTGTAACAAGCCTCACACAAAACTCTAAAGAAGTGCAGAGAAGAAGAGAAGAAAGCACTCAATAATCACTCATGAACACAGAAAATGGAGAATAGCAATAGCATACATCAGCTATGAGCTGGCACTGTGAAATAATAAATACAATACAATAACTGTCAAGAGAATTCGAATTAACCAAGGAGGTCATTCGAATCATGCTCAAAGTATAGCTTGGACAACATTAGAGACATCATCCAATCAATAGTATCAGTCATAAATGGTCAAATTTCAGTCAAATGAGTCTAACTGAGTCTAACAGAACCATCTAGGCATGAATGGATGGAGACTCTAAGGAGGGCGCATGAGGCTGTCAGAAGATCAAGTGGCACACCAAAACTAGCCAACTAGGAGCTACAGGCAGTTAGCATGAGCAATCAGTGGAAGAACTGCTCAATCAATGCTTTAACTGACTGTCACACACCTAGTATTTGAGATAAGGCACTCTAACTAGATGATAACTCCTGGTAGGTGAGAAAAGGTGCATATGTCATGCCAGAGAGTCAAATAGGGCACATCAGGTAGGTAGGAGGGCTATTGGGGGTTGAAGACAGGATCTAGGGAGCTAAACTTAGGCTCTAGGTGTTGGGGAGACCACCAAAATGATGACTGGATGCATGCAGTTTCATGCATGAAAAATGCATTCAGACATGCAAATATGAAAAATGATGGGGAGAATATTCCAACGAGACCAAATTCATTATGCTCAAGTGGTGATGGGGAAGTTGATCTTGGTTCTTCTTCAACTTCTACAAGGCCTTCATTTTCATTATTAATGGAAATTTGGCTTGCAGCAACACTTTCAAAACTGATCTCTTATGTCACCAACATAGAGGTGTGAGCACCCATTAGTAGGTACTCCTTCATAGTTCAAGCATCCATCAGTAGAGTGTGTCTCACGATGATCTTCAGTATTTTCAATGGAATCTTCTTCATGTTCATGTGATGTTTCTTCATCTTTTTCAGAGAAACATGGGAGTGACTTTCAATCCTCTTCATGTAATTCTCCTTCTTCTTCACCTATTTCAGAACTAGGTGGCTCAAAGGTATCCTCATTTTGCTTCTCCTTTTCACCCAGACATATATGATTTTCTCTCCAAGGTCTTATGCAAGAATGGAATAAACCTTTCTTCACTAACTCCACATATTCATTCTTGGGTCTATGTCCAAACACCCAATCAAAAAATCCTTCCAAATGAATGGCCTTTTGTGTATCTCCCTTATACAGATCAAGATATGCCTGATATTGTTGGGGAAAGGTTTTACATGTTGCTCTCAATATTTTTAATTCATTCATAGAATTATCATCTAGTGGTTCAGCACATACATCTTCACCATACATAGGGTCATATGAATAACCCTCATTCCTTATGAAATTGTAAGAAGTGTTGCATGATGGCACCTCTTCCACATACAATTCACATTCTTCTTCATATTGCTCATAAGCATTGTACTCATCGGAGTCATCATAATAGTAAGACATGGCTGAAAATTCTTCTTCAATGGATTATATTAATGTACATATGCAAGGACCATGCTCTGATACCACTATAATATCCCAATTTTGAAATTTTACACAATTTGGCCAATTTTCGAACCTTGGACTTGTGAAACCCCAAACTGTCCCAAATGATCCCAAATGATCCCAAATGAATTCAAATTATGTATGGATTGAATTAGGAGGATATAGGACACATTAACATATTTATCATACACTCAAACAACTTATATACCCATCCATGGTCTGCAATTTGCAAGGAAAGAAGTTTCAGGACAAGAGTAGTTAATTTGAAAAGTGGAAATTCCCCCTAGGTATTCCTTTAAATGCTCTTCCAAACAATATACAGACTTTGATAATTCTTGTTCTAAGACTTTTCTTTGTTATAGTACATTAAGGAAAATATGTGTGTAACATTAGATTTGGTTTTAGGGTCGAATAGGTATCCCAATGACAATAGCTTATATAGTCTAGAATTTGTGGTGAAAATGGTGGACAAGGAGTCTCGAATTTAATCATAAACCATGGTGACACTTCAAGGGTATGAAAAAATAATTTGGAACATCAAACAAAATCTGATATAAAACAGGTACAATATCATTCCAAAATCACTTTGCAAATGTTATGGGGAAAATGGCTAAAATCTCTTTCTTGATTCGAAATATCACTTGAAATACATGGTGTTTCGAGTTGTGGATCTCATGATATGATTATTACAGATATATGCATAAAATAACATGTCCATTAATTCTAAATAACAATCTTCCACTAACTATATGCAACAAGAAGTGTGTGCTTGCACATTTACATGGCATTGAGAGAAAGGTAGTAGAATAGGCATAGAGAAGAATGAGTGAAGATGAACTTGAACTCAGTTGGGGTTTGAAACTACATCAAAACATCTCCATGAAGCTCTGTTTAGATTTCTAAATGGATTATCCATCAACCAACTTGGATGGGAATCTTGCACGCTCGAAATTGGTTCTAAGGCAGGGAGGATGAACATCCACAGTGCAAGAACAAGCTTGAAGCTCTCCCAAAATTGCAAAGATGAAAATGAAAAATGACCAAAATCTGCTCCATTTCATCTTGGCCTTCTTTTAATAACTTTAGTTGACTCATTTACCTCCTTAGAACTCAAATTATCTCGTAATTACTCATGAAATTCGAATTAGTGGGAGTTATGACCCTTCATTGGCCCCACATGACATTTGGCTCATCTTTTGTCTCCAAATCCTCCATGAATTCGAATTGGGGAATCCTTTGTATGATTTGGATATGTGTAACTCCTCTCATGCGCCCTCTTGGTCTATTTTTAGCTCGTGATTGTCATAGGTGTCATAGAATCTATCATAAGTGTGATAATGCTTGTCATAGTTGTCATAGAATCTATCATTGCCTATTTTTATCCCTATGACTCTTCCTCTTCCTTCATGAATGTTACCTCTCCCCTTCCAACTCAAATTTGGGGATGGATCCATGTTTAAAGGAGGAATACTCTCTCATGCGGACCCCACATGTCCACTTATGCGCCCCCAAGTCCAACTAGGACCTATTGGCACTTCATTTGGAGCATTTAACACTTATTCCATAATTTATTGGCCTATTTTTCCACCATCGATTTAGGATATTGAATTTTCATGAGAAACTATAGACCTTGGGGTTAAGTGTCAATATTTTAATTCTTCAACATAACCCTTAGTAATTGGGTAGGCCAACTTAATTATTTATCTAAAAACTGTTTAACTGGGGACATGACATTATTTTAGTCATTTTTAATTGTAATCACTTAAAATTTCTCAAATTTGGTCATATTTCACTTTTAAAAACTGTGGTCACCAACTTTTTTAGTGGTTGAGTCATTTATTTCACATGGTGACCAACTTTTTTAGTTGTCTCATAATTTATCGCCCTTTTTTATACTAGTTTAGGTCCCGATAAACAAAGGCTTATGGTCACCCCACTGCAATTATTATCTCTCTGTGTAAACTAAGGAAACATGGAAAACCTCAGGGGAACAAAACCCTCCCTCAAGAATGGACATGAAACAGATCAAAAAATTTATGCTCCAAACTCAAGTAGGTGTGATGCTTGATTTGATGTCTGGAGGTATCTTCCTCTTTGAAAAAAGAGTATCATGCTCCCAAAACATGTGCTTGAATTCTCTACCAATGGATGCAAGCGAATCTGGAAGATCTCTAGAACCAATTGTAGCATGATATGCTTGAGACTTGAACCCAAGCAACTATGAATGCTCCTCAGACTTGGAAATTGAAACATGTGAGTTAAGTTCAGGTCCAAAAGAGACTTGATGAGCTTGGGAATCAATCCCAAGCAAGTGGTGGTGTCCTCCATCTTCAACGTAGCCCTGAGTAAGTGTGGCAATCATCTTGTAGGAATATGTAGAACGAATGAGATCACAATCAATGAATGCAAATGGAGCACTTTATAAATCAGATATAAACTTCAAATCATCTTTTGGATCAGCATATTGTGCACCAACATCTTGTAAAGTATTCATAGGATCATCAACAGCTAGCTTGTCATCCTCAAGATCAAAATATGAAGAGTGATATGAGAACTGTGAATGGATGGAATCCTCTTCAACAATGGAAGCTCCATTAGTTGAACTTTCTTCATCACTAGCAGACACATATGAAGGAGAGAGATATTATTTCTCAACTTCTAGAGCCACGGAAGAAGTCTCTTCAATTATTGCTTCATGGAAAGAATATGAAGCATTCAAAACATAGAGAATATCTTCAACAGGAACTGTATGTGTTGAATTTTTTGCATTTTCAACAAGTTCTTCAACTTGACGAGTGAACCTAACATCGTTCTCATTGTTTTGGAGGTCAATTTTAGTAGTTGTTTTTACCTCCGTTTCAAAATGTGTGTATACTCGCAGCACAATTTTTCATTTTGAGCCATTTTTTCGATTTTGAATCATCTTGGTCATAAGAAAATATAATTTTTATTTACAAATTCACTTTTTCAAATTTAACAAAAAAATATACATTTAGTAGCTCGTTATAATGAAAAATCATGTACATTTTGGAATTCTTTTCAAATTTAGAAGCTAGTTATAATGAAAAAAATATACATTTTGTAAGATTTTTCTTTAATCTTTCCTCTTAAATAAGTCATTTTACGGACAAATTTGTAAAACAAAAAAGAGAAAATAATGACATTTCAAACCATTTTTAATGTACTTTTAGAGATTTTATGTATAAAATTATACTTTTTAACAATATTTTCCATAAAGAAATGATTCACATAAACTCAACAAAAGTGTACCATATATTTCTAAATAACATATTAAAAACATAAAATTTATTCTTAAAATAAAATCTTAAACTCAAAATATTACGAAAATATGTTATCAAAAATATGTCAAATTTAACATTTTCCTCAATAACATAAAACTAATCAAGAATATCGTGTGAATCAAAATCTTGATCATAATCAACAGTTTCTAAAGCTTAACTCTCTTTTTAGACATCAATATGTTATGTCATAAAAAAAGAACCCCATATCAACTTCAAAAGATATAACCACAGTAAAACTCCTAAATCAAAATTTTATCAATTAATAATGAATATACTCTATTTAAAAAAAAAAACTATCCTAAACTTTAAAAACCAAAATTTGGTAAACAAATAAAAAAATTATATTAAAAACTACACTAAAAAACATATAATAAAAATAAATATAATAATATTATAATACACAAACCACTAAAAAAACATAAGAACAAAACAAATAATAAAATAACGAAAAAATAACAAACAAACATTACTTAATAAAAAAACATGAAAAAGGACAAAAACAAACATAAAAAAACAAACAAAATTAAAAAAGAAAAAAGAAAAAGCATAACATAATGAATTGCATGGAGGGTAGAGGGGATGGAAGGGCTTTAATAGATGAAAAAGGGAAAAAAATAAATAAACAAACAAACAAAATTAGAAAGAAAAAAAAAACATAACATAATGAATTACATGAAGGGTAGAGGGGATAGAAGGGCTTTAATAGGTGGCATGATTTTGGGAATCGTGTCACTTATAAGTGTCACTCTAAGTGACAGCTAAATAATAAAATAATATAATTTTTTTAAGCATAAAATGATGCATTATGTAAGGAGGGTAGAAAGGGATGGGAGGACCTTAATAGAGGAACATGATTCTAGGAATCGTGCCACCCTAAAAGGCTACTCCGAATGGTGGCAATGAGAAGGCCTTAATAAAGGGCACAATTCTGGGAATCGCACCACCCTTAAACACCGCTCCAAGTGGTGGCGCCATCATTTGGAGCAGCGCTTAAGGGTGGCACGATTCCATGAGTCACACCTCCTATTAAGGATCTTCCATTCCCCTCTACCCTCCCTACCCTCCCTACATAATGCATCATGTTATGCATTTAAAAAAATAAATTGTTTGTTTTTTATATTTGTTTTCTATGTTTATTTTATTATTTGTTTTGTCTTTTTCATTGTTTTTTAATTACGTAATGTTTTTTTGTTATTTGTTTTTATTTTAAAAAAAATTATTATTTATTTTGTTTTTTTATGCTTTTTATTATTTGTTTTATTTTGTATGGTTTTTGTTATTTGTCTTATTTTTTAATATTTTCATTTTATTAGGTTTTACTTTTATTAATTTTTTTTGTTTTTATGTAGTTTTTTAAATTTTATATAGAGAGAGAGTAACTATTTTGTTTTTTTTGTTTTTTAATTATAGTTTTGTAATATATGTTTTTATTATTATTTTGTTTTCTAGTCTTTTAATATTTATTTTTTATTAATGGTTTTAATGTTTGATTTTGGTTTTTTTTTTATAATTAGTAGATATATATATTTTTTTAAAATTTAAGTATATTTAATTTTTTTCATTTCATTATATTTTAGAAAAATTCTTATGAACCACATCAAATTTATTTTATTTTATTATTTATTATTTGTTTTTTATGATTTTGTTTTATTTTTTAATATTTGTTTTTAAATTAGTTTTTTTATATGTTTTTTTTAGTTTTTTATATTTGTTTTTTTAATGTTTTATTTCGGTTTGTAATATTTAGTGTAATTTTTTTCAAAAAAATTAACTATATTTTAATTTTTTAAATGTAACTATATCTTAATGTTTTTTATTTTATTTTTTATTTTTTGTTATATAACTATTTTTAATAGGTTTTGTGTTTTTTTTTTTCATTTTTTGTTTTAATTTTAGGAGTTTCATTGTAACGATGTCTATTGCTAGGGTCATAGCTTTATACTGGGTCTAATTTTAGCCTCCCTCAAATCAGCATAAATTCATCTTAAACCCGTATCTATCAAGCATCAAGAGGGATCCAATTTCTTGAGGTGTAATTCTTTTTTTTTAATTTAAACTCAAGAAATTTGATATCTCTTGATTGATAGATCGGGGTTTAAGTTTTAAGTTTTTATTTTATAAACAAACATCAATTTTTTAATTACTTTTCATAATATTTTATTTTATGAGCCAACATGGATTTTTTTTAAATACTTTCATTAATTTTTTATTTTATGAGCCGACATGAATTTATTAATAGCCGACATAATATAATTTATTACTTTTACTCTTTTTTTTACTCGTGTGATGTTACTGGACAAACGTTACAACACCTCCCCCATACTCGTGTGTAACCTTACATCCACACACGTTACAACATCTCCCGCATACTGGGTTATAGAGCACCTTGTTTCACTCGGTGCAATAAGAGTGATTCTGGGAGCACCACTTTTTGATTGATGGGTTGATTTAGGGTTTTGATTGCAATCACATCGATCAGGGTTTCAAAAAAGTTGTAAATTTGGCTTCAAAAAAAAGGTGCTACTGGTAACACCACTTTTCAAATCGATGGTTGTTTTTTTGTTTTTAGCGCAAAAATATGGGGTTTTATGGCTAGAGTTCTTGTTTGGAGTATAAAGTTGTCGCCATGTTGTGTAACTTGTTTTTAATTCTTCTTCATCTTGAACAACTTATCCAGATAGAGTTGAGGCCAAGACATCAGGATGGAGAATACATTAATAGGTGTCCATGGGCTCACTCTGTACACCATTCTTCTACTTATCTAGAGCCATGTCCAAGTTGGACCATAGCTTAAAAGGATAGTCTACAGAACCAATAAGGTAGTGCATATCTGAAGACATTTCCAGACACCTAAATTCGAATGCTCTGTCACAGTCATTCAACCATTAATTCTTCTCTTCAAAGGTCTTTGGTTCAGTCACAACACCAATAGACACATCATAGAGACATTGTCTCATTAGAGATGCAACCATCTTTGGATTTTGCTCAGCATAATTGAATGGAGTAAGACGAGGAACAACTTTCAAATCCATGAAGTTGTTGTACATGCACAAAATACCTACAAATAAAAATTAGGAGGAAATTCAGTACTACAGAGCTTTGATTCCACGTGAGAATTTGTCACATCCTAAATCTAGTTTACTGAAGAAACCTCATAATTCGTTTTGCAAGAATGTAGAGAAGGAAGAAAAATTCAATAGATTTAACTAGAGAGAAGAAACTCAATAGGATAAAACTCCATTGTCATATTATTGAACAATGATAGTACAATAAATAATACACAACATAGAGGAAATTCAAATGCACTAAAGGCAATTCGAGTAGCTCACAAAAGTAGGCTTACTAAAAAGAAAAAAAAATACCAATAGTGGCAACATCACTTTCCAAATCAGTCAAGGGCCTCAAGAATTACATAAATCAGATATGGAATCTAATGAGTTATGCAAAATAAGTAGGATGATGGATTTTGGAGAGAAACATATGGAGGATGTGTTGTCCAAAAAGTAGATAGCTTGCCAAGACCATAAAGGTGCCATGCTTTATCCTTATCCACTAAAAACGAAAAAAAATGGAAATGTGTAAAAGCAGGAAGTGTGCTCTTACCATTCTGGACTATCATAAAAACAGGAAGAATCTATTTGAGGGAACTCAAATGGATAATTATGACAAGTTGTGATCCTAAAAATGCAACATGGGGCCAACAAACTAGTCTAACACCTACGAAAGTATAAAAAATTAATAATAACTTATATCCTAACTCTAGATGGGTTTTTAATATTCTAGCAAGATTCAGGAGACACATAGAATTATCTGTGGTAAAAAAATTAGGTCTTGGTTCGCTATAAGTTCAAAGCTACATTCTATGTAAGTTAAGGTTTTTAACTACTAAAATGGACTATATTGTCTATTGGTTTGAATTTTATAAGGATGAATTGATATCAGATTATGGGGATATTAAGATAAACCCACTTTTTATCTAATTGGTAAATCTCAACTAAAGAGGTCTAGTTATAGAGCATGTTAAGCACATTCAAAAGTTGATTCTTAGAGTAAACTATTTTCCAGAGGACAATTTGTTGGATCTCTTTTTGGTTACATTAAATGATAGCATTCAACATGGGCCTACATCTCTTTGAACCTAAATCATTGCATAATTATTTTAGTTTGGAACTTAGAAAAGTTGAAAGTAAAAATATGGCTACTAGAAGGTTTTCCACTAGTACCTATAGAGAGGGGAATGTTCCCAGTCCTAACATCACTCAGATTAGGGTAAAAACGTGAAGGTGGGTAACACTTTCGTGAGAAACTAGTGCAAAATCGTCTTAGCGGAGGTTATTCGGCCGATTAATATTTATTATTCGGTCGAATAATAAATATTATTCGGCCGAATAATTTCAATTATTCGGCTGAATAATTTCAATTATTCGGCCGAATAATGTAGAAGTTATTCAGCCGAATACCTACTAACATATCTCCGTTTAGTCTAACGAGGATCCTCGAAATGTGTGCAAACCACTGTCGGACGGGAAAAAAATTTTGGTTGTAGTTTATTCGGCCGAACAATTGTTTGGCGGAACAATTATTTGGCCGAATAATTATTCGGCCGCAAGATTATTCGGCCGAATAATAGGTCGGCCGGCCAATTTTTCTGCATAAAAGGTCAGCCTCATCCGCCATTTGGCTATCGCTGTTCAGAAATTCTGGACCCCGCAAGCGGGCCCACTATCGTTCCTCGCCACCCTGCATTGTCGACGACGACGCTTGTTAGCATTTGCGTGGACGACGATCGGCTGCTGATCCCCACTGCTGTTCCTCCGCTGTTGTTGCATCGACGACGCTCGGCTACTGGTCCTTCGGCTGCTGTTCCTTCGGATGTTGTTCCCTAGCTGCTGTTCCGCTGCTGCGTTTCCTCCGCTGCTGTTGCACCGATGCTTGCTGTTGCTCCGTTGCTTGTGTTGTCGTTATTTCCTGTTGCAGTTGTGGATGCTGTGTTTGTCGACGAGGGTGGCAGGCAGATACGCAACTTCGAAATTGGTTTTTGGCTGGAGCTCGGCGTAGCGACGTGGAGTTAAGGGCTGCGAGGGTAAGTAATTCTAATCTTCTGTTTTCGGTTTTCGAATTTTATGTTTAATGTATGTGGTTTTTTTCAAATTTTATAATTCTTTTGCGTCTTCTAATCTTTTGCTGAAATGTGGTAGTTTCGCAGGGTAGTTCGTTTGTTTTCCTGGGGCTGTTAGCGGTGCGTTGTTGGTGTTTCGGCTTTCTGTGCAGGGTTGGTATTAGTCATCCGAAGGTACGATTTCTCGTCGAGTTATGTCTCTTTGATTTTGTTTTCCAATTTTTAGAGTTTTTAGTTGCTAACTTAATTTGTTTTTGTGTGAAGGAAATATATCTTGTTTGGCGAGTTGGTGGTCTGAACTGCTGCGGCGTTGTGGATTGACGATCTCTTCACTAGTTGCTAACAGGTATGTATCGTTTCTCGAAATTCTGTCTTGATAAAAAAAAAATTGACATTTGAATAAAGTTAAAAAAAATAGTTGCCTTTCTAGAATGCTTAATTTTTACCTTTAATTTTATGCTCAGAGCAGAGATTCTTAACTCTGCTCTTGAGCAGAGTGCTGGAAATATGAGAAAATTAAAAGAAATATTGTTGGCAATAGGAAAAAATTAAAAGAAATATTGTCGGCAATAGGAGAAAATTAAAAGAAATATTTGCAGTCAGGTATAAAATTATATTGTTTAGTTTCATTAATTTATTTTTCTCTTCATGATGTCAGACTGTATACTCTTAAATAGGGTTCTGGAACTATTCTTTAACAGAGTTCTGGAACTCTGTTCTTGAACAGAGTTCTGGAGCTCTGTTCTTGAACAGAGTTCATGAACTCTGTTCTTGAACAGAGTTCTGGAGCTCTGTTCTTGAACAGAGTTCTGGAACTCTGTTATTGAACATAGTTCATGAACTCTGTTCTTGAACAGAGTTCATGAACTCTGTTCGTATATGAAGTCATTTAAAAATTCATAATGTTGTAAGTCCTTAATTATATTTTTTTTATAAATATTAAGTAATGTTTGATTATTGATATATAGAATGAAATTATAAGTGATCGATGAAAAATTTGTAAGGTTACTACAATTAACTGCATTATGCTTTTTATCTGATTATGAGATGATTATTAATGTTATCTTTATGGTGCAACAGTAGTGCTCCTAGAGTTAGGACAGGGAATTACAAAAAAAAGTAACTTATACTATTTTAATCACCTCTACATTTGGTATGCAATTCTTTATGAGATATATCTTTAAGTCTGTAGAATTAACAAGTACAACTTGAATATGTGTAAATTTTTTTATCATAAATATAAAGTAGAAATCTTATAATAATTGTATATATATATATATATATATATTTTGTGAGATGTTTGTAAATTGAGATATATAATTCAATCATATTTGATGGATGAAAAGTTTTTAAGACTATACTACTACAATTAACTGCGTTATGACTTATATTTGATAACGAAATGACTATTAAATATTTCTTTACGTTGCAATAGTAGTGATTGTAAGGAATTTTAGTTAATTAATTAGAGTTAGGGGAGGGACTTACAAAAAAACTCAACTTATACTACTTTAGACACCCTTACATTTGGTATGTAGTTCTTTATTGGATATGTCTTTATGCTTGTAGAATAAACATGTACAATTTCAATATGTTATGAGTTGACATTTGTGTAAATTTAGAAATCATATCAAATGGATAGATTGGAGTCTTCGAAGCGAAAGCGTAGGAGGTCATCACATTCATCAGGAATTGGTGTTCCAATTGGTAGTCAAAGGTTGTCGAATTCACCGTGGGGTTCGAGTTTATTGTACGGATCACAGTCATCTGATCACCAACAAGTTGATAGGGGTACAAATGATTCTCCTTTGTCTTCTATGGGAGAGCGTCGATCTCAACCTTCTGTTGGTATGAACATTAATGTTTAATCATGTATAATTTGTATTTTTGTGTGTTTTGAATTTTTGGACAAGGTTAACTCTTAACTACGGCTATATTTGAAGCAGAGCGAGGTTCAGAAGATGTGCGTAACTCGACAGAGAGAGAGAGGAAGATCAAGATAGGATTGTAGATGATGGAATAGGTGTGGGTGTAGAGCAGGGTCCTGAAGATCCTCCTAGAGCTAGGACGCCATATGTTCCACTAGCTGAGGGTTGTACACCCATATCAACTTATCCGTCTGATTTACCTGATGAGATTCCATGGGAAGGTGTTGTGCAACAAACTATCCTTGAAAGTTGTAGATCCCACTATGACAAGTTGAACAATGATCTTTGTTCTTTGGATCTCCCTCCAGAGAGCCGACAAAGTCTAGAGATTGTTTTGGGGTCTTTGCAAAAATTCATTGATGCATATGAGGAACTTGGACCAACTACGAATGGTTTTGTTCATTTGATGCAGAGGCGAAGGGACCAAGTTATGGGTCCAGACAAGTGGGAGGTTGTGAAGGAGAGAGTCACCAGAGAACAAGCCAATTCAATGTTTAATTTCAAAGAAGGCCTTAAGCAAAAAATGTTGAAAGTGCAATATTTCAAGCATCCTCAAATTGCACATTTAATATATGATCGATTTCTTGCGGCTTATGGTAGATTGCCATGGAACGATGAGGTTCCTAATTATTTTGCTAGATTTTTCTATGTGGAGTTTTTTTTATGTATGAAGCCAAACTATACTGATGTTCCTTCTGACTTTTATGGAGTTGGAAAGGGTCGAATATATAATCGAAAAGGTGCTCTCAGAGACCCTACGACTCTTCAACCTCCACCTGAGATACCTCGTCCACCTAGGGTTGTGGCTTTAAGATCAAAGATGGAGCCCACATCCCAAATAGGGACAGCTGCAAGGGAATCGGTAGGTGATGGTTTAGCGTCAGCGCTTGTTGGAGTAGAAGTGGGATTGGGTCGAGAGAGGGCTCGTGATATTGTTCGTCAAAAGTTTGTATACAAGATGAATGACGAGGTGGATGGATTGAGCATCGATGATCTCAGGGCTTATGCTAAGTCTTGTTGAGATATAGCTTAAGATGTGTTATCTAATGACACATCGAGTATGGGAGAGGTTTGTTGATTATGCTATGACAATCTATTTGATTTTTTATTATTCATTTTGAATTGAATTTTTTGTTACATAGGAATAAATATATTAAGCAAATGTATTTTGTTTGCAATTTTCTAGAATGTTAAATGCACATAATTTTCGAGTCTCCAGTAGTCAAAATGAAGAGCAACCTAGTCAAAATGAGGAGCATTTTGGAGATGTATAATAATTATAATATTTATGATTGAACTTGATATTTTTTTTTGTTTGAATTTTAATAAATATCAATGTATCTTATTGTTAATTTGACTTATCTATGCAGGTTTCTTTAGATTCCAACTTTTTAGATGATTTACCATCTCTTGTGAGCTAATGATTTTAATTTTTTTGTTTTGGTTTTAAGTTAATTGCTTAATTTATTATATGTATTTTCTATGTTTTATTCATTAACAAAATTTAAATTTTAGGGGAGAGACCATTTGGAAATTGGGGGTGAAGATGTAGGTTCTTTGATGAATGTGGATATTGGCACAGAGGTAATTTTGTTGAACTAGAAATGATCTCTGATATAAGTTAAATGTTTTATATTTTTTGGATTTATTTGAAAATTGTTTGCATGCTTTAGGATTCATAAATTATTTTTGTACATGTTGCAGCTTGGCTCTTTGAGATCCTTTGGAGCCAAAGGGAAGGCTCTAGTGGAAAAAAGTGGTGGACATGCATTCAAAGAATTTGATGTACGACTTTTTTAATAATTGAATTGTTTTTTGAGTATAAGTTTAATATCTTAATATCTTGAATTTAGTTTAAAATTGTTTAAATAATTTATGATCTAGATTTATAATTTGTTTTTTTTGTGTATTGTAGGTTGAGTTGAGTCCCAGGGAAGGTCCTAGTGAAAAATAGTGGAAAGATATTGGTCCAAATGGACAGTGGTTCAGACTCTATTGTTTTTGTTGATATATATATATTGTAGTTGTTTTGAACATGAAGGGTATTTATTTTTTGATTATACGTATATGTACATTGAACTCACATGTTCATTAACTTCTTTTTGGATTATATATAAGTACATGTTAATTATTTCTCATTTGATAAAATGTTTAGAATACGTTTTGCATGAATGTTTAAAATGTTTTGATAATGTTTATAATATGTTTTGCATGAATGTTTAAAATGTCTTGATAGGTGCAATCTAAAGTTAGGAAATGTTGAATGATGAGAATGAATGTTATGGAAGAATGAATGGGAGGTGTTAGGAATGTTTAAAATGTTAATCTAGGTTAGGAAATGTTCAATGTTGAGAATAAATGTTATGGTAAGAATCAATGTTAGGAAAAAATGAATGGGAGGTGTCAAAAATGTTTGAAATGTTAAGAGTGAATGAAACATTTGATAGGTAATTTAAAGTTGTTAAGAGTGAATGAAACATTTAATAGGTAATTTAAAGTTAGGAAATGTTGAATGTTGAGAATGAATGTTATGGAAGAAGGAATGTTGGGAAAGAATGTATGGGAGGTGTCTGTTTAAAATGATTAATCTAAAGTTAGAAAATGTTCAATGTCGAGAATGAATGTTATGGTAAGAATCAATGTTGGGAAAAAATGAATGGGAGGTGTCAAAAATGTTCAAAGTGTTAAGAGTGAATGGAACATTTGATAGGTGCAATTTAAAGTGTTAGGAAATGTTGAATTTGTAAAAAGTTTTCAATTTTCTTAGAATAAATGTTATTAAAATGTTAATAATGAATGTTTGGAACATTTGATAGGTGCAATTTATAATTTGGAAATGTTGCATTTGTAAAAAAATTTCAATGTGTTATGTTGAGAATAAATGTTCTTAAAATGTTGTTATGAATGAATGTTTGAAACATTGAAACATTTGATAGGTGCAATTTAAAGTTTGGAAATGTTGAATTTGTAAAAAAAATTCATTTTGTTATGTTGAGAAATGTTATGGAAAGAATGAATGTTTTTCATATGTTTAATGTTTGATATGCATATGTAAATTTCAAAATTTAACTAATGTTTTTCATATGTTTAATGTTTGATATGCATATGTAAATTTCAAAATTTAACTAATGTTTTTCATATGTTCATTGTTCAGGTACTTTGTAGTTCGTGAATTTCTAAATGTTGAAATCATGGCAAATGGGGATAATGATTTTTTGTTTTTTAATCACAAGTGAGGATTTCCGGATTGTGAAGCTTATGCTAAGTTAGAGCAATGAATTTTAGACAACAATTCGATGAATTTTTATCGATTTGTTGTAAAGAATCATTGCTCTAATTTAGCATAAGCTTCACAATCCAGGAATTCTTGTTTGTGATTAAAAATCAAATGATTGTTATCTTCATTTGCCATGATTTCAGTTATGTTAACTTACATGTGAGAGATATATTATTTTTGTGCAACAATCATATAATTAAAAATTATATAGATTAACAACTTGTTTTAAAAAATTCATTCAGATCATATTTATGGTGAAGCATATTAAAGAAACATGTTTGATGGATTAAAAGAATACAAAATTTAGTAGGTTTTTTGGTGATTTTTCATTGGCATCAATCAATCAAAAGTAAAAATTCGGGGTGGAGTGTGGGGATAGCCACATCCGTTATCTCATCCCTTAGTGGTCTAATAGACATATGGGGACCCGAATAAAATACTTTTGAATTCCCAAATAATATTTGAATTCATTTTTAAGCATGTTAAAGTACAACTATTTAAGATCTTATGTTAGTTGTTATTCAAGAAAATATTCATAAAAACTCAATGAAAAAATATATTGTGCACAACAATTGTGACACATGGACGAAAAAATATATTGTACACAACAATTGACATGGACAAAAATATAGATCAATTTATTTTTGATATATAGTTAAAAACATCACAATGGAATGCCATCCTCAACTATCCGTTCATGGTCACATATGGATAGTTTCCATTTTTTGGTTTTTAACTATTTTTTTTATGGAACTTGTACCAACTTTATTCGAGATGCACATACTAA
Organism: Larix kaempferi; assembly: GCA_027924585.1. Lineage (NCBI taxonomy): Eukaryota > Viridiplantae > Streptophyta > Pinopsida > Pinales > Pinaceae > Larix > Larix kaempferi. Next base: position 31,803,490 of record BSBM01000091.1, on the reverse strand, counting down.
ATGACTATACTGACAACATATAACATCGGGCTCATAATCTTGAAAGTAGACATAGTTTTTAGTCATATGCGTCTGCTGAAAAAAATAGCCTTTTAAAATGATGGATCCTCTTTCGTATGTAAATCCATTGTCATTGTAGTCCTCCAATAACTTCATTTTTCCTTCAGTGCATCGCATCAAATAATATTTGACATTTTCGTTGTTGTCTACAGGTGCAATCACAGTGAAAACATCTCCTGCGCAAATTATAATTGGTGTTAGCGTTTTTAAATGAATTAAATTGACTATACTTATGGCGATGGACTAGAATGGACAATTAACTTAAAAGTCAAGAACAAGTTTATTACCTTCTCTAACAAGATCTGAAATTCTATCGCCATTAGACGATATTGTTATTTCTTCTGATTCTAACTCTTTTACACTTGCCAGTGGCGTTTTTCCTTTTGGATTAATCTCTGTGTGTTTCCAAGCTTTTACATAGTTGTTTGTTATGTTTTCACAAACTTCTGTAGATTCAACATTTTCAATGCAAATATGACAAAAGCATGATTGCTTTCTACTATCAAATGCAAACACGTTGTGAAATGATTTTGTTTGAATAGAGTGAAGATCTCTAGTCCCATGTATGGTGCTAGCGTCATATGGTATTGATCTATTTATATCTTGGACTCCAACAAGCCAAAAAAACCTAGACAATAAATGATGAATCACTTTCAAAGAACAATTTTTAATGTTAGTGTACATGTACTTAAATGTTAGTACATACATTTTTTTAAATTTCAAGAAATAATATAAATTAAAAAATTAGTGTACATACCTGCGCACATCTTTTGATTGTTGATTATAATCATGGCTTAGATTTAATTGACACCATTGGACAACCTTTGCAGCTGAATGAAACCGTGCAGAAGAATAGTTCATTTGCCATCTTCGAAGTGCTCTTTTTACGCATGCTCCTGCACCATCATGCTCACATTTTCCATGCCCAGTTTCAAAGAAATTCCAGCGATGTTTAATGTTCAGCGCTTTATGAAGTCGACATAACCAAAAAAATGATCGTGAAGATTTAAATTGACCCGCACATCCATCAGACCATATCCAATGCTCATTGAATTTGACTTCGCATTTTTTCAGTGAGTCATAAAAAATATTTTCTATACAATGTTGAACAAAATGTGTATAGTGTGTACGATCATCGTTGATATAGAAGTGATATTTTTTAATCACATCTCGATTGTCACATGTGCTTTCAATGCCATCAACATCTTGTTGAGAATGTCTATATACAACATGGACAAATATCGAAACTTGGTCAAAGTGATAGTATTCACTCTGTATCTCTTTTTGTGCAGCAAATGTATAGTTTTCAGCAAAATCAACTACGGACAAAATTTTTCCGGGTGGAAAAATTTCACGAGACTATTTGAATTGAAGATCTTGCCATCATGCTCTATGTGAATGCTGGGTGTATTTATAAATTTTGCATTCAAATTTTTTGAGAAAATCTGTGATGCATATCTTGTCTTCTAGCAAATCAATTCTTTTAGAATGTGAATCACTAGAACTTGTACTATAGTTGATGTATTCGTATCTCCTCCAATCAACATTTACATTTGACAACGATTGATCATTATCGATAGGATATTTATTGTGGAATAGCACCAGATTTCCACAATGATGACAATGTTTTCCATTGACACATTTCTTTGAATAAAATACTTCATCGTGATTTCTTTCACATAAAATTTGAGATATGAATTCACGTATCGTCGATGGAGGTGGTGAATTTGTCCAAAACATTTTACCAAATTCAAGAAACGTGTCATAATATAACTGAAATTGCACATGATAATAGCAACAACATGTATCACGTATAGTAATAGGTCTAACATACCATGATTTTTGTTGCACAAATGTAGTGATTGATATATTAATTCCACGATGATCTTCCTTGAATTTATTGAACAATTGTACTTGTGTCATGTCCATTATATGTTTTGGTTGGCTTTCATATACATTTCGTGATATTCTTTTGCGTATCACATCTCTTGAATTTGGTGAAACTCGAGCATGTTCCAACCAATATTCTCGTACAATATCTTTAACACCTACTCGTAATCTATCTTTGTAAGGTTGTCTACAAATAATTTCCCAGCAAGCAAGTTCATTATTTTCATCTATTTGCATTCTGAATTTGCTATGTTTGTATAATGTCTTTCTTGATGTTCCAACTGCTTTTGCTAGTTCCGTTGTCAAACGCTTTTGTTTAGTACTAGCTGAAAGAATTGTTGTATGAATTGCTTTACGTGCAGCACTGATATCTTTCTTCCTGGATTTTCCAAATTTTTTTATTGCATCACCTATATTTTCCATCACATTTTGTTTCAATTTCGACTCCTTTGTCGCTTTTTGAATATCCAATAATGATGTAGCACCTTCTAACTTCTTGGACACTAATAAGCATCTCAAAATTTGTGCTTGTCCTGCTATTGAGTAATCCTTGAGAACTTTATCATAAAATTTTGTAGCACAATATCGTGCAACATGTATTGGTAGTTTTTCTCCATATTTGTCGCAATCAATGTCTTCTAACATTTCATCATCAATAGTAAAAGTACCTATACATCAAGTTAAATTTAATTTAACATATATCCAAAAATAAAATTCATTATAAAAAAATGAATTTGGAAAATATATGATATATACATGCCAGGTCCAATTTCTGGATCTTGAACTTGATCTTCAATATTGACTTCATTGACATTAGCATGTAAATCACTATTTACATCTTCTACAATGTTCTTTTTAACTTCAATTTGTTCTTCTTGTACTCTATTTTCAATTTCCATCTCTTCAACATTATCATGTAAATCTGTATTTATATCTTCAATAGTTTTCTCTTCTGTTTCGACAACCCTTTGTTTTTTGGCAATATATCTGAGTTTTTGTTTCTCTCTATTATCATTATCATCACGTTTACGATCACCTTTTCTTTGACATTTTCTCTTATTGCCCATGGTTGTTTAATCTATAGATGATAAATTAAAGAATCATGTTACTTTATAGTAAAAATAAATAAATTAAGATTTAAAAACATTTATGGAATTTATAAAAACATGAACTAAAATTTACTTCACCTTATAAAAATTTTGTAAGAGTCTTTTGAAAAAGATCTGTTTGGAATTAACTTTCCTTTGAAAAAACTCTTTGAACAAAAATCTTCTTTGAATAAAACCTTCTTGGAAAGAAATAAGAAACTCCTTGACAATAAATTACCTACCAATTGAAAAATAATAAAAACACCTTGTAAATAAATCTTTGTTGTAAAAATCATTGGAAAAAAACATCTTTGAAAAAATATCTACGTAAAAAGACACTAGGAAAAAGTACTTTGAATAAAAACTTATTTGTAAACATATCTTGGAAAAAACCATTGTAAAAAAATAACTCTTTGAAAAAACCCATTTCAAAGAAATAAGAAGTACAAAACTACCTTGCAAAAAACCCTTTGCAAAATACCTTAGCAACATAACTATTTGAAAAAACTCCTTTCAAATAAATAAGAATTGCAAAACTACTTTGGAAAAACACCCTTTGCAAAATACCTTAACAAAACAACTATTTGAAAAAACCTCTTTCAAATAAATAAGAAGTGCAAAACTACTTTGGAAAAAAACCATTTGTAAATTATCTTACCAAAACAACTCTTTGAAAAAATCCCTTTCAAAGAAATAAGAAGGAAAAATATATTTTTTTTGCAAAAATACTTTGGAATACACACTTTTTAAATACAATCCTTGCAAAGAACTTCCTTGCAAACATGTCTAAGAAAATAAATATTTTGAAAAAACTCCTTGCAAATATGCCTTAGAAAAAAACACTTTCAATGTGTCTTTTGGAAAAGAAAAGAAGAAACATATTTTGTAAAAACCTCCTTTTGCAAAAAATGTCTTCTTTGCAAATATGCAATAAGAAAAGAAATATTTTGAGAAAACTCCTTGCAAATATGCCTTAGAAAAAAATCACCTTCAATGTGCCTTTGGGAAAAAAGAAGAAGAAACATACTTTGTAAAAACCTCCTTTTGCAAAAAATGTCTTCTTTGTAAATATGCAATAAGAAAATAAATATTTTGAAAAAACTCCTTGCAAATATGCCTTAGAAAAAAACAACTCCTTAAATGTGCCTTTTGTAAAAAAAAAAAAGAAACATACCTTGTAAAAACCTCATTTTGCAAAAAATGTCTCCTCCTTTCAAAATCAGTTTGACAAAAAAATGAGAAGTTAAAACATGCAAAAATAATGAATCAACTTTAGGTTTATTTATATGAGTATAAAAAAAATTCTCTTTTTTTTTTTTTTTTTTCGGCTGACGAGTTTTTTTTCCCATTTCATTATTCGGTTGAATAACCTTCACCATAATTCACGGTGCCGTTACGGAAAAACGTTATTCGGCCGAATAATTATTCAGCCGAATAATCTCTGAAACATGAAAAATTCAGATTTCTGTAGAATTTTCAGGTTTCTCCATTTTCGGAAGGGAAAAACCACCTCTTACACAACAAAATGAATGTCGGACTTCAAACCAGTAGGTTCATCATTGAATCTACTTTACGTGGGTATAAATTTTGTTGTATATAAATAAGAACTGATATTTTTTAAGTTTTATTTTCGTAACATGTGTCGAGTTATGATTCAACTCTTTAAAAAAATGGTGAAAAGAAAAATCCATAACTTTAAAAATACTACACCATAAAAAACGAAAAAAATGTGGGACTCTTAATCGGCGTTTCTACTTCAAAAGGGTGTTCGTAGATTTTTTACTTTTATAGCGGATTGAGAGAAAAGTGGTGCAACAAAAAAGTTGTTGAAAATCGACTGAGTTTCCCCATTGATCGACTTTAAAAAAATATAATAATTAGTATATAGATCCATTGGTTGTAAACTTATAGTCAGGCACTAGTACATTGTGTGTAGATTGTCGTAGCATTCTCTGTTTTTGCAAAAAACAAGTCTAACAACGATTTTAGTGGCGCAACAAATCATAACTCTTTTGTAGTCTTTTCATTTTATAAGAAAACACTGTCAAACATTTGCGAAATCAACATATCAAATATTAATAAAAAAAATTGAAAAAATTATGAATAGAAAGCTAACATAATTCTATAAAAGTTTTCTTTTTACGGCAAAGTGAAATTTTAAACAAAAATATCACTTTTGTTCGCCCGAAGTTGAAAAACATGAAAAACCAGAATTATTTTCTCACAAGACCCCCCAAAATAGACACCCATCTTCATTTTTTCACCCAATTTATAAAACCACATCACTTGCATATTCACAACTTGAAAGCATTGATGAGGCACAATCCCTATGCACATGCTGTTGACTACCTAGTCCTTGTTGACTCGGAAGTTGTTCCTACTAGAGATGAATTTGATGAAACAAGATGTTTTCATTACAAATATTATGTTCTTGGAGGGAATCATTCTGCAGAGGCAAGAAGAGAGTTGATGCAAGAATATTCCAATAACCCTATTTTTGAAATAGTTAAATGCATCATCTATGCTGGTTTAACACATGTTGAAGCAAAGTTGTTGGCATGGGATCATAACACAGATAGTGAATATAGGTTGAAAATGACATTTGTTCAAAGGGTGAGATTTATACACAGTGAATTTGTGCAAATATGTGGTGGGAAAAAATCTAGAGTTGATGCAAGTTTTCGGAGACAATGTTGTATGGAAATAGGTCTCCCTATTAAAGATGATATTATGCTACCAAAAAGTTCTAGAGGAAGTGATGCATTCAGAGCTGTAGATGCGTATTTCCAGTTGGCATTCAGAGTTGGGAAAACATGGGATATTATTGATGACATATTTAGCTTGTGGGAGAATATTGGCATAAAAAACCAAAAATTGAAAAAAGGTAGAGTTGTTCCATGGAGCAGTGGTAAGGCAGGTCCTGACGTCAAGAATCTGCCAGAACACATGACTATTACACCTTGGAGAACAATGCAAGGTGTGAAGGATGAAACATTAATAGCTACAATACTATCACGGGTAAATTTAGGTGAATTATCCATGGAGGAAATGTGCAGCGAACTTGAGAAGTAAGTTGAGCATTTTTTTGAGTTTAACATTTTTGTTATGTTCTAGGTATTATGTTATATTATTATATATGATTGTAAACATCATTTATTGTTTCATTGTCAAGTCACAAGGTATACATGAAAATACAAGAGAAGATGGTTAAAATGTTGAATGAGAAGAGTTGGGATGATGTCAAATGCAACTATCCAGACTCAAGCTCGATAGAAAGTTTATAACAATTTTTTGTTGCATTCAAGAAGGTATGTTGATCTATGATACATCCTATTTATTTATTTTTTAATTCAATTCATTTCTATTTTATTACTTATAGAGATCTTTTTCATTTGAAGATGCCAAAGAGGGGTGGAGCTGGAGTACCGGAGTCCTTCAAAATCCATATCCAAAGAGACAAAATAGAACGACAAAGGAGACAATGTCTTGCAAATGTTGAACTTGATGATACACTTGATCATTATATTTGGAATGGGCTTGACACTGTGCAATATAGAGTCATTTTAGGTGACTATGCAGACATTGCAAATCTTGTTCCTAAAAAGGACTACGCACTAGTGATTGTAGATATCCCTCATGGATTCAATATCCGAAACACTACTTATGATTGTGAGCCTTATACTTACCAATCATTCAGTAAAGTGGTTTCAGGATTTGTAGATGTCACAACATCACCACTAAGGAGATTTGTTGTTTTCCATTCAGACACACAATTAGGGGGCTTGTTGACAGCCTTCAGGGGTAAAGGAAAAAAAAGGAAGCAACTTCATTGGTAATATATTTGCACTATATTATCAAAATTTTGAATTTATAAATCAATTATATTTATTGATAAGTTAATTAATTGTTTTATATTTTTGTTACAGGCAAAAGCCTAATGTTCATAGCTCAGGCAGCGATCCATTCCTGAGTGATGATGAAAGCATACATGTTGCAACTTGGACACAGGAGGATGCTTATGAACCTCTTTTAATCAATGAAAAGAGAGGAGGAAAACATAGTCAGATATTGAGTTATAATGCCGTGGTAAAAAAATTAACATATGAAGAAAGGGATTTGAAAGGAGTGACTGTAAACATCTATCAAAAGCCACAAGCATTGATTAATTATCTCATAGATACATTTTCAAGAGAAGGAGATTGGGTCTTAGATTTGTTCTTGAGTTCAGGTAAACTTTCTAATATTACATATGAAATAATTTATCAAGTTTTATTGTATGTTTTATCCTTCATTATTTTATTGTTTTAAAGTATGTTTCTTTATGCTATTTCACTTAACTTTAATTTTGTTTTTGGTGATTAGGTACAACAATAGCATGCTCCTTAAAGAAAGGAAGAAATTGCATATTGATTGATAATGATCCATTCCAATGCAATTACATAAAACAAAGAATTAAGGCTATTCAAGTTCTTCCAGATGAACTGCAAGAAGTTGGTTTGAAGAAAGGAGAATTTAGTGAAACAATTGTGGCAAAGATGTCAAAAGAGCCCCAACCCCCGTTAGGAGGGGTGTTTGGAAATGAGCACTTTGGGGATCTTGCAGACATAGAAGACCCAATGTAAGAGGACATTGATGTCCCTGAGGAAATTCAAGCTCCAGAAAATTCCAATGTCGATGAAGAATTTGGCATGCATGATATTGTTGAATAGTTTTATGTTTTGAAGAAAATGTTAATTTTGACAATTTTTGACAATTTTTTGATCAGATATATTAGTAATGTTTTGACTTTCAGACTTTATTTTAGAAATAAAATTTCTAAATATAATGTTTTTAATATGTTTTTTACAAATAATTTGTATATTTTTTCTCGACTTTATGTGAGTCATCACTTTTCGATAACTAAATGAAATATGATCATTTTTAGAGAAAAATTCTCTGAAAATTAATTGAAAATGGTTTTAAATGCCTTTATTTTCTGGAATTATTTACAATTTTGTCAATAAAAATGCCTTTTTTTGTACATAAAAATGTCTTATTTTATAGAAAAAATCGTAAAATGTATATGTTTTTCATTATAAATTGCTTAAAAATGTATGTTATTTTGTTAAATTCCAAAAAACACACTTGAAAATAGAAATTAAAAATATTTTACAACAAAGATAATTCAAAGGCCCCAAAAAATGTCTCAAAATGAAAATGTGTGATACTGGCATCAACCATTTTTGAAATGGAGGTAAAAATAGCTACTAAAATTAGGAGAGAGAAAAACGAGAACTGTGTCAAGTTCTCGTTTCTTTGTATAGAGATGTCCTAGTACCAGTTTGATTCCTCTGGTACAATTGCTGATGAGATACCAGTTTAAAATGTCACTATGAATATCTTGTTTTTTTCAAGGCTGGCTTTTTTCTCCTCGATGTACCCTTCCATGTTTTTCTTTTGATATCAATAATTATAATATTTTTGATCCATTGTGCCAAATCTATATTGAATAATAGGAATGTAAAGATATGAAGTCTACTTTCCACTTCCATGTTATACATACCAGTAATTATAGATGTTAGCATACCAATTCTATGCTGAATAATAGGAATGTAATAGCATGATTCCACTTCCAAGTTATAATTACCAATACTTATAACTGCTATATGCTCCTCCTTATGTTGCATCATATTTATAGTTGCAAGACTTACTTCTACCTTATGTCGCACCTTATATTGTTAGATTCCTAGTGAAACTGGGAGGTGGGGTGGATGAAGTTGCTATGCATCTTGAACCAATCAAAATAGTAAATACATGCTTGATTTTATTTCATAGTTCCTTTAGTCCCGATTGTTCTCACATGTGCAACATCACAATAATTCTCATCAAAGACTATTAAGTTAAGTTTTGGGTTCTACTTGATCTCTAATCAACATCTGATTGTCTGCTCTACAACTATGTAGTTCCACACTCACGCTCTTCATGGTTTCTGCAATATCTCGGCGAGTCACTTGGTTTTTCCTACCATTGTGTTCTATCTCTAAATTTTCATCCTGTATATTTTCTCCCATGACATCTCTATCAACCTCATGAAAATCATGTGCATCATCCATGATGATGATTCCCTTGGCCCAATCAAGACTCATCATCATGGATGATGATTCCCTTGACCATATCACAATGAAAGTTTGAATTCCATGAGTCATCTCATTAGCACAAATAATTTACTTAAATCTTAGGTGTATTAATGGAGGGCGACGGGGGCATAAGGCTTACCAACCTACTGAATGCAAGGCCAAATATGGCATAAGGCATGCTACAAACAATCATTGACACGAACTAAATGTAATATTAGATTGAAGTGCATATTCGAAAGAGAAATGTGATTAATGATAGTTGAGATTACTCTTTTCCATATAATAATAATGTAAACAAATTAATTGAAAAGTCTTGAAAACGAAACCCATAGTGAAACCCTGCCAAGATAAAAGTAGGTAAAGCTCTAAGGAGTAAGTCCAAAATAGAGCCATAATTCAAAAAGAATGTCATCGTGCTTCCAGAAGTTGATGGGATAAATATACGACTTGGGTTTTGTAATGTAGATATAGGAAGGGGAAATTGAAAGGCTAAGGAAAATATAACCAATCATAACATTTAAGAGTGTGCCGAAATTCCATGTTAATATCTATATGATTTAAGAGTGTGCCGAAATTCCATGTTAATATCTAACAATAGACCTAACTCAAAAAAAATCATGGATTGCAATGTTACCATAGACCATTGCTTCATCAATAGAGCCATGTTATCAATTAAAGTGGATATTCAATACAGGGTCATCCTACTAATAATAAAAAATATAAAAAATTGCATTTATATATAAAATTTATAACTATTATTAGAGTGGATATTAATAATTACCATTATTATCAATACAAAATTTATAATTATCATTATAGTGGATATTAATAACTAGCATTATTAACAATACAAAATTTATGATAATAAAATATGATATTTAAATACATATTATTAACTAAATCTATAAATTGCAAGTTTTAAAAACTAAAACACCTTTTATCAATTAATTTATTTTTTAAATACTTCTTATATTTACATTAAATATTTACAATAAAAAAAAACATAATACAAAAATAATGTATAAATTTAATACTTGATGAAAATTATATTTTGAATATTTTATTAAACATTTTTTTTTTCCAGCGGAAAAAAGCATACTATTTGTATTCATATTGAAATAAATAGTACATGATGGATCAGGCAATAGATAAGCACAAATCACTACATATTCTTAACATGCGTTATCATGTCTTGACATAACAACCCAGACATTTCACCATATAGGGATATTCTTAAAAACATAGATATATCCATACAAAAAGTCAAAATTCCACATCTCTCCAAAAAAAAAAATATCCTTCTAGCTAATCTAGGAAAAAGTGAGATCCCTTATCGAGAATCTCATCTTCAAAATATTCCTCCCAAATGAGATATCCGTCATCTCCAGAAAGTGCTTGTTTGGATAATATATCAGCAGCATGATTGTGTTCCCTATATATATGTTTGATATCATATGCCACGGAATTTTTCAGTTCTACCTTAATCCTGTAACACCATTGTGTCAATGCAATGATTTTTAGCTTATAATCACCCAATACCCATTCAATAGTTACCCTGGAATCACCATATAACTTAATTCTGGGAAGCCAAAAAGATTTGCCAATCGAACTGATGCCCACAATGCCAAAAGTTCAGCCTTCATACTTGTGCCCGTTCCACATTTGAGTCGAAAGGTGAAAAAATGATCCTGATTTATATAAATTTTTCCACCTACTGAACATTGCCCCAAAGCTGTTGCACCATCAAAAAAAAATAGGATCATTGAATCTTGGTCTGAAAGTAGCAACAGTTCTAGTTTTGACCTTTTTCTTCAATTGTTTATATGGCAGATAATGATGTAGTACAAGTGCAAGAACACTATCTGCATTTGCCTCTCGTCCATCAAAAATGCACCTGTTCCTCATTCTCCAAATTGCCCATGAGATATAAACTGGAAGTGTGAGATGATCTCCACAATTTTTGTGCCAATATCTTAAACTGGTTAAATAGTCACCCTGTCTCCATAGTGAGCTAATATTCAGATAGTTACAAACCTTTCCCCAAATGAACAATGTGAAAGTGCAATCCATGAACAGGTGAGTAGCATTTTATGTCCAATTTTTGCAAAGTGTACATCTACTAGGTCCATGCCATCCTTTCTTTTCCAAATTATCCCAGGTTTTCAATCTATCCATTAGCACAAACCAAAGAAAACATTTTATTTTCAGTGGTATTTTCCACGTCCAAATGATTTTATACCACCATTGCTTTGGAAAGATGCACCTCCTTGTGATGATGGATTTATAAGCAGTATTTGCAGTAACCATACCTGTGCTTTCATTCCCCTTCCACATTAAGATGTCCTCCTCATCTTTTAGCCTGCAGCTAGTCGAATTTATTGAGCTGATATATCTATCCCACTCTGTGGCCAGTTCACCCTATATTCCAAGATCTTCCCCACTGTACCAGTAAGTCCCACTCCCCCGATTCTTCACACTGTCAAGTGTATAAAAACCATCTTTGTTTAAAATCCCTCTTAGAGAATGTGAAATGATGTAATCATCTCCCAAGCCTATGATAGGGTCAGTACCAATGGATATCTCTTTTCCATTCCCAATTTGCCAACAAATATCAAGAGCCAACCATTTGTACACATTTAAAAATCCTCTCCAAAGTGGAGAAACACCCCAACAGATCTTCTTTGGTGTTCTAAAACAATGTGATGTTTTAATTTTAATGTATTTGCAATGGACCACTTTTGACCACAAAGTGTTCCCAAATAGGGTGCGCCAGAAGCTCTTGAGTCTAAGTGCTTCGCTAAATGCCTGTAAATCTTTTATACCCCAGCCACCAGCACTTGTTGGAAGTGAAAGCATCTCCCAACCTGCCATAACAAGTCCACCTGGACCAAGTTTACCAGTCCACAGGAAATTGAACATCGTTTTTCTAATCAGACTGATAATGAACTTTGGAACGGGAAGCATAGAGAACCAATACACAGGAATGCTGGATAAGACTGCCTTGATTAGGGTCAATTTTCCACCAATTGGCAGTAACCGATATGCCCAATGTGTAATCCTATTTTCCAGTTTCCTTATAAGCCATAGCCAATATTTTATGTAGTAACCATTTGGTTTAAGAAAGAAACCAAGATAAGTCAGACCCTCACAAGCCACCTCCCAATTGTAAGGAAAAATATTTAGAATCTCATTTTTTTGGATATCATCAGCAAAGAAATGAAAGAAAGTGGCCTTTCGTAGACTAATCTTCATACTTGAAGCATTACAGAACATCTCCAAAATCCCTTTAATCATTCTCCATTCATAAATTGAGTCACTTCCAGCCAAGAGGACATCATCAACAAACAGAGAGTGAGTAATCTGTAGCATCCTATTGATCTTCAGTCCATTGATATGTCCATCCAACTTAGCTTTCTTAATCATGAGACTCAAACCCTCTATCACAAGAAGAAAAAGGAGGGGGGACAAAGAACACCCATGCCTGATGTTTATGCGGCAACTAAAAAACCCCGAGGATTGACCATTTACAAGGACTGAAATATTCATTGTGCACACACAAGCCATGATCCATCTAATGACATTTGCCGGAACCCCAATCTGTATCAGAATGAGTCTTAAAAAATCCCAATTTACTCTATCATAGGCTTTTTCCAAGTTTAATTTTAGGATAAGAGCCTTCTGTTTCCTCTTCTTTACCGAATGCATAAGTTCCTGTGTGATCCCCACCGCATCATGGATCTATCTCCCTTCTAAAATATTTTTTTATTAAACATTACATTTAACATTGATCTAACATGGTAATAAAAAAATAAAAAAAATTCCATATTCTCTCATAAATTACCTAAAATAAAAAGCAATTAAAAAATAAAAAAATAGTACTTGATAAATAGTACTTTAAAATGGATATATGATGATATTATAAATATTTATGTTAATTACAAAATATTTATAAAAATCAAAATCATGAGGGAGGAGAAAACAAAACTTGCAACAATTCTTCTTTTATAAATATATAAACATATTCTTCACATATTAATAATATGTTTTTCTTTAATTTTTATTAAATATACATTTATAAACATATCCCAAAAAAACACATTAACATATCATATAATGTTTCACCTTTGTATATATGTGTAATGCTCAATAAAGTTAATGTAAAATTTGATATTCTCTGGAATATTATACTAACATGTTAAGGAGCGGTATAAACACTGACTAAAAATGTCGTGACTTATTTCAATTGGAGTGTTTAAATTGCAATTTAAGCGATCTGGGTAATTTTAAAATTGGGTATTTAGTCTAGGATTAGCAAACACGATTGCTAAAGTTGCAATAATTTTAACCTGTTTTTGTGTTTTAGTTGTCTTTTATCTTATTCTTCAAATTAAATACCATGAATAAATTATATGTTATTTATTACTTGTTATCTATGAATGCATAGTTGTAATAACCCATTATAAATACTTTGTAAGAAGACATATGACATACACACCATCAATGAAGGTTTTTTTATAACATTACTCTTTGCTTTCTAGCTAAGAGCGTATAGAAGCAGAAAGAAACTATTTGATATGGCTGAGATTCTAAGTAATGACTGACAGTTTTGATCACTATTCAAGAATATCTGAGAATAAGAATATTCAAGACTGATAAAATTAAATTAACCAAACAGTGAAAAACTACTAAACATTGAAATTTAAAGTTGTATAGAAGCTGAGAGGGAATGATGCAAATTTATGTAACAACCCATTATAAATACTTTGTAACTAGACATATGACATACACACCATCAATGAAGGTTTTTTTATAACATTACTCTTTGCTTTCTAGCTAAGAGCGTATAGAAGCAGAAAGAAACTATTTGATATGGCTGAGATTCGAAGTACTGACTGACAGTTTTGATCACTATTCAAGAATATCTGAGAATAAGAATATTCAAGACTGATAAAATTAAATTAACCAAACAGTGAAAAACTACTAAACATTGAAATTTAAAGTTGTATAGAAGCTGAGAGGGAATGATGCAAATTTATGGCAGAGGAAGGCCCATCATGAATCCTAGTTTTCTTGGTTGATTGTGCCATCATCCTCCAACTAATTATCATCATTCTCATCCGGTTCCATTTCATTATCATCGTTTTCTAACTCATCATCATTCTCTACTTCATTATTTCCTGTGAAAATTTGATGATTTCTTTCGTCGTATGCAAATGCATTGTGGCTTATAATACGGCCCAGCGCCGACTTTCTTATTCGAGAACCATCTACAGTGATCTTTCCCAAGCATTTTCCAGTGAGTGTGCTACTCATATTGATTGCCCAATTAATATCACTTTCTGTGCCACTGCAGAGAGAAATAACAATATCCTGTCCGATTGTAATGTACGAACCATCCAAAAAGTTGGTTCCGATCATTGGGTGGTCTTGAAATGTGACCAAAATATCCCCTTCTAAATTACAAACATGAACGCTTTTGTTTACAGTGCAGCAAATGAACGCGCTTCTTTTGTGCAAATAGTAAGGGACGTCTTCCGTTTGAATGTTGGTTGTTTTTATTATTTTCGAAACGTGAGAAGATATATCCAAGACCTGCATTCCTAAATCCTGTTGTTGTAAAAGTATTCTGTCAGTGCCACAGAGTTCCATGAACTGAATAAGATACTGCGGATGAATAGGTATAGAAATGAGCTTGCGTATTTGTCCAGTCTGTTTAGAATAAATTCGCAATAACTCTTTTTGAGAATTTTTGATTGTCATGAATACACATGAACATCTCCATATTTCCTGGACTTCCACATGTTAAACTGCAGACATAATTGTCACCTACATGTGGTATTTGAAACAATTGAATGTACTTTTTCAATTCAATAACTTTGAATACTCTCTCATTGGCGTTGTAAATAAAGCCTCTGCAATTTGGAATATCAAATTCATAACGTGTAATATATGGTTCGTCCTCTGGAAAGAGATTCCTTTCCATGGTTAGTCCGGCTTTCATCGATTTAATGTCAATGCTTGTAATGGTTACGCAATCAATAAGCATAGGCACTTTGTAAACAATGATCAACGAATCATCATTGTCATTATAACAAATATACTCAATATTTCTCTCTATTACAATGGGTAGGGAATTAAACGCATTAGTCAGTGGCGAGATTTCACCATGGAATGTGAATGGAATAAGATAGAATGCATCATGAACAACAACGAGTATGTCACCGGCTACCACCAAGTGTGTAACATTTCTGTATAATATTTGTCTATTCCCTCTGTGGTTCACGCGGTTCGTGTCGACCACTTTTCCATGGTAATCTCGATAAATATTTGGCAGCTTTCTGTAGTTGGCTTTGTCGCACAACTCTCGCAACCGCAGGCTATGAATGTGATTAATGGATGGGGAGCCTCGCTTTGTCATCCCAGTCCTCCTCTCTGATAAGCTCGCATTGGCAGCTACATCTTGTTGTATATCATCGTCTGTTTTTTCAAACCTTGGCCTTTTTTGAAAGGGATCTTCCATCACTTGCTTGCTTTTAAGTATTTGGAAAGAAGCAATCCAACAATTCTACGAAGGAAAAACTTATTGTGATTGATTTGGAAGACCATTTTTTTCAAAACACTGTTCCCAGAATTTTAAAAACTGAAACAAATTAGTTGTTTTGAACGCTTATTCAGATGGATCTATGTTGATAGCTACTTTGTATGGTATCTAAAAAAATAAATACAAGAGTCAAAATTCTCATATACAAATTTTGCAACGTTTTGTAAAGCTTTGCAACGTTTTGTAAACCTTTTATAATATACAAAATAGTTCAATAGGAACCTTTAATGGGGATTCTTAACCTTAACCCTAATTAATCTTAATTATATTAAATTTATCCCATGTAAATAGCTTTCGACTAACCAAAACTAGGTGAAAGGATCCACTAGGTGGAAGAATCCGAGAATCTGATTCTGAAAAATCTGATTCTGTGCGGTTAGGGCAACTATGTTCCAATGTTATTTTTCACAACTGAATTTGTCTTTCTGATACCAAATCTCAGATTTATTGAGTGTGCTCAATAAAACTTTATTTATTTTGAGACAAAACATAACAAATTGCTAAAACGTTTTCGCATGAGAATCTCCTTTGCATTAAGAATGAGTTCAGAAGACAACTGATAAACATCCTTTTTTTTCGTGAAGAGCTGATAAACGAGTGCTGCTTTGCATTTATATGTACCAACGTATCCATGCAAGATACTTGGCAACACTGTTTTGATCTATATTTTCTACCCTTATCCTTTCAATTCAACGAGTGAGAAGTGGCAATCTCTCTAGAGGTTAATGTTTTTTTAGATTTTACCCATAGAGGTTAATGTTATTTAGATTTTTTAATCTAAGATTTGTAAACTGATTTGTAAATTTTTAATATTTAAAAGAAAACTAAAATACCAATTTATTTTATTTTGCAATCCATTTATAATGAAAAGGTCTAAGTTTATAGGATATTTACTTATTGTTTCTAACTACATTAAACAATATATAAATTAAGAGAGAAAAATTAGTCTAGTGACATGATGTATTGACTTGTTAGTGGTTATCTTGTAAGTGACATATTGCTCTTAATATAGTTGTTGAGTAATTAAATGATGGTAGGTTCTATTAGCATTTTTAAGCACTATTTATGGGTTTGGGGGCTTTGAACATGGTGAGGAGGGAAAAACTAAATCTTAGATCATAAATTAATCTTCTGTCCATTCAATGCTAAGAATTTTGGCTTGAACAATCACACATGACCTCATGCATGTATCATTGGCCTATGATTAGGGATTTAAGTTTCATTATGTGGTTTTGAGAAGAATGTATTTGTATATGCTTGGGATTTAAGTGCCATTACATGGTTTTGACAAGAATGTATGTGTATCAGAGCCTTGGAAATTGTCTAGAGAATAATTACATGCCGTAGGTCCTATAGAAAGGATAGAAGAATCCAAAGCCATAAATAATTCCTTAAAGCACTACACATGATATCTCAAGGATATCCTTGGCACTATGTATGAATATTGGGGCCTTGAGGCCTTAGAGATTGTTGGGGAGGAAACATAAACTCTAGGCCCTAAACGAATATTCTAGTCATCTAAGTCTAAGAAGGTTGCCTCAAACAACCACAAATGACCTCACGAGGGTCTCCTTAGCGTGTGATTGATGATGTTGGTGACATTAGGTGGTTTTGAGCACTATGTATGTTTTTCATATACTTGGAAATGATTTAGGGAAGAAAACCATGTCTTAGGCCTTAATGAAACCATTTAGGCATTCAGATCCATAAGCAATGCCATCAAGAACCACACATGACTTATGGTGGGTATCCTTGGTGCTATGTGTGGGTCTTGGGGCATTTGGTTCTTGGACATGGTTATGTGAGGGAATTTGAACCTTAATCCCTAAAATAATCTTCTATCCATCAAAGGCTATCAAGGTTTCCTTGCACAACCACACATGGCATCTTGAGGGTGTCAACGTCTTGTGATTGAGGATGTTGGTGCCATTGGGTGGTTTTGAATAGTATGTATATGTTTTGGAGATTTGAAAATGATATATGGAAGACGACCATGCCTTAGGATTTAAATAAAATGTTAATGCATCCAAAGCCATGAACAATGCCTTGAAGCAACACACATTGCTTCTTAGGGGTATCCTTGTCACTATGTATGGGTTCCAGGGATTTGGGGCCTTGGACATATCCAAGGGATGAAACCTAAACCATAGGCCTAAATGGATCTTCTATCCATCCAACACCAAGACAATTTCCTCAAAAAACCACACATGGCCTCATGATGGTATCATTGGTCTATAATTGAGGATGTTAGTTCCATTAGGTGGTTTTGAGAAGTGGGTGAGCGAAAGATATTGATGTTCTCTCATGACATGTGGAAATGAAAACATGGAAAATATACAATTTATTGACTTGGAGAGATGATTTGAGTTACTTCCATAATAAATTTGAATATGATTTAAGAAGATCTAAGATGTAGGAAATCGAATAAGCTTCAAGAAAATATAAGTTTAATCTATGGATTTTTTGTGTAATTACGTTAAATTTGAGTTTTCTAACATTATTATGTTCTTTTTTAAGCAAAACACAATGCATGTATTACCATTCATATAGGCATTGAGTATCTAAATGATGGAATTTTGTGATTTTTTTTTTACAATTGTAGACAATGAATTGTTCTTGTGCATGATTATTTTTTCAAAACTTATAATGTTATTTTTTCAAAACTTACAATGTTAGTTTTATCCATTTTTTAGATTATGAAAATCATTCTACCAATGAAATTGCCAATCCATGCATTAGTGCACTATAAGATGGTTTTAACATCATAAAAAAAATACTTTTTTTTAATTGTTGATCTTTATTTGTACTAGTTTAGTGTATAATTCATTTTAAAAATGGATCAAAGAAGTAAAAAATATAGCACGAATAATCAACATATATGTATTTAATATTTTGATACCTACCAAGTTGAAAATAGTAGAAACAATAATAACTTTTGAAAAAAATATTATTTGTATTATAAATGGATGACTCTATATGTGTATGCAATTTTGTTGATGACTCATATGTGTAACCTACAAAAAATAAAGTCAAAAAAATAGTTATTGAGAGGAATTATGAAAAATGGAGGTTTTGATGTTTTTATAGCCCAAACCAACAAGTTTGACACTTTGACCCTAAATAGGAACCAACCGAATTGCTAAAGACATATTTAGGAATTGTCAATGGTAGCAAAAAAAATATTTGAATTTAAGGACCACGTAAACAGTATAGGAAAGTGTTTGCATTCTATAGCATGTGTGTGTTCTATGTGTGAGCTCCTAGAATGCACATGCACTATTGAGATTATGCCATCTTTGTCATTTAAAAGGGGATATGGTCTTACTAAGAAGATTTTAAGCATTATATTTTAAGCATATAAGACTAGTAATGACCTATTGAAACACCACAAATGACCTTTCTAGAGAATCATTACCATTCTAGATGGGGATAGTTGGCATAATGAGTTTTTAAACAATAAGTATGGGTGTCTCAACCTTGGATATAGTTGGGGTAGAAACACAAATCTTGGGCCCTAAATGAAGCATCCTCGCATCTACAAATAAGAATTTCACTTTAAACTACCCCATAAGGACCACTCAAGCAAATATTTTTCCTTTCGCTAGGTATATAGCTATTCCATTAGCATTTCTTAGCATTATGTATGGGTCTTGGGTGCTTGGAAATGGTAAAGGAAGGAGACCTAAACCTCAAGTTTTGAAGGAAACTTCTATCCATCTAGGCTCGATACGATTGCCTCCACTAACCATACATGGATTCGACACGGTATCATTAGCCTATAATTGAGGATGTCAATGCCATTAGGTGGTTTTTACTAGTATGTGTGTGTCTCATTGCCATGGAAATTTTCTAGAGAAGAATACCATGCCTTACACCCTAAAGAAACCGTTGAGGCATCCATAGTCATGAATAATACCTCCAAGAACAACCCATCACTTCTTAGGGGTAACAATGGCACTATGTATGGGTCTTAGTGCCATAAACATAGTTAGGGGAGGATATCTAAACATAATTCCCTAAAGGAATAATCTAACCATATATCATCAAGAAGGTTGTTCCAACCAACCAGAAACAAACTCTTGAGGGGATCATTGGCCTATGATTGAGCATGCTGGTTCTGTTAAGTTGTTATTAGGGATGGTGCAATCTAATGAGGGTCTCTTTTGACGCATTAGATGCAATAAAAAATTGAAAAAAAACAATCCCTCAACTTAAATGGATATTTTGAGTTACATACACAATGAATATTGGTTTGAGTAAAAAGGATGAAATGTAGTAAATTGAATCACGTTTTTGAACAAGTACTTTTTTTGCAGGTGGGGGGGGGGTGATTATAAGGTATATGTCTTTGTCGGTGTAGCCTTTGAGTTCCTAAATGATGGAATAAACCTACAAAAATTGGTACTAGACATATAAAGAACAAATAGTATTAATGCAACACTAGTTTTCCAAAATAAATTTAATCATATATATATATAACCTCGAAAATAGTGCTCCAAGTGTGGGTGAAACTTTTGAAGGTATTAATGCAATCATAATGAAATGGTTTTTTATAGCATGTAGAGGTCGGTGTCTAGTAGTGCAACATACAATTTTTTTTAAATGCTAGAGAAACGAAAAAGTTATGGAAGAAACATTAACATTGTATTTTCTGAGTTAAAGAGTAATGGCATAAGAAAAATAGAAAAAGAATATTATTTTTTAAATTACATATTTGGAATTTGTAGAAAAAATGCTATCTCGGTCTAAGTTTCATAAAAACAATGATTATGTGTAGCATACTATAACAAGTGGTAAAACACAGGCATATTAAGAAAATTGATGAAATCCCCAATTAGCTATGATCTACCATATTCCACAACATAAGTTTGGTTAACCCAATGCTAACTATGAAGCAGACACATAGGACAATGGATGATACCTGAACATGGGACAAGGATCTCGATTTAGGTGGTAAGGAATGCAAGTGTGTTCTCTTTAAATTCAGATTTCTCTTTCACACCCATTTGGATGCCATGAAAACCAAAACGTGTGCACGTTTTAGATCTATAAAACACACACACATTTTGTAGAACTAAAACGCATGTGTGATTTTATAGACATCAAATTTACCTTGGGGTAAGGGGGGAGAGGGGGATTTGGGGAGAGAAAGAGATAGAGATCGGGGTTGGTGGGTATGGCTTTAGGGAGGATTAGTAGTTAGAGGCAAGAGGGGGTACAGGGTGGGGGTAGAGACAGAGATGGGGGGGTTGTATGTTGTAGGGGCATGGGGGTAGGAGAGACAAAGAGAGAGGGTTAGGGTTAGGGGAAGTAGGAGAGATAAAGAGAGAGGGGTACGGGTATGGGGAGGAGTAGATACAGAGAAAGGGGTTGATGGGATGGTTATGGGTAGGGATAGTAGGAAGGGAGTTAGGAGTAGTGACAGTGTGTGAGAGAGAGAGAGACGGCAAGTGTTTGAGGGGGTTTGGGGAGAGAGAGAGGGGTGGGGGTAAGGTTTATGTGGAGGATTAGGGGAGAGAAAGAGTGAGAGATGCGGTTAGTAAGGGTTATGAAGAAGAGGGTTCAAGGTAGGGGGAGGAGTAAGTGGGGAAGAGAGTGATATAGGGAGTTAGTAAGGGTTAGTTAGTTGAGAAGAGAGAAAGAGAAAGATAGAGAGTAGGGGGTTTAGATATAGGGGGGGGGAAGAGAGGGGGGTGTTAGGGGATTGGGGTAGAGAGAGAGGGGTGGGGTGTAGGGGTAGGTTGAGGATTATAAGGGGGAGAGAGAGAGAGAGAGAGAGAGAGAGAGAGAGAGAGAGAGAGGAGGAGGAGGAAGAGGAAATTTAGGGTGAGGAGTAGGGGGTTGATAGAGTGAGAGAGGGTTTTAATAAGGATTAGTGAGAGAGAGAGGGGGTGTGTTAGGGGGTTGGGGGGTTGGGGGAGAAAGAGAGAGAGGGGGGTTGGGGGTTAGGAATAGGTGGAAGAGTAGAGAGAGAGAGAGAGAGAGAGAGAGAGAGATGGGGGGAGGTGGATTAGGAGAGACACATAGATAGAGGGGGTTAGGGGGAGGTGTATGTGGATGAGTAGGGTAGTGAAAGAGTGAGAGAAGGGGTTCATAAGGGTCAAGGGGGAAGAGGGGAGAGAGAGGGGGTGAGTGTTAGAGGTAGGGAGAGGATTAGGTGGATGAGATAGTGAGAGGGGGGGGTAGTAATTTTTAGAGAGAGAGAGAGAGAGAGGCATTAGTGGTAGGGGAGGAGTAGGGTGTGTGTGTGTGGCTGAGTGAGAGAGAGAGAGAATGTGGGGTGTTAGGGGGTTGGGAGAGAGAGAGGGGTGAGGATTAATGGTATATGGATGAGTATAGGTGTGTGTGTGTGTGTGTGTGTGTGTGTGTGTGTGTGTGTGAGAGAGAGAGAGAGAGAGAGAGAGAAATTTGGGGGGTGATGGGGTGAGGGTGTGGGTGATTAGGTGTAGGGGAAATGAGGGAGATTAGGGGAGAGAAGGAGATAGAGATCATAGTGCGGAAGATGGGTTAGGGGATGATTAGATAAGTTAGAGAGAAGGAGTGGTATAGGGTTTGGAAAGAGAGAGAGGGAGAGAGAGAGAGAGATGGGGGGTGGTAAGTGGAATGTGGAGGGGGACAAGGGGAGAGAGAGAGAGAGAGGGTTAGGGGTGTGGTAGAGAGAGAGAGAGAGAGATAAATGGGGGGTAGACGGGGTGTTTATGGGTAGGGAGAGCAGGATGGGGGTTAGGGAGAGAGAGAGGGGGGTTAGGGGTATTAAGAGTGTGAGAGGGAGAGGGGAGGTGTTAGGTTGTTGGGAGAGACATAGAGAGAGGGGGGTTACGGAGAGAGAGAGAGAGAGGGGTTAGCGGTATTGAGAGTGTGAGAGGGAGATGGGATGTGTTAGGTGGTTGGGAGAGAGAGAGAGAGAGAGAGAGAGAGAGAGAGAGAGAGAGAGAGAGAGAGAGAGATGGTAAGCTGTACGTGGTGGATTATTAGGTGAGATAGAGAGAGGAAAGGTTAAGGGCATGGGAGTAGTGGAGAGAGAGAGGTGGTTAGAGTGGGTAGTTATCGGTAGGGATACTATGAGGGGGTTTAGGAGAGAGAGATAAGGGTTAGGGGTAGTGACGGTGTGAGAGAGAGATATGTGGGGTGTGTGAGGGGGTGGGGGAGCGAGAGAGAGATGGGGATAGGTGTAGGTGGAGGAGTATGAGAGAAAGGGAGTTAGAGGGGGGTAATAATTGTTAGGGAGGGATGGATAGGGAGAGATATGTATTGAGGGATAGGGAGAGGCAGGGAGAGGGGGGGAGAGCGTTAGGGAGATAGAGCTAGGAAGATATGGGAATGTAGGGAGGGAGGGATGGAAATGTAGGGGTATATAACATGTATTACAAAATCTATGTGCATTTTGCAAATGAAAAACACATGTGCATTTTGTAATTTCAAAACACATGCATATTTATGTATTCCCAACTTGGGTGTCAACTGGCCTGTCAGGCTAAGGCTCGTCTAGTGCTAGTGTCAATGAACATGTACAGGTTTTGATTTTTCAAAGCAAAAGCATGTTTCAGAGAACTACAATTGCATTTGAAAGGTCCCTCAAATTCATGCGAGAACCCTTTAGTGGTAAGCATGTGTTTGAGTTGAAATTTTTACGCAATAATACCATGCATTAGGCCCTAAATAAATCTTTGACACATCTAAATCCATGAATAATTACTTGAAGCACCATGTGTGACTTCTTGGGGGTATCCATGGAACTATGTATGGGATTGGAGGCCTTGGGGCACTGGATATGTTCAAGGGAGGTGACCTGAACTTTAGGCCCGAAAGGAATCTTATATCCATCCAAGATTAAGAAGGTTGGATCTACAAACCAAACATGGCCTCCAAAGGATACTGTTGGCCTATGATTCAGGATGAAAAATCCAATAGGTGGTTTTTAATAGTAAGTAGGTGTCCCGTGTTTGAACAATAGGTTCATTGGTAACCTAACCTTGTTGGAAGAAGGGAGTCGACCATTGAAGGTATTTAATTATCGACTAAAGTGTGTCCAATTTGGATTTGATATACACATTCTATGGATAATTATGGATAGTTATGACCTATGTGGTCCCACTGTTGTTAGTTTGTGCCCCTACCCAAACTTATTTATAAATTGATGATGTTGGAATCTATTTAATACTGAGAGGGGGGGTGAATCAGTATTAGTGCAGATATGAATAGTTTTTAAATTATTAAAAAATGAATCTTAACTTTAATATTGATCTTCAATTATGCATCCACTATAAATAAAACATCCAGCATCACATGAGCACAAAACACAAAAGACACATAATTTTTACATGTGAAACCCGAATGAGAGAAAACCACAGAATGTTCTCTTATAATGAAAGATTACATTCGAGGAAGCAATAAATTCCCAAGTTCTCCAGCACCAACTGGAAGGAGGCACCGAACCCCTATTTTTATAGGAACTGACTTGAAGGAAGAACCAACTCCTTGAATTCTCCGGCACCAACTAGAAGGAGGCTACAACCCCCTTCTCCTTGCCCCGTCCTGCCACCAAGATATCCGAAATTAAGATATTTCCTTGTTGAACTTCTGATACATGAACACTTCATATCTTCTATTGTTCCTTCTATTATGTGCACCTTTTGTATGTTGTGATATTGTTGTCGCTATGTTACATACATAACTTCACTTCAACCTCAAATCATCACTTCAACAGACTTCACACTTCATATACTATGTGTTTCTTCATCAAGCTCAATAGTATGTGCCAATATTCAATGTTCCCTTCTACTACTGTGCATCTTCTCTTTCAACTGATACTGTGCATCTACTGATAACTTACTGTTCTAACGTTGTGCACTAGTATTGGATCAAATTGCCCACCTTCTTATATGTGTCTGTTATGTTTAGGTGCAACATCCTTTAGAAAATATATGAACCTTTTTTCATCATATGATTTGTCATTTCGGTTTAACACACTTGTCTCAGATCATCCTCATCATGACGTACATTCTTTATTGTGATGTAACTCTATATTTGTAAATCTCATGGATTGCACTTTCTTCGCACACATCAACTCAATTTGAGTGTTTTAATTAAACTTCTTCACTTTGCACATCTTCTAATATACTTGCAATCTATCACTGTGCTATTGTCTTAGAAGATCTATGAATGTCTGTGTGTTTCTACAATACTATCATCCAGTATTCACGTTCTTGTGCATCTTCTATTATTGTTCCTTTCTATTTTAGTGCAATTGTCACAGATGTACGACATCATTCTGTGCACCATCAGCTATCATGTTCCTTTGCTTGTGTACACTCGAATCTTCGGCTAGATCGTTATGTTCTAGTTCCATGAGCCTTTGATCCCTCGAAAGTTATATCACGACTTCTTATTTATACTTTTTTTAAGCGGTGGTGATGTCCAAAAGTTAGTTGTGGATTTCCTTCTTCTCTGCTTCATGGTTCATACTTCCACCACGTGTCATGTTCTGTGCCATTTATGCATCATCTCTTGTGGGTCTTATGCATACATGGTCCTTTCCTTAGTGGGACTTTTACCCTCATGGTGTGGTCATGTTCCCTTGATTTACCATTGCACCCTTGATTTACCAATGCCTATGGCATTTCCGCATATGATAACTTCAACCGCTGCACCCTTCTTGGTACTTGTGCATGCTTCAACAAATTATCTAGCTTCTTCTGATTTGTGATGTATTGTGTGCTTCGAGGACTTTCATAACTGATCAACCATTCCTTGTTCCAAGTTGCTTGCGCACTCCTGAACCTTGTCCAATCAAATCTTTGACTTGCTTGTGCACTCCAATCAACTCTTTGAATTGTTGGTGGACTCCCGAACATTTTTCCAATAAAATCTTTGGCTTGTTGGCGGACTCCCCGAACCTTTTTCCAACCAATCCTTCAGCTTTTATCTTGAGGGAATATGAATGGATGGATGTGAGACATGCTCTTGTACCATATGTACTTGATGTTTTCCTTAGGTACTTCTTCAAACTCGATATGATTGATGTACCTCTGGATATACTTATTCATTCTCGAATCCATATGTTTTTCTTCATCTTTCCTATGTTCATATACTTCTTCAAAGGGGATTTCATATACTTCTTCAAATTGGCATAGGAATACTGATTCCTCTTTGACATCAATTGACATCAATGACACAAACTGAATCAATTGACATCAATGACATAAATTGAATTAGTTGACATCAATGACATAAATTGAATTAGTTGAGATCAATGACAACAAATAGTTCAACAATCTCCCCCTTTGGCGTTGATGTCAACACCTTATGAATTGGTACATAATCATCTCCTAAAGAATGTATGCTTCATCTTTGCTTGTCGCAGTACTCCCACTATGTGTACTTCCCCTGTTTTCTTTTCCAGTTTGAACCTTTGACATCTGCACATTCTGTTGTCAATGTTTTTTCTGCTTTGTGTTACTTCTGCGCAGATCGCATGCTTCATGATCATTCTTACTACGCTGATGCATGCTTCATGATCAACTTCATTTTATTTTTCTATGATCAGCTCCATGCCTTCATGATCATTCTCATTGCGTTTTTGCATTGTAATGCCCATATTTTGATTCGGCATATTTATTAGTTAGACACACCATACTTTATTTCTTATATATATTTTGTCGAACTCAGCTCGACTGAGTAAACTATATTGGACCTCATTATATGATGTTACTCTGTCTTATGATTTCACCATGATTATGATGTTACTATGTTTTGCAGTTATGATGTCATGATTATCATATGATTTCCTTATTTTACGATTGCAATATATGTTTATATGTTTTCCTTAATGAAATGTGAAATATATGATTCGGTACGTGGATACCATCTTCTTATATGAATTGCTGAAATGTTATATGTCATACACATCTATGATGAGCTAAAAGGTTACATGAAATAAAATGATAACATGGATCAATTGGCGATCAATGGAAAATGCTTTCTATAAATTGTATTTTGCAAAACACTAACCTACAGGACACAAGGGCTATGGGATAGCCAGTTACTTGATCTGATATATATTGGAAAGGAAAAACATGTTCATACAACAAACCTTAGCAGCCAAAATGAGGAATACGATAACACAAACTGATAATCCCGATAGCAGCAAGTATGAGTTGATAAGGGCGTAGGCCCAGTATGTTGAGAGGGATGGATGTGTTTCCCACCCTATGGTTCCATGAGACCCGAGGTCGGTGGGAGGGCCGTGCTGAGACACGCTCCCCATGTTGTTGTGATGACGATGGTCGGATGCCTGCTAGGGGAGGATAGGTCCGCTGTTCAGCCGACGCTATCGCTCTCAAGTTCTATGTGGTCAGATCGGTGAGTCCGACATCCACTGTTGTACTAGCAGAGGGAGGATAGGGGAGGATGCTGGACGTAGGTTATGAAGGGAGGATGTGTTAGTTAGTACTGTTGAGGGTTTAGTATTCCTTGATTCCGAGTTAGTGGAAGTAGGCACCCTTCCTGTACTTGATTGATTAAACTAATGTAAACATAAAGACAATAATGTAAATCGTAAAGGGTTAACTGTTAAATAACCGAGGATGTTAAAGTAATTATACTATATATTATGCTTGCTCTTCTGCATGGGGGTAGATACTATTATTAGTTAGCAAGTATGCATAGGCGGAATGGGGTTTGTTTATAGTACATGTCCGACATGTGCATACACTGGCCATGCATGCACACCTTGTACTTGTACAATATTACTGGTGTATAACATACTTGTCATGCTTGAATAGTAGTATAAATGTCATAGATAACTCAGTTAAGGATACATCAATCAACTTAGGTAATGAATGGTTAGGTTGTCAATGTGTAAATAAGTGAATTAGTAATTATATGAAAACATTGTAATAATAAACTAAGACAAGTGTCGTCAGTTAACATTGTCATAGGAGAACTGTTGTGAATAGGGTAATGATAGTGTCTAATTAATTAGTAAAATTGTTTAAGCCCTCACAAGTGCTTTGTTTATAAGAACAAGGATGCTATGTTGATGATAGGGTACTCATGTGATAAACAAATAATTAAGAATACTATGATGGATTCACCTTTTATTATTTTTAAAGGGTGATTTAATTATTATTATTAATTAATAAATGGGGATCTAATTATTATTATTACTTAATTAATAATATTCCAGCAACATTTATATCCCTATCGTAACAAATGCAATATAAGTAAGATCTAAAATATTGATTTATAAATTAATATTGTGTGATTATTTCCATTTCAAAAGTTAGCCATAATAGGATAATCCTTTTTGGAATGAACGTGATGTGATGGAAAATAGTTATTTAATTATTCAATGTTAATCTTGGAATTTAAACCTCAAGCTAAGTAGTCTCGACGGATAAGGTGGACCATTAAGACACATCATGTCCAAGTTGAAAAGGGGCAACTAATTATATAATATTTTATTAATTACATTAATAAACATTAAATACCAAGGATAGCGAATAGACTTGTATTTAATGAAGCTTGTCCCGAATGGATAACCTTGGGGTGATAATCCCCACCGTAATAAATACTTACGACCGTCAATCCAAAACCAACTAATTTTTCCATGAGAGTAATTAATTATACATTTTTATAAAGAACCGTGTATGAATGAACTGGTGATAGGAGTAAATGTTGAGGGGCTCGAGAGGGGGATTTTGGGGCGGTGGAGTAAGCCCAAGATATTCTCGAGGAAGGGAAATTATATAGAGGGGGAGAGCTTGGAGAAAGGGAAGTCTTTTTTTTATGGGGGAAGAAAAGAAGTTTGGAGAAGAGAAGTTTGGAGAACATAAAGATTTTGAGAACAGAAGGAAAGACTGCTCTCGGGATTATCAAATTGTGGGCTCGGGGGCTTGGAAATCCTTTGATTTCCAAGGGCCAGCAAGATAATAGCTGGTCGGTAGGGTGGACACTTCAGTTTGGATGTCTAAGGGTTATACAACCTGCTACAACTTACGGTTAACATCAGCATCAGGTAATTTCCGTTATTGACTACTATGCTAAAACTTACTGTAAACATGCATAACTTGCTATTTACTGATTTACTGCTATTTACTGATTTACTGAGTTGTGAAACATATTCTTATGCTAGAACATGATTGTTGAAAAGGAAATATTGATATCTTTGTCTATTTTAAATTACGAATGTAATGTTGATAAAAAAAACACGACAGAACACTAAATATTATTTAGGCACATAGTAATTTTTAGAAATTACTCCCATACACTTGATAAAGTTTAATAAGTAGAAAATTAACTGAGAAATATTACATAGTGCTCTGCTGTAAAACCAGAGCACTATAGATGGTATCAGAGCCTTTGTTCAGACTCTTGAACCTACAGGCCTATTCATGCTTCACCTAGAAAATCTACTTGATAATTTACCTACCTGACCTCCAGCCATAGTAAGCTTCCAAGATACACCTGCAAAAGGACAATGGGAATAACATTAGAAAATGAAAGAATATATATCAAAAAAAAAAAAATGAGGATCTCCAAACAATGGAAATTCTACGCTAATCTACCAAACATATGCACATTTTCAGGGTTACATATTTTAGTTTATTATTTAAATTATGATCTTCTTACAATATCCCTATTGATATCCAAGCTATAGACTGTACTTATGCGAACTCAGTCAATTTGAATGTGCATGTATATTCGACTTAAATTTATATATCTTATCAAATACAGAATTCCCCTACCATTTCCAGGTCATTTATTTCTAAGTGATAAGCTAAAATTATTCCCCTAGAATATAAACTCCGTGTTACCTATTCTATTAAATGTGAACTAGGACTTGTTATATATAACCGGAGGATAAAATCCAGAAACTATCATCTATTCCTAAATTCACGGAATTCAAAAAAAAAAACAAGGTAAGTAACTTGCAAAACTAATAATTTTAAAATTGTGCAAAGATACATAATTTTAATCTAATTTAAAATTTTGCAGGGATATATATATATATATATATACTTGGGAGTTACATATTTTCGGCTTACACCTGCAAGCCGCAACAAACAAAACAGTAAATAGCAGCTGAGGCCCCCGCACATTTACAATAGCAGCTATCAAAACATAATAACATGCAATGCACGTTATATTATTTATATATTAAGAGTGAACATGTGTTGCAATGTGAACTTCTGATATTATCATATTATCATATTAGTATGTAGAAAAACATGGAAAAAAAAAATATAGCAAGCTTAATGAAAGGAAACTATTAAAGCTAAATATTAAATCTAGAAAGAAAATAAATAAAAAAGGCGACAGGACAACAGGCCAGCATCCTAATTTCTAAGCAAGCACATAATGAAATTGAAGCCAAAATATAACCAGCTCAGCATCTAAGAAAGAAGGCCACATTCAAGTGTAATACTTGTGATTCATTGCCAGGAAAAAAAAATAAAAGAAGAAAAGGAAAATCGTTTGAGGCATTTGATTTTGAAGTCTTACACTGATGGATTAGAAATTACTGCCGTGAATTTGTTTATACCGTAAGACTCTTTTGAAGCTTTTGAATTGCATTGTACATTTTGCGCCGAGAACCGACCGCATTGATACCTGTAGATGAAGGTGACTGCTACAGCACCTTACTGCGGTATAATATAGCTCTCAAAGCCCACGCCTTGGTTGTTTTGCGATGGCGGGAGCCGATGACCACTGAAGAATGCGCCTATGCATAGTTCATATAAACATACGCCAAACACAAACTCAGAAATGCACAATGATCAATAGTAGACTTTTAACAGTAAATAAACAATGCTGCGGAGATTCGATCTCAGAAAGAAATGGGTAAAACCCAAGCGGTAATATAGATATCACTTAAATAAAATCGGAAATTAGCATTGCGCTAAACTTCTATTAACTAGCTTTAAATTTGATCTTCATTGATTCAGCAATGAATGCATATATTGCATACAACCAGGTTAAAGAATGTAATTAAGTTTGCAGAAGGGATATCAAAATCTAAAGTCTTGTTAGTGTTGAATGTGTAAATCCTATTCTAGGGAGGTAGACAGGTGACACATTCAAAAACAGGCTTAAAATATAAATCAATATAAGTACAACCTTCAGCTTACCTCATTTGCAGGGTCGATCCACACAGTAAGTACGCAACAAACCGCCTGGCCCAATGATACAAGTGAATATATATAACGCAGTAGTTCTCTAATGAGAAGGAACAGATGAGGGATAGCTCTCCTACTGGCTGCCATCCTCATTCCTTCCTCTGGCCATGCTAATCTATCAGTAAAACTCCAAGAAGAAGGAAAAATCTCCCCCTAACTCTGCACTGCGGATTCTGAGTGAAATCTTGGTCACAGCAAACGATAGATGCCCACAAATGCGTCCAGTAGTGAAGGAAAGATCTTAAATCTTTGTGAGTGGCCCAAAGTCAAAAATCGAGCCCAGCCCTAGCGCTCGACAGCTGAGAGCTTACAAAGCGAACCAGCGGCTGAGCCCAAACGGCCCACGCACATCATTCAAGCATCAAGCTCACACAAGGCCACTCCCTCCTTTTGTTACACAAAGTCGACCCCTTGTTGATGAACCAAGCAGTGCGCCCTTCGTTATGTAAGTAGATCTCACAAAGCTACGCTCAAGAACGGTAAACCCGTGGAAGGCGTAAGAGGCTGAAAATCACCATATCCACCACCCAGGCTGGATTTCCGTGGAATGCCAGAAATTGAAATAGAATAAAGCCACTGAGAATACGAAAAACTCAACAGTAATCAGATAAACACCCTACAATAGCCATAAAACACCAGAAATGAAAGGGTAAATCCCGCTCATTCTTTACAATAGCAGGTCTGACAGTAGTATTCTGCAGTAGAAAAATGGAAAGCTCCTTCCTTTCTGAAACCCTAAGCGAGCTTGCATTTGAGTTGCAGAGCTAAAACTCCAGGAGAGAGGGTGAAAATGGTCGCGCCTTGGGGATTGACTCTATTTAGGGTTTCCCCCACTTTCCGAGGGCGGTGGGTTGCTTGGAGAGACCGCGTGTCCTTCATGCACACTCGCTCTTTGCATGGCGGTGAAAGGCCGCGTGGTAAAAAAATCTACGGTTATAAATCTACGTATATATTTGTATATAGTTGTAAAAACAGGTATATATGTTCGTGAATTATGTATAGGAGAATATAATATATGTTGTATCAAAATTTACATTTATTTTATATATTTTGAGAGAATGTATGTTTTATAAAAAAAAAAATTTAAATTATTTATATTTTGTTAGATTATATGTATTATAAAAATTAATTAATTAATTAATTAATTTAATTTTGTTATAACATACGTTGTTAAAATATATGCCTTATAGGAATTTTAATTTTTAGTATTAAACCTTACTATGATTTTAATTTTAATTAATTAATTAATTAATTTAATTTTGTTGTTGTTAAAATATATGTTATTAGTATTAAACTTAACTATGATTGGTTGAGGTTTAAACAATTAATGTTAATTAAGTTGTTTAGATTAAAGGGTAACATTTAAGGTTAACTAAAATAGAGATATTAAAAATTTTGTCGAGATTTCAACTCCTAGTCGAAGGGATGAAAGAGGCCCGAAATCCCAAAAGCAAGACACCATTAAGACCAGCACGACGAGCTGAACACCATGACAAGATTGTTTAAATAAAAATGACTATAGATTTTACTGCGCTAATCTTGACAATTTGTTATCTCATGATGCAAGTTATTAAATACCTACATTTTAGTTCCGCGTATATTTGATTGAACAACTAAGGATATGATTTTATTTTAATAACTCAGGAACTATCATGGTGACAACACGCAGAGGTCGAGGTCGGGGTCAAGGTCGACCACCGTCACCACCACCTCCGCCACCGCCAACACCGCCACAACCAACCTCAACACCAGAAATGCAGATCATAATGAGGTCATTGGAGGCTATTATGACCACGATGAACAGGCAGTCGGAAAGGGCCTCCGAGGTGGAAACCACTCAAGTGAGTCGAGAGAACTCTGAAAGGGCACATGGCCCAAGACTGGAACCGCTTCAGGACATATCGAGGGAGTTACAAAAGATAAAAGTTCCAGAGTTTTCAGGAGGACGACCCGGTAAGCATGCCGAAGCATGGCTGGAAGGCATGAAGAGATGCTTCGCATTGAATGAGTACACATCTAGTTCCAATGCTAGGATGGCCGTCTTTCAGCTTAAAGGTGATGCTTTGAATTGGTGGTCAGATCTCGAGAAGCAGTTGCACCTTACTCCTCTTACAACTTCTTGGGAACTGTTCGAGGAGAGGTTCCACATGAAGTATTTGCCAAATTATTACAAGGAAGAACAGGCAGGTGCACTCCATGCCTTAGTACACGGAGACAAGACAGTGGAGGAGTATGAATCTCGGTTTATGGAACTAGTAAAATATGTTCCTTACCTGGATGCAGATGATTGTCAGGTAGAGCGTTTTGTGTATGGACTTAACTACAAGATTAGAGCTGCTGTGCGGATGTGGAAGCCAACTTCAGTTGCCATGGCAGTTGAGTATGCTCGTTATGCAGCTGATATGTCAGATGGAAAAGGGGGTAGTAAGTTGACAGGAACCAATCAGTATGTTACAGGGAAGGCGTCACGCCCTTACTTCAGGGGAGGACAATCTAGGCCTCCTCCTTACGGTAACAGGTTCACACCGAGGGGTAATACTTCAGTTAATTCAATCTCGCAGGCACTGTCCGCAACCCACCAAAGCCAGGGACGTACGCAGGGAAGTTCCTATAGAGGAGCAAGGGGTTTTAGAGGAACCAGGGGAAGGAACTCATCTCAGAGGATTCCTTCGAGCAACAGGCAAGCCCCTCCCAATCTCTCTTGTTGGGGATGCGGAGGTCCTCATTTCCAGCGAGACTGTCCCAAGGGTCAGTCAAGCAGCAGGCACAGGGAAGGAAAGGAACCCATGGATAGTTCGGGTAACAGTCATCGGATTCATGCAGCGGTGCATAACCACCAGGCAGAACATCAGTCTACCGTAGTAGAATCCACTGGTAATGTAAACAATGTCAAACTTAAAATTTTGGTTGATCCAGGAGCAACTGATAGTTTTATTTCACCATTTGCATTAGATAAATGTGGGTTGGCAGCCTACGAGGACGATGATTTCAAACTGGTCGAAATGGCTTCAGGAACTAAGCAACCAGTAGGTCTTAAAGTGAGAGGTTGTGGGGTTGACTTAGGAGTTTGCACCACTAAGTTGGATGCTTATGTCACCAATTTGGGGACTTATGACCTCATTATTGGCATGGATTGGTTAGAAGACCATAGAGCTTTCATAGACTGCTATGCAAAGAAGGTGTTGTGCCTCGATGACGAGGGAAGGACAATTCAAATCCAAGGCTTGAAGAGGAAGGTATCCCTCCGTTTCATCTCTATGGTGAAAGCTAAGCGGTGCCTAAGACAAGGATGCCAGTTGTTCGTAGTGGAGGCCGTGAGCGATAGTAAAGGACCTTCCTTGAATTCTTACCCAGTACTTTCTGAGTTCAAGGATGTCTTTCCGAAGGAATTACCAGGACTACCTCCAGAAAGAGAGCTCGATTTCACAATCGAACTAAAACCTGGTGCAGAACCTATCTCAAAAACTCCTTATAGAATGACAACTCCAGAGCTCCGTGAGTTACAGATCCAGTTAAAAGAGTTGCTAGATTTGGGGCTGATTAGACCTAGTATCTCGCCGTGGGGAGCACCAGTGATCTTCGTTAAGAAGAAGGATGGATCCCTGCGACTGTGCATAGATTACAGAGATTTGAACAAGGCCACCGTGAAGAACAGGTATCCCATACCAAGAATTGATGACCTCTTTGATCAAATGAAAGGTGCGTCAGTCTTCTCAAAGATTGATTTACAATCAGGGTATCACCAGTTGAGGATCAAGGAAGGCGACATTCCTAAGGCTGCCTTTCGAACTTGATTTGGGCATTACGAGTTTGTAGTGGTACCATTTGGTTTGACCAATGCTCCAGCTGTATTCATGAGCCTCATGAATGGTGTCTTCCGAAAATACTTGGACCGCTTTGTTCAGGTCTTCTTAGATGATATTCTTATCTATTCTAAGAATGAGAAGGAGCATGAGGAACACTTGCGGTTAGTCTTGACATGCCTGAGGGAACATAAACTTTATGGTAAATTATCAAAGTGTTCCTTCTTCCAAAAAGAGATTCACTACTTGGGGCACATCATCTCAGGTGAAGGGATCTCTGTAGACCCAGAAAAGGTAAAGGCCATTGAAGATTGGCCAATTCCAAGGAATGCTCATGAGGTGCGCAGCTTCATGGGGTTAGCAGGCTATTACCGGAGGTTTGTGGAAGGATTTTCTAAAATTGCAAAACCTATTATCACCTTGCAACGCAAGGGAATCCGGTATGAATGGACCGATGAATGCGATGCCGCTTTTACAGAGTTAAAAAGATTGTTGACAAGTGCACAGATCTTGCGGGTACCAGACATGGATAAAGATTTCATGGTATGCACCGATGCCTCGAAGCAAGGATTAGGAGCGGTGTTGATGCAGGAAGGTGGGGTAATAGCTTATGCATCTCGAAAGTTGAAACCTCATGAGGAGCAGTATGCCACGCATGATCTAGAATTGGCAGCAGTAATGTTGGCACTAAAATTATGGAGGCACTACCTAGTTGGTAGAAGCTTCACCCTCAAAATAGACCATCAGATCTTGCAGTACATCTTTACCCAAAGGGATTTGAATGCTAGGCAAAGGAGATGGAGTGAGTTCATGAGTGAATATGACTTTGGTATCTCTTACATCAAAGGAAAGGAGAATGTGGTGGCAGACGCTCTAAGCCGAAGGCCGAGACTTTTCTCCTTAATTCCCTTGAAGGTTGACTTGAGGGAAAGGGTACTAGGACAACTATTGGGCGATAGTTGGTATCTAAAAGTAACCTCAGCTATTCAGAATGGAAAGAAACAGGAATTGAAGTATGATGGGTACCATCTAGAGGAAGATGGATTGTTGCGGTATCAGGGAAGGATGTATGTTCCTAAGGAAGGTGATATCAGGGAAACCATCCTTAGAGAGGCCCATAGATCGCATTACTGTGCGCACCCAGGGGTGAAGAAGATGTATGCTGACATGAAGCAACTCTTCTTTTGGCTAGGTATGAAGATGGATGTAGTGGATTTTGTTTCGAAGTGCCTTGAGTGTCAACAAGTGAAGGCAGATCATCATCACCCGGCCGGTCTCCTACAACCGCATGATATCCCTATGACTAAATGGGAAGTCATTTCCATGGACTTCGTTGTAGGATTACCACTCACATCTCTGAGACATAATGCTATTTTGGTGGTAGTCGACAAACTGACCAAAAGTGCTCACTTCATTCCAGTCAGAGACACCTATGATGTGACAGATGTGGCAAGGGTATTCATAAATGAGATTGTATGTCTTCATGGAGTTCCTAAAAAGATAATCTCTGACAGAGACCCTAAGTTCACCTCCAGATTTTGGACAAGCATGCAGTCAGCATTAGGGACACAGTTGAACTTAAGCTCATCTTATCACCCCGAGACAGATGGACAGACTGAGAGGGTGAATCAAGTGATGGAGGACATGCTTAGGATGTATGTTATGGATCAACAGACACAGTGGGAGAAATATCTTCCTTTAGTGGAGTTTGCATACAACAATAGTCATCACAGCTCCATTGGTATGCCGCCATATCAGGCATTGTATGGGAGGCCGTGCAGGACACCACTCAGTTGGGACAGGTTAGAGGATCGAGTTTTAATTGGGCCTGAATTGATTCAGGAAATGGAGGAGCAAGTGATACAGATTAGGCAGCGGCTGAAGGAAGCACAGGATAGGCAAAAGAGTTACGCTGATGCACACAGATCAGATAGAACTTATGGAGTAGGGGATCGTGTATTTATTCACATCAGACCAAATAAAAGTACCATTCGGTTTGGGAAGGGTACCAAGTTGTCACCTCGCTTTATAGGTCCATTTGAGATTCTTGAGAAAATCGGACCAGTTGCTTATCGTCTCGCGCTGCCACCCCACTTGCATAAAACTCATAATGTATTTCATGTTTCTGTATTACGACATTACATAGCTGATGAGACTCACAAAATTCATTGGAAGGAATTGCAGGTCTCGGACGAGGGAACCTTCAGGGTCGAACCATTACGTATACTTGATCGTAGGGTTCGACAGCTCCGTAGTCGCCATGTGGACCAAGTTAAGGTCCAATGGGACAAGTATAGCCCCGGGTCTGCTACCTGGGAGGACGCAGAGACCATGCGTCGAGATTTTCCCTCACTATTTTGACCATAACTTCGGGACGAAGTTTCCCGAAGGGTGGGTGTATGTAATGCCCATATTTTGATTCGGCATATTTATTAGTTAGACACACCATACTTTATTTCTTATATATATTTTGTCGAACTCAGCTCGACTGAGTAAACTATATTGGACCTCATTATATGATGTTACTCTGTCTTATGATTTCACCATGATTATGATGTTACTATGTTATGCAGTTATGATGTCATGATTATCATATGATTTCCTTATTTTACGATTGCAGTATATGTTTATATGTTTTCCTTAATGAAATGTGAAATATATGATTCGGTACGTGGATACCATCTTCTTATATGAATTGCTGAAATGTTATATGTCATACGCATCTATGATGAGCTAAAAGGTTACATGAAATAAAATGATAACATGGATCAATTGGCGATCAATGGAAAATGCTTTCTATAAATTGTATTTTGCAAAACACTAACCTACAGGACACAGGGGCTATGGGATAGCCAGTTACTTGATCTGATATATATTGGAAAGGAAAAACATGTTCATACAGCAAACCTTAGCAGCCAAAATGAGGAATACGATAACACAAACTGATAATCCCGATAGCAGCAAGTATGAGTTGATAAGGGCGTAGGCCCAGTATGTTGAGAGGGATGGATGTGTTTCCCACCCTATGGTTCCATGAGACCCGAGGTCGTGGGAGGGCCGTGCTGAGACACGCTCCCCATGTTGTTGTGATGACGATGGTTGGATGCCTGCTAGGGGAGGATAGGTCCGCTGTTCAGCCGACGCTATCGCTCTCAAGTTCTATGTGGTCAGATCGGTGAGTCCGACATCCACTGTTGTACTAGCAGAGGGAGGATAGGGAGGATGCTGGACGTAGGTTATGACGGGAGGATGTGTTAGTTAGTACTGTTGAGGGTTTAGTATTCCTTGATTCCGAGTTAGTGGAAGTAGGCACCCTTCCTGTACTTGATTGATTAAACTAATGTAAACATAAAGACAATAATGTAAATCGTAAAGGGTTAACTGTTAAATAACCGAGGATGTTAAAGTAATTATACTATATATTATGCTTGCTCTTCTGCATGGGGGTAGATACTATTATTAGTTAGCAAGTATGCATAGGCGGAATGGGGTTTGTTTATAGTACATGTCCGACATGTGCATACACTGGCCATGCATGCACACCTTGTACTTGTACAATATTACTGGTGTATAACATACTTGTCATGCTTGAATAGTAGTATAAATGTCATAGATAACTCAGTTAAGGATACATCAATCAACTTAGGTAATGAATGGTTAGGTTGTCAATGTGTAAATAAGTGAATTAGTAATTATATGAAAACATTGTAATAATAAACTAAGACAAGTGTCGTCAGTTAACATTGTCATAGGAGAACTGTTGTGAATAGGGTAATGATAGTGTCTAATTAATTAGTAAAATTGTTTAAGCCCTCACAAGTGCTTTGTTTATAAGAACAAGGATGCTATGTTGATGATAGGGTACTCATGTGATAAACAAATAATTAAGAATACTATGATGGATTCACCTTTTATTATTTTTAAAGGGTGATTTAATTATTATTATTAATTAATAAATGGGGATCTAATTATTATTATTACTTAATTAATAATATTCCAGCAACATTTATATCCCTATCGTAACAAATGCAATATAAGTAAGATCTAAAATATTGATTTATAAATTAATATTGTGTGATTATTTCCATTTCAAAAGTTAGCCATAATAGGATAATCCTTTTTGGAATGAACGTGATGTGATGGAAAATAGTTATTTAATTATTCAATGTTAATCTTGGAATTTAAACCTCAAGCTAAGTAGTCTCGACGGATAAGGTGGACCATTAAGACACATCATGTCCAAGTTGAAAAGGGGAAACTAATTATATAATATTTTATTAATTACATTAATAAACATTAAATACCAAGGATAGCGAATAGACTTGTATTTAATGAAGCTTGTCCCGAATGGATAACCTTGGGGTGATAATCCCCACCGTAATAAATACTTACGACCGTCAATCCAAAACCAACTAATTTTTCCATGATAGTAATTAATTATACATTTTTATAAAGAACCCTGTATGAATGAACTGGTGATAGGAGTAAATGTTGAGGGGCTCGAGAGGGGGATTTTGGGGCGGTGGAGTAAGCCCAAGATATTCTCGAGGAAGGGAAATTATATAGAGGGGGAGAGCTTGGAGAAAGGGAAGTCTTTTTTTTATGGGGGAAGAAAAGAAGTTTGGAGAAGAGAAGTTTGGAGAACAGAAAGATTTTGAGAACAGAAGGAAAGACTGCTCTCGGGATTATCAGATTGTGGGCTCGGGGGCTTGGAAATCCTTTGATTTCCAAGGGCCAGCAAGATAATAGCTGGTCGGTAGGGTGGACACTTCAGTTTGGCTGTCTAAGGGTTATACAACCTGCTACAACTTACGGTTAGCATCAGCATCAGGTAATTTCCGTTATTGACTACTATGCTAAAACTTACTGTAAACATGCATAACTTGCTATTTACTGATTTACTGAGTTGTGAAACATATTCTTATGCTAGAACATGATTGTTGAAAAGGAAATATTGATATGTTTGTCTATTTTAAATTACGAATGTAATGTTGATAAAAAAACACGACAGAACACTAAATATTATTTAGGCACATAGTAATTTTTAGAAATTACTCCCATACACTTGATAAAGTTTAATAAGTAGAAAATTAACTGAGAAATATTACATAGTGCTCTGTTGTAAAACCAGAGCACTACATGCATGCTTCATGATCAACTTCATGATTTTTTTCAATGATCATCTCCATGCCTTCATGATCATTCTCATTGCGTTTTTTACTGCTTCATGATCAGTTTCATGCACTTTATCCCCCTTTGACATCAATGGGAAAGAGTTTCCATTACTGAACAAATTTTGGTTCTTCTTTATTCTTTTTTGCATTGGACTTCATTCATCTTCTTATTGAAATAAATCCCCCTATCATTATGCTTCTTTCTTTTGCTGGAGTTTCTGCGCCGATGCCTTGTAATTTGTACTATGTTTTCATGCTCACCATGTACAACTACTATCTTCTTTCTTATCTTGATTCTCTGATCCTGTCACAATACTTGTTCAATCCTTGCACAATTCATCATGCTATGATATTGTTGTGTAAACTATGCAGTGCCTAATCTGCATTGTATTTCATGTTGAATTCTTCTTGTTCCCAACTGTTCCTTTCATTCGCATTTACTGCACTGTCACCAATACTGACATCGCATATGTAACATCCTGAAAATTTACAAAAATTTAAAAATTTTAAAGTAGCAATAATTATTGAATTTACTTATGCGGAAAATAAAATAATGGTTAAATCTTTTAACTAAAATAATTAATGATAACGACACATCGTAGCTCTTAAAACAAATTACGACGATAGTTGTATTTTCTAATACGGAAATTAAATGGATACTAATCTTTTAACAAAAGACAAATTACGATCATAACACAAAATACATCTTCAGATCTGCTTGTGTTTAATTGTAAACTGCATGTTGTAAATAGGTTCATCTTATGATTTATTTTCTTGATAAAGTACTAACAATTTGCTTTTGAAAGATGACGAAGGGGTCCTATGAGGTAACCTGAGGATTACTTAGCTATGTTTAGCTAAAGCATTTGAACATGTTTCATTGTGTAGAAACGCAGGTAAGAATAATATGACAATTCAAGTGTTAAGTGTAAATATGTTTTTCAATTCATCGTCAATGTATTGTGAAAAACTCTAAGTACTTCCTTGCATGAAAGTTATTGAAGGTATGGATCTTTGTCCTACTTCTCGTTTACGTGCTAGTTTACAAGCTTAACAGTGCTATTAGAATCCTGTCGTCATTTTCCATAATGCAAGGAGCGGTGATGTTCTGTATATTAAACTTACACTATGAGTGCTAGATTCCAATGTACACATGGATTCACTTGAAGTCATCAAAATAACTATTCTAGCTCCTATAATTCTCCATTTATAAAATGCATATAGAATTATGCTAATATAGCATCGTCTTTTATGATATTATCATCATAGTTCTATTGTGAATTTACTACACTTATAGGATTGTGTCTTTCTAATATAATATTTGTGCATTATAATATAATGTGCAACTTTGTGAAAAGATAAAGTAATATAACAAATATTACGATGTACAAAAATAATGAATCCTAAACTATACACTAAGTATCAAACCCTTATATAAAATGCGAACCTAGTTAAATGAAAATGCTATAACATATATGCAGATCGAGCATTCAAAATACTAACACTATGGGTATGAAATGAACCATAAGTTGTAACCCTAAGTCCTTGTACTGAGATGTGATAGTGACCGAGCGTTGAATGCTTACTGTACTGGAAGTTTTTCATATCAGGTCTGGCATTAAAGTCACCTGCCTTCAGTATTGAGTGGACTTCCTAACTGGTGCCATCGTGGCTGTAGTGCATGATAGTAGTGATCCCAAACGCTACCAAAGTGTCGAGATGTACACTAAAACGAACCTTGGTTGACAGAGCTGGATGTCATGATGGTTGTGATAATTAATAAGATATTAATGCAGTTGATGCCCAAACTTCGACTTGCTGGGTTGGCATCATCTCCATCGTTGATCTCAGATGCCTTGGGATTTAGAAATGCAAAACCCTTGACTTGGTTATGAACTACGCCGAAGTGGTTTTCTTGGCTTTCATTTCGCTTGGGTGGTGGTAAGGGTGAGAGGCTAACAGCCTGCTACAATGTAGGGTTTTAGTAGTTTGCTTCTCGGAGGACTCCTTCCTCGAGTTCGATCCTTGGACTTGTTGGACAACTTAAAAGTTGCAAGTGTTAGTTTTCTTGAAGAGCTGAGCCAATAGTTATTCCTTTGTAATGTTTTTAGGAAGTGTCTCTGGGTTTTTGTGATTAGATTTTCTGAGAAGTAGTTGGAACCAGGGTTGTTTCTTACTGCAAAACAAGATGGATCTCAGGATTTGAAATTCCTCTTTGTTGCGTTTGCTAGATGGCTTCATCGTTGTCTGTTACCAGCGTCTTGAACTTGGAGTGGTATTACACAGGTAATGTTTCAGTCAAACAGTGATAGTGTTATCTAATGTTTTTAATATTAATAACTCTGCCTTCATTGTTTAACCTCAGAAGGGTTCTTGTGGCAATTTTTTCAATTCATCGAAGGATTACAGGGTTCGAGAACTTGTGGAAGAAAGACTGCTCGACCACCAGTAAGCCTCGATGGTTCTTTACTTCGTAGGTTCTCCTGTCCCAATGTGGTCAATGCTTGATGTTTGGTGCTACGTTGTAATGGTTCCTGGGAAATTTTGGTCGGTGATTTGTTTTTAGAAACCAACAGACACCAGAGGATGAGATCCTCGGCTTTTCTTGTTACTTTGCTTCGTAGCTTTTCACTGTGAAATTTTGTTGCAGCAAAATACTTTGTTTAAAATGTAAATACTAAAGGGATGAACCCTAGTCATTTTCATTGAATAGAGTGTTTAAG
Organism: Larix kaempferi; assembly: GCA_027924585.1. Lineage (NCBI taxonomy): Eukaryota > Viridiplantae > Streptophyta > Pinopsida > Pinales > Pinaceae > Larix > Larix kaempferi. Next base: position 31,760,856 of record BSBM01000091.1, on the reverse strand, counting down.
AAACTTCATAATATTTTTCTATGCGATGAATAAGTTTGGCTAAATCGATACAGTGTTTTGGTGAGAGTTGTGAGCCATGGGCTGACTCGTTTATGTAAATAGGAGGTTATGTGTTACGATTATTATACTTTTATCTTTTGAATGGAGAAATGGAACTGCGTCTGGAGTAAACATAAATGGTTTCTAAGTTTATATAACTTGATAGTTTGTTTTAGGAACTACAACGTTGATTTTGGCCGAGAGCCGTGGCTAGCTTGTTTTATAAAGTGATACCATGTGATCGTTTTGTTTAAAGTTTGGAAAGGTGTTAAGACTCAGTTTTGGTATGGAATCTTTATTAGTTAAGATAATGTGGTTGATAAAGAAAATCATATGACTCTTGTCTGCAACTCTGTCTTCTATAGATAGCTAATGTGTATGTAATAGTTTGAACGATAATAATGTTTTGGTTTTGCAATTTAAATATAATAAATTGATGTTTGTGTTTTCAAGTGTTGAGCTCTAAACTGATTGTATGGTAGTCTTAGGGTTTTTAAAATGAATACTATACATGTTGCAAACTTTATACAGTTGAAAGTTTAGTCTTAGCAGAACTATAAACTTTGGTAATAAAACCTAGAATAAATCTATTCTGCAAAAATTGAAATATAGCAGATTGTTTTAAATAATGGAAAATAATGCTAAGTTTAAACTATGAATGTTGGATGAAAGAAGAGAAATGAAAATAAAATGCATTTAACATTTCTGTACAAAGGATATTTAAATTTGCAGCTATTAAATTTATAGGTATTATGATACCTGGACTAAGAAGTAGAATTATAACATTCTATTGTTAGAAAAAATAGAATATACATCATACATTTTCAAGTAGATATTAATAATTGAAAACCTAATTTCTGAGCAAAAATGAAATGTTAACTTAAATTTATATGACAGAAACTACTATAATGCCTACATTATAATATGTTGAGTATAAATTCTAAATCTAAACATATAGTTTTGTATTACAGAAATGACTAGTAAAGAAAATTAAAGATGTACAACAATGATAATCTATTCATTCTTTTGACAATCTATCTATCGAATCATTCTTCTTAATTTTTCCTTCTATGTACTGGAGTACGATGCAGAAAGTTAGCATGGGGAAAAATGCAGAGAATATATTTAATCAATCATCTCATTTACTTAACTATCATGAAATCATATCTAGGTCAGACATTGAAATAGTTACTTCTACATGTCATTACTGTAAATACTAAATTTACAATTGCAGAAAATCATTTAACTGTAAACAATAAGACAGAACAGTAGAACCTGATTGACTGTAGGAGAAACAAACAACCCAAGGAGCCTGTTCCACCCAACCTACTTTTGAAGACAACCAAATTACTTTCCTTAGGACCCTCGAGCTTGTTCACTAAACCACTAGGAAGAAGAATCTGTAGAAGCTTTAGGTCATCTACTTGCAGCAACAAAGTAGTTCATCCAGCAGCCTCACAATGCACTTCCACTTAGCCTCCCTATTTGAATCTCTCAGTGATCACCTGATACACTTGAGGAATTATTTCTGCAGAAAATAATGTAGAGATTCCTTCTCAATTCGAATTGCCTTATCTAGGCTGCCTAGGCCTTTTAGTGGTTAACCTGGTCATTAATGAGCCATCATCTCTCTTCCACCCACCTAGGGGATAATGCCACAAATTTAGGGGTAGTTGTCCCATAACCAACATCTAGTGGTGGAGTGCAAATGCTGACATCTGTCCCATGCCTTCTAACAGCTTCCATTCCTCCTAGTGGGTCAGTGAACACTCATTTAACAGTTCCCTTCGGTGTTTGTCTTTTGTTTTAATTTATTAAATAATAATAATATGTTTATTACAATCATCCTTGACCAAATTTGGTCATAATTACAAAACTTTGTAATTATAATTTAACATAATTTTTTTGCAAATAAAATAAATAGTCTCAAAATTTGGGTAGGTGACAGCATATCTTGCCACAACAATCAGATATTTTGCACGCACTTCCATCTGTCAGCCATCTTGGCCAAAAATTGATATGACAATCATTTCTTGTGGAAAATATGACATGTCACATTCGTACTTGAACCTTTTGGGAAACATTAATTCGATCGCACAGAACTGAGTTAGATTTTTTATTTTTGTACTTTTTCCCAAAATCATTAACTCTTGCATTTACTTTTGGAGACTTCATAACTTGCTTCGGATTGCGCATATCCTAATGAAAATTACTCCACATCTCTTCAACTTAATTTCACACATGTGAAACATTGCCATTCAATTATATAAGAGCACTTCTGATTCATCACCTTTGTTCCTTTCCATCCCACTCTATGTCACATTGCCTCTTGATATCTTATTTTTCTTTTCCATGGATTCCTTCTACAAGAATATGAACAACTCCCTTGAAAATGTGCACCTTGTTGTCCAATCCCAACAATATGAGTTCACTCTCTTAAGAGTCAACATGGGAATTTGGCAGGGTTAAATGGAGAAGTCCTAATTCAAACACCAATACACTCATTCGCAAGTGAATTATGGGCATGTTGAAATATTAACTAGTCTGAGCAATCGGGTCAACATCCTGGAGTAGCAAAAACAATGAATTCTAGATGTACTGAATTCAATTTGAGTTGAGCAATCTGCTGAACAATCATCATCTGCAACTCTGCAGCTTCTTCCCTTGTAGCCAACTTCTGAGCATCACAAACTGGTTCTGATAGATTTTGAGCTTCGACTCCCACAACAATCAAATGAGGTATTGGACCTTGAATTGCGGCTTTGAATTACTCTGTGATTCTCAATTTTGTTTGACACAACTCGCCTTTTTGGCCTCGGCATGAAGTCTCTTTTGATCAATTCTTTTCTCATCAATGGAAGACTCATGCATTTTGTAAATGCACAAATTTTTAATATAATACAAATTATGTTATATCCATTTCTCTGCGCAAATTCATGTTTACTTCTCAGTAGTATTTATTTGCACTTTTCCTTCCTTCTATCACATGTAAGTAATTTTTTGCAACAACATAACTTCAATATAACATAGACCCTAATTGAACATGTATATACACAAATATTTTTTCATCAATCAGACTGAAAATATTTTCTACAACAATCCAACTGAACACATATAACCTTTTTCAACTTTAATAATCTATGCGACAGACATTTTCAAACCATAGTATTCACTAACATACTCCTTGAATCCTTAATATGCATCGTGTTGAATTCAAGGATATTTCTTAATATCTTGGCGATCAGCAAGAGGGGTGGAAATTGCTTCCTTCTTTGGATGTAGTACTTGGATTGTCTGCTTCTTCTATGCATTTTTTAGGAGATTTCCTTATCCACGTTTTCATGTGCACATTTGCATTCTGATTCTACACTTGACTACTTTCCCTATGGATCCTTGCATTGTTATTGCTTTTTTGCAACATGTTTTCATCTGGACAGTTCACTACTTTTCGACAGTACAAATCATTATGTCCAAAACCATCACATGCATAACATCTTACAGTTTCACAATACTTCACAATATGACCAATGTGATTGCATCTTGCACACTTCACTTTGTTAATCCTTCTTCAGTTAGTATAAAGAGAGTTGTAATCATTGAAGGAATTGTCATACCTAAAAGACTTCACTTGATTTGTACGATGTTCACTATCGCAAACCTTCCTAGATTTTCTTCCATAACCAGGACTCGTCTTGTCTTTAGGTGATCTCTAATCATTCAGGATTTTGTTCAGAATTGATGTGTTTCCTTTGAAGTTGTTCTTTAATTCATCTTCAAGACCATCCTTGTTACTTCCTGGATGTGCACAATTTGGAATGTCACTTATGATTGGATCTTGAACTTTCTTTTTTCCCTAATTTATTTCGATTAGAGTTTCCTTCTAGGAGAGAGATATCTTTGTCCTTTAGTTCAATCTAACTTGCCAGCATCTTGTTTTTCTGCACTAACTCTTCCAAAGAGGCCTTTAGTATAGATTTCTCTTCTTCAAGTTATTTGACCTTGACTTGTGTGCAATTCAATTGTTTATCATAGTACATCACTTTTTCACAAACTTGTGTATCAAGAGACTCTTGAACCTCTCTTGCTTGCTTGACCTTCTCTTCAGAATTTGACAATTGGTCCTGTAAGATTTTACTCAAGTTTAATTGTTGTTGTGTGATAGAAACTCATATACTAAATGGTGTTAAATGTTATAGGGGCATGTAATTACTCAATGTATAGTTCATTGTGTAACACATAGCTAGGAGAGATAAGATGGAGAAACATTTGATGGATGCGCTAGATTTGGATGTTGCTAATTAAATGCTACATACGAGCTAATTTTTCATTTTTTAAAGTTTTGTGAAGTCTCTCATTTGTGAGATGTGGTGTTAAATGTTGTGGGATTAAGTTATGCAACATTTAACAATAAGCTATTAAACACTATCAACTTAGATTTTGGGTGACTGGGCTAGCTGTCACATTTATTAAGTTCATTGTACTAGTAAGAAATCATCTATTGCAAAACCTGTTCCAAATGAACGAAAAAATAAGGTTTTGAGATTTGGTGTTGCGGTGAGCATTGTTTCCCAAAGTTAGGGACTGGGCTTGCTTCCACATTTAATAAGTTCATTGTATGATTCATAAATCCTCTATAGCAGAACCTATTCCAGATGAACGAGAAAGAAAGGTTTTGAGATTTAGTGTTGCATTGAGCAATGTTGCTTAGATTTAAAGGTAAGTCACATGCCTTTAACAAAAGAAATTTAATGCAACTTGTTTTATCTAGTGATTCATGGATCCATGCATGCTCCTAGAGGTGAATCTCCTATTGGAGTTTGATAGCCATAGATAATTTTTTATCTCATGAATGTTCCAAGTGGGTTCACTCCTTTAATTGGGGTCTTTGTCACGTCCCCTTCCATCAATCAAGTGCCAAGAAGGAAACATGACCAACATACCGGGCTTATTGGCAATTTCAGCCCCATACATTACTAAGAAATTCATGGATAAATAAAAACTTTTGGGTGCAAATACATACTCAATATAAACACAGCGGAATTAAATCATATTTGCACACACACAAACAGAAATGCATCAGGATATCTATCATAGGCATATGATGAATCAACATGCAGAGAATTCAATCTTGTTCTCATGATATGCACAGACTTCATGTCCATTTCATTAAGATAATCATTTTAGTTCATTAACATGGACAATTAACATTCAGAACAAAACACATAATGATCATAATTTAAACCATGGAGTCTACTTATCTTTGAGATGAAGCTGTCCAAACAACTGGATATGTGAGAGCAACGTTCCACCCAACCATAGATCTCTGTCCAGCCTATATTCTTTCAGCTAAGAGATCACCCCCGAGCTGGGTTGTGTATCCACTAAGGAGGAACTAAACAGGCTCACTCACAGTCATGGTTTTGCACAAACAGTCATGCTAATCCAACACACAGTTGGGTTTATCAAGCATGCAGAGACAAATGAGGAGGATGCTAAGCCAGTGAGCTCAACCACAAAGCTATAGGCATCTCAAATGAACTCAACAGTCATGGCACCCACAATGCCTACTACACCCAACACAAGGAAGGTCCCCTTCTCTACTACACAGTCCCTCAGGCGTCCCTTCCCTCCAGTGCTCTTCAGGGTGGGCATAGAAAGGTTCAGCTACCAATTCCTTGAGATTCTAGCCTTCACTGGGTTTATCAAACAAACCCAACCTCTGCTTAGTCATTCACACTTAGATTTCTCACAATTCTATCATCAAATAACTCAATCCTGTCACTAGTTTTCTGGCTATAAAAACTGGGTTTTTCTATGGATTTCGGTGTATCTAATACCCTCAATTTCGCCCCAAGGTTCATATCTATGGATCCCCCATTGGATTTCACTATCAATCCTCAATTCTAGGCATTTATGGCTCTTCAAAACGTGGGTTCTTGCAAAGTTGCGATTTCTAGTTTTTCTCACTGCTGGGAATTCGTAATGGATGAAAACTGATGCTAGGATGTTCAAGAATGGAATGGGAATGAGGAAGAACCCATTCCCATGAGGTAGAGTGACTTTTGGTACAAGAAAAGCAGAGCCCATACTTGCCATACGAATTTTTGGTCTGCCCATGCTCCATTGAAGCCATGGACTGAATTCTTCAACAACTTCCTTACAACAAAATTAAATGTCAGCAAGGAAAGTCAAATGAGTTCTCACAATGACATCTAGCAGCATATGGTTCATCCCCACAACCCCCTCACCACTCCCTAGTGGAATACACATGGCCCCTTCTCATTCGTTGCTTCCATAGCCAGTTTTGGTGTTTTATTGAAACATTAAATATTTACATCAATTTACAATATTCCATGGCTTAATAGCACATGGGTATCAAAATATCAATTACTTGTCCATTATAAATAAAACCGAACATACACTAGTGGGGCCTTGGCCTTGAGCTCCACGCTAGGAAAACATACATCGCATGTATACAATATTTACATTAAAATCCAATATTTCATAAAGGTCAAAATTGGGGTATTACAATCTTCCTGGTGGCTATTTGTCTAGAAATTTTATTCATTTTTGTAATTTGATAATAAATTTTTGTTATTCCCCTCTAAAATTGTTCATGTTTCTTTGTTAGTCTATGTAAAAAAAATTATAGATTTCAAAATTTTGAAAAGTTAAATTTCTCATTTATATAAAATCTAGTAATAAGTAACAATGAAGCTTTGTCAAATAACTTAAAATCGTATATCTCAAATGCTCGTGTGTTTTCATTTGTTGTGATAAATAACATGGCTTCTACATGACACCCATCATGTTGAATATTTATAGTATCTAAGTAGATAGAAATGTGCGAGTCTTCTACATTCATTTTATTCTTTATCTTTGTGTAAGGATTTTACTTAGATTCATTGTGTTGATTAGAAATTTGGAGGTCATTTTTTGAGCTCTTAATTTTAGATTTTCAAAGGGTGGTTGTTTCAGTCCAAGGCTGATAATACGGCTCGATATAGCAATCATATGTAGGATTTATCATGAAAACAAGAAGTGAAGTTTCAGTATATGTAATTCTAGGATTTTCTAGCCATTGATTTGTTTAAATTTAAAAAATTATGCCTATTTATTGTGTAGGAGTTCAACCAAACAATTCACACTATCTACTTCCTTTGAAGCATTCCATTTTTTTGTTTAAGAAAATATATTACCTTGTATTGTTGCATTAAATTGGGTGTTGTTGGACAATTTTATTCACCAATTGTTACAACTTGGATGATTCAAATCCTTTTCCCAACTAGAATATATTTTCATCTTGTGTTTCTCTTTTCCCCGGGAAGAGTAACAAGTTGCAACTTCACCATTTTCTAAATGAAAAAATATTATGTGCCCGCTATTGCATCTGCCTCTACCCATCTTGTTGAACAAACAAAAAGAGGAAAAAAAATTCCGCCAGCTACTGCATCTTCCTCTGGCCATATTGTTCAATCATTTTTGTTTATGTTATAATTTCAAAAAGATCACTTCTCATCAAACCAAAAGAGGAATTCCATAATTTAATACCTGAGATATTCTCATCAAAGACAACATTACTTTGAATGGTGATCTATTTTTTGGCTAGATCAAACACTCTATAGGCCTTTGACTCTTCATATGATCCCATCACGATGAAAGCATGTCTCTTTACATCCAATTTCTTCTTGCAATCAATTGCAACATGAACCGACACAATATATATGAACAATCTAAGTTGATTAACTAATGGTTTGCTTTTACTCGATTTCTTAATTGGAGTCATATTAAGGACAAGTCTAGTTGAATAAGTTTCAGTAGATAGTTTGAGCAATAAATAGTTTCTACCTAGAAGCTAGTCAACAACTCTTTGGCTTTAAGAAAACAACATGTCATTTAGAGAAAAGTATGATCTTCCTCTCTACTACTACATTTTATTGAGGTGTATGAGGTATAGATATCTACCAAGAGATTCCATTTTGTGGCAAGTAGTTTTCAAAACATATATCCACATATTCTAAACCATTTTTTGATCTTAAACATTTCACTCGTCAACCACATTTATTTTAGATAATGCCCTAAATTTCTTGAACTTTTCTAAGCCAACACTCTTATTTTTCAAGAAATATACCCAGATGTACCTGGAAAAATCATAAGTGAAGGTTAAATAATACCTCACACCTACTAGTGATGGTTTTTTTATGTAGCATAGGTCACTATGCACAAGTTTCACCTAAATATTCACTCTCCATGCCTTTAAATCTCAAAGGGTCTTAGTGATGCTTTCCAAGCATAATAAATTCATATGCTCCATCATATGGAATGATTTTAGGTAGTTCGATAACCATGTCATGTTTGACCATCAGTTTCAAGCTTCATAAATTTAAATGTCTGAGTCATTCATGCTAAACTCTATTTCATTCATTGGTCTAGGATATGAGTGAAATCAGTCTTGTATTTATAATGCTTATTTCATTAAATTTGGACGAATTAGGCAAATTTTGGACTAAGAATGTGTGAATTTAGACTCTGAAAGTGTCAATATCAACCTTTCTAAAGTGAAAAAACAGGTTTTGAAAGTGGCAATATTGGATTTGAAAAGTGTGTTTTTCCATTCGAATAGTGTGTTTTTTGACTACTTATGAACCTTAAAATTGCAGTTTTTTTGCTATGAAACTATGAATTTCAATTCAAAATAAGTGAATTTCAAATCAAAAAATGCAAATTTTGATTTGAAAAGTGTGAATTTAAAATATAAAAATGCAAATTTTGATTTCAAAAGTGTGAATTTCAAATAAAAAAATGCCAATTTTGATTTGAAAAGTGTGAATTTAAAATAAAAAAATGCAATTTCGAATTTGAAAAGTGTGAATTTCAAATAAAAAAACTGCAATTTTTTATTTGAAAATTGCAATTTTCATTTGTAAATGTTCAAAATTTTAATGTGAAAAATACAATGTTTAAAATATCCAGTCATTGTTACAATAACAAGTCAATCCGCTAAGTTATAACATATAAAAATAGTTTGTCCCGACTTCTATTTTCCTACAAGAAGGATCGTTCGCCTCTTCTTTTCGTAGTTAATTGTGAAAACATTTATCTAGCAATTCAACTTTATCCATAATGGAGAACACAAGAAGGATCGACCGACCCTTCTTGCAGTGTCGAGCTATTATGAAAATCATATTGGAAATAAGAAGGGTCAGTCGACCCTTCAATTTCGAGGGAATTGTTAAACTAGAACACCTTGGAATTTATAACATATAAAAATAGTTTGTCCCGACTTCCGTTTTCCGACAAAAAGGATCGGTCGCCCCATCGTTTCGTAGTTAATTGTGAAAACCTTTATCCAAGAATTCATCTATATCCATAATGGAGAACACAAGAATGATTGACCGACCCTTCTTGCAGTGTCGAAATATTATGAAGAGAATATTGATAATAAAAAGGGTCGGCCGACCCTTATTTCAGTGTCAAACTATTATGAAAATAATATGGGGAATAAGAAGGGTCAACCGACCCTTCAATTACGAGGGAATTGTAAAAATAGAACTCCTTGTATGTTATATCATATAAAAATGGTTTGTCCCGACTTCCATTTTACGACAAGAAGGACCAGCCGCCCCTTCTTTTCGTAGTTAATTGTCAAATCATTTATCCATCAATTCAACTATAGCCATAATGGATAATACAATAAGGATCGGCTGACCCTTCTTGCAGTGTCGAACTATTATGAAAAGAATATTAGGAATAAGAAGGGTCAGTCGACCCTTCATTTAGGAGGGAATTGTAGCAATAGAACACCTTGGAGAAAGAGCGGTCGCTCTTTCTTTGAAAATATTTCTACTTGCCAGCAAAGTCTTTAAAGCAAAACTTCTATAAATTGTGCGACACGTGGAACGCTTATATTGTGACATGTGGCATATTTGATTTTAAAAATTAGTTTAAATATTTTTTAAATGAATATTAAGGAAATTAATGGTACCATTTAACGTTTGGGGACTGTTTTAAGCTCCTGCGTTTTCTGAACCAGCAACGAGGATGTTATATGACCGGGGTCCAAATGAGAAGTATAGCTTGCAGTTTGTGGAGAAATGAGAAGTAGTTGGAGATGAAGATGGTGTAAGGAATTTATAGTTGAGTTGTTGAGTAGAAGTTCCTTAATGAAGTTTAAAACTGATACACTCCAAATCAGTTTTAAACTGATAATAGTTGAGCTGCCCCATTATTCCTCGAGAATGGGGCAACTCCCCAGTAGACAGAGCAGAGAGAATGGGGAAGCTCCCTAGTAGACAAAGCAGAGAGAATGGGGCATCTCCCCAGTAAAATGGAGCTGCCCCAAGGTGAGGGCTGCTTTGAATGCGTAGAGGGCCAAGGTACCAAAGTTGAAGCCAGCTAGCCAGTGAAGGGACTTGCGAGCAAAGAATCGAGAAGGAGCCATAAAGCCGCACATGTGACGGTAGGAAATTGGAAGCAAGGGAGGTGGTATATTGCATGGGGCACGCATACCATGTTACGGGCACCTGGGTCGAGGCTCCTCCCCCACATGCCCTCCTGGTGTCCGACACGTGGCCCCTTGTATAATGGTGACGCCTGCATCCAGGGTTAATATATGGTATACTTGATTCACATAAACAATTTTATTTCTTAAAAACAATCATGGGAAGTAATTGCATAATTTAATATATGGTATACTTGATTCACATAGGCTGAAACTTACGGCAAATATTATTCAGCTTGCTGTAGGAGCCTGCTATAGGCCATTTAATGCACTGGTAGCAGGCATGTTGGCCATTGGATTTTCAAGGAATCGATTGGTGTGATACGTGCACAATTAATCGAGCAAAATATTTTAATCCATCAACACAGTGGCCACTCACGATATATAGGCTAACCATGCCCCATATCACAGCAAACTGAAATCATCCGGGAAGCCATGGAATTTTCTTTTACTTCCTCTATTGTTTTATAAGAAATGCTTGAGCCTTATGATCGCTCCCCAGTTCTCCTCATGATATATGAGTTTTTACCGCAAACATTTTCGTTTAATTATTTCCCGTAGTTGATTATAAGTTTTTCCCACGAACCTTTTCGTTTAATTATTGCCCGTAGTTGATTATAAGTTTTTCCCACAAACTATGAAGCATTTCATTTAATTATCTATCTTGATGACTGCTGCAACTATTGACGACCGCATGTGACGACGGCTCCATCCCATCCTTACATCCATCTATCACAAATCTATCTCACCGGTCACATTGTCAGGTCGAATTATTGTACGTCGTCACATGTATTGGTCACATGTATTGTTCTTATTGTCTGTAGTTGATTATAACTTTTTCCCGCGAATGATGGAGCTTTTGTTGGACCTATGTTAGAAAACGATGGCTCCATTCCATCCATATATCCATCAATGGAAGACCTACCAATCTCTTCTGGTCATGTTTTCAGATGCCTAACATTCCAAGATGAGCAGTTCTGTGTACAAATGATGGTTCCTAACAGAGATGCAATGGGTTGCTTCATAACTACGTTAAGATTTTCGTTTATTTTATTGCCCGTAGTTGATATATGGGAATTTCGAGCCAAGTCCAAATACATAGATTTGTCATTAAATGAAAATCTTGACGTAGTTGTGAAGCAACCCATTTCATCTCTGTTAAGAACCATCATTTGTACACAGAAATGTTGATCTTGGAATGTTAGGCATCTGACAACATGACTGGACGAGATTGGTAGGTTTGCCATTGATGGATATATGGATGGAATGGAGCTGTCGTTTTCTAACAGAGGATCTGAATTCACCCCCAAAACTTATAATCACTGAAATCTAGCAAGAATATGCAACTATGGAACAATACATGTGACGACGCGCAATAATTTGACCTGAAACCGTGACCGGTGAGATAGATCTTCCATAGATCGATGTAAGGATGGGATGGAGCCGTCGTCACATGTAGTCGTCAACAGTTGCAGCAGTCGTCGAATGTTGTTTTAGTACCAGACCATACTGTCAACTTCTTCTTACTGCGCCAAGTAGAAGGTAGAAGGACTGTGCTTTCATAGTCAGCAACGCTCTATTCATTCAACTCCAGTTATTTTCTGATTTCTTCGGGATGAAGAAACAGATTGTTTGTGGGGGAGATGTTGGAGGATCTTAGGTCGGCTGCCCGACTAGGTCCTTCATTCGACCACTTCAGAGAACATGTCAAACCGTCGTGTCGATCAATGTTAAATTGTAATTAGCATTATAGTGTGTCTGGGAAGGCATGCATGAGTTGCTTGTTTTTTAAATTATACATGGAATGTGTTGAATATAATTGTACCACTGATGAAAAAACTATTTAGTAATGACAGTCTGTAAATTTCCTTCCTTTCTTTGTTAATTTTTATTTCCCGCAATGACAGTTTGTATATTTCCTTCCTTTCTTTGTTAATTATTATTTGCAGTAAATTATGTGTGTCTGTAAATTTCCTTCCTTTCTCTGTTAATTGTTATTTCCAGTAGATATTTTCCATTGTGTTATTCTTCATGCTTGGATGAAAATAATATTAAATCAGAATTCATATGTTTATGCTCTGGTTTAGCACATCTAAGTATTCACCAATCTTATGTTAAAATTGATATTGGATTCATTTATGACCAATGCCCAATATTAATGGAGAACACAAGAAGGATCGACCGACCCTTCTTGCAGTGTTCAACTATTATGAAAACAATACTGGGATTAACCAAGGTCGGTCGAACATATAAAAATAGTTTGTCCCGACTTCCATTTTCCAACAAGAAGGATTGGCCACCCCTTCTTTTCGTAGTTAACTGTGAAAACCTTTATCCAACAATTCAGTTATATCCATAATGGAGAACACAAGAAGGATCGAACGACCCTTCTTACAGTGTCGAAATATTATGAAAAGAATATTGGTAATAAGAAGGGTCGACCGACCCTTCTTACAGTGTCAAAATATTATGAAAATAATACGGGGAATTTTTTATTTGTAAATTGCAATTTCCATTTCTAAATGTTCAAAGTTTTAAAGTGAAAAGTTATAACATATAAAAACTGTTTGTCCCGACTTCCATTTTCCGACAAGAAGGATCGGTCGCACCTTGTTTCGTAGTTAATTGTGAAAAGATTTATCCAACAATTCAGCTATAGCCATAATGGATAATACAAGAAGGATCGGCCAACCCTTCTTGCAGTGTCGAACTATTATGAAATGAATATTGAGAATAAGAAGGGTTAGCCGACCCTTCATTTAGGAGGGAATTGTAACAATAGAAAACCTTGGAGAAAGAGCGGTCGCTCTTTCTCTGAGAATATTTCCACTTGCCAGCAAAGTCTTTAAAGCAAAAATTATATAAATTTTGTTGTTAAAATTTTGATATATGGTATCCTAGGGTGACACATGGAACGATCATATTGTGACACGTGGCATATTTGATTTGGAACTTTAAGAAGACCCAAAAGTATATTGTTTCTATTTTAAAAACAAAACAAAAAGAAAGAATGTTTTTGTCTGGTTAATCACAGTCAGAATCATTCCAACTAATGGAATCACTATCTGCATTGTCGTCTGGGAATGTCCTTTTCCAACACAGTATCCTACTTAAATTTTAATAAGATTTATGGTGTGTCTGGGAATGCATGCATGTGTTGCTTGTTTTTGAAATTATACATGGACTCAGTGTTGAATATAATTGTCACTGATTTTGTATCTACACCATTGCAATAAAAAGTAAAATGTTTCTATTTAAAAAAAACAAAAAGGAAAGAATGTTTCTCTTTAAAAACTAAAATGTTTCTATTAAAAAAAAGAAAAAAGTAAAAGTAAAATGTTTCTATTTAAAAAAAACAAAAATAAATAATGTTTCTTTTTAAAAAGTAAAATGTTTCTATTTAAAAAAAAAATGTTGGTGCATCTAGTAAGTTGGAAAGAATCAAAATAGAAGACACAATTACTGAATACAATTGCAAACGAGCGCCCAGCAACTCGTGCCATACTGAGTATGGTCAAAAATCTAGAGTAGATCAAACTGAGGAGCATACAACCAGGCTAACTACATATAAAACCCATGTTGACTCAACTCTTCTCGACAGGGGTTCTCACTGTCGTCAACAAGCACCAACAATCCCTTATACAGCGGCCTGGAAAGGAGTTACCCTTCCTAGCAACACCTGTAGAGGGTGCTACAGGAACCAAGTTTCCACAGTGGCATTGAGAATATGCTTTACCCACAAATCTCTTATTGCAGAAAGTTAACCAAATATCATCAACTTGACAGCATACTATTTACTAATCATTCACATATTATGTAAGAAATTCACAGATTCAACATAAAGTAAACATTCACAATAACATATCCATTCTACTTAATCGCATGAACCATTATCATTCAATCCATAGCATAATAGACATAATGCAACATTCACCACCATACAGAGACAGAATTAGAACAATAATCGGACATCTTCATGCATTCATTAAACTCTATGGTAAACCCGTCGCAGGAACAGTCAAAACATAATGTTGCGGATCCAAATTCGACCAAAAAGAGGATTTCTCCACTATCTCTCTCTCTTCTAATCTTCCCTTAGGCTTACAGTTCACTTCTATTTATATGCTATTCAATGGTCCATATTGACTGATTCTAACAATTGAATATTGACCGAGCATCCCCCATAACAAAACCACGCTAACATCCGGAGTCTACACCGAGACTAAACTTCCAAAGACATGGAAAAATACATAGAAAAAATAATGAGCCACCAGTGAGCCGGACACTGACCACCAAGACCAGCATGAATGCAGACTGGGAAGACCAATCAGGGAGCACGGTGCTCCCCCCATGGGGAAACTGGTTCTTCATGAGGGAAGTCCCTCGAGGTATCCATGTAATATTTCAGAGCAAACTTGAGCAAGTGAACACCAGCCAAATGAGTTTGTTGGATGCCTTTTATAATTTGGAGGGCTTCACGGAGGCCATCATCCAGCTGGTTCCTCGCTTGAATTTCGCGAGCGAACAAGATCCTCACCTCCTAGTAGGGGTTGATTAATTTCCCGCCCAAGTGGGATTCATATTCCCAGAGAAGGGATGATTCACGATGTGCTATCTGTGCCTCTATCGAAGCAGGCATCTCTGCTAGATACTGAGCCCCCCAATTGAAGGTCTGCGGGGTAGACTCTTCCATCCCCATTGTGTGTTGTTGAGACAAGCCTTCTCCCTGAGAGAAAATTTCCCCCCTAGGTCGTGAAGACCCCACACCCCTGCTGGATCCCCTACGTCTACACGCCCTCATACGGGTAGCCATGATATACCAATTAAAAAAATTGAACCACCAGAAATCCACCCAAAAGTTCAACCAAGCTTTAAATTGTAGGTCTCTTGAATGGGGGTCGCCTACTCCATTGAAAATATTTATAGGAATTTCTATGGAAAGCAAGGTGGAGAACCGACTTGACTCCCAGAGATTTTCACAGAATCCCACACATACGAGAGGATTGCCATTAATGGATTTGTAGAGATTGAATGACTCAAAATCCACGTAAAAGGCCATCTCGTACAATTGAAAATAAATTTGTAGTACTTGCTCGACAGAGCGGTACAACCAGAATTACTGCCTTCAGCATGGAGGCAGTTATGAATAAGGAAGCAATGATAGAAACGAATTGTGTAAACCAGCATCAGCATAATGATTGAGGGCATAATTTATTGGAGGCATGACGTTACAGGGCATTTGGCTAACCCCTGCCCCGTGTCATCCTCCACTACCGTCCCTTCAAACCAGCCTGCATCTGTCCGAATAGTACTATCATGATGGTTGATAGTACTGTCATGATGGTTGATAGAGGTGTAGACGACGAAAGCTAAGCATTGAGCTGCAGAATATTAAATGTTGCAGCTCCACTACCGTCCCTTCAAACAAGCCTGCATCTGTCTGAATAAAAGATGCCGCCAACGTTTAGTGACTGACAAGGACAATCTAAAACATTGAGCAACTTTAGCCTTTGAAAGTGTCAATATCAACCTTTCTAAAGTGCAAAAACAGGTTCTGAAAGTGGCAATATTGTCTTTGAAAAGTGTATTTTTCAATTCAAATAGTGTGTTTTTTTACTACTTATGAACCTTAAAATTGTAGTTTTTTGTTAAAAAACTATGAATTTCAATTTAGAAAGTGTGAATTTCAAATCAAAAAATGCAAATTTTGATTTGAAAAGTGTGAATTTCAAATAAAAAAATGCAAAATTTGATTTGAAAAGGGTGAATTTCAAATAAAAAAATGACAATTTTCATTTGGAAACTGTGAATTTAAAATTAAAAAATGCAATTTCTGATTTGAAATGTGTGGATTTCAAATTAGAAAATTCAATTTTTTATTTGAAAATTGCAATTTGCATTTGTAAATGTTCAAAATGTAAGGCGAAAAGTTATAAAAATGGTTGTCCCAACTTCCGTTTTCCGACAAGAATGATCGGCCACCCCTTCTTTTAGTAGTTAGTTGTGAAAACATGTATCCAACAATTCAGCTATATCCATAATGGATAACACAAGAAGGATCAAGCGACCCTTCTTGCAGTTTCGAACTAATATGAAAATAATATTGGGAATAAGAAGGGTTGGTCGACCCTTTTGAGAGTGTCGAACTATTATAAAAATAATATTGGGAATAAGATGGGGTGTTCAACCCTTCAATTACGAGGGAATTGTAAAAATAGAACACCTTGTAAGTTATAACATATAAAAATGGTTTCTGACAACTTTTGTCTTCGATCCTTGTTTTTCGACAAGAAGGATCGGTCGCCCCTTCTTTTCGTAGTTAATTGTGAAAACCTCTATTCAGCAATTCAACTATATCCATAATGGACAACACAAGCAGGATCGACCGACCCTTCTTGTAGTGTCAAACTATTATGAAAACAATATTGGGAAAAGAAGGGTCGTCCGAGCATTCAATTTCAAGGGAATTGTAAAAATAGAACACCTTGGAAGTTATAACATATAAAATTGTTTGTCCCAACTTCCGTTTTCTGACAACAAGGATCGGTCGCCCCTTCTTTTCGTAGTTAATTGTGAAAAAATTTATCCAGCAATTCAGCTATATGGATAATGGAGAACACAAGAAGGATCGAACAACCCTTCTTACAGTGTCGCAATATTATGGAAATAATATTGGGAATAAGAAGGGTTGACCGACCCTTCTTGCAGTGTCGAACTATTGTGAAAATAATATTGGGAATAAGAAGGGTCGGTCGACCCTTCAATTACGAGGGAATTGTAAAAATAGAACACCTTGGAAGTTATATCATATAAAAATGGTTTGTCCCGACTTCCATTTTACGACAAGAAGGATCGGCCGCCCCTTCTTTTCGTAGTTAATTGTGAAAACCTTTATCCAACAATTCAGCTATAGCCATAATGGAGAATGCAAGAAGGATCGACCGACCCTTCTTGCAGTGTCGAACTATTATGAAACGAATATTGCAAATAAGAAGGGTTGGCCAACCCTTCATTTAGGAGGGAATTGTAACCATAGAAAACCTTGGAGAAAGAGCGGCCGCTCTTTCTCTGAGAATATTTCTACTTGCCAACAAAGTCTTTAAAGCAAAAATTGTATAAATTTTGTTGTTAAAATGTTGATATCTGCTATCGTAGGGTGACACATGGAATGATCTTATTGAGACACGTGGCATACTTGATTTGGCACATTTAGTATAGCGAGGTTACTAATGTTGGTTTAACCACAACACAATCAGGAAATGAAAATTCACTGATAGTAGTTTTAAGGATTAGGCACATGCAAGATTACCCTGTAGTTGGAAATGCTAATTGAAAAATTAACATGAATTTATTAATTTATGTTAATCATTTGCAAAAATAGATAACTGTTTTAATTAAATAAACTCACTTCAAACATAAAAGACACACAGATCATTAGTAAAGACAAATCCAAACTGTAGATCAATGTATGGATTATTAATTGCAAAAATTAAATAGTGTTCATAAATAGTGTGGATTATTATTGCAAAAATTAAACAGTGTTCATAGATAGTGTGGATTATTGATTGCTTATTTGGTAAAGTTTCGAGAACCCGAAACCCACAACCCGCATTTTCGGATTGTAGATTTCAAGAACATTGAATAAAGCAAGATTATGAAACTTGACCCCGAATCTTGCATCCCGTAGGAGTAATCTCGGTCGTTCATTTCTTCCTAAGTCTACGGTCCATATCTCATTTGGTCGAAAAAACCTTAAATAAACGATTTTTTCTGATTTTTCACTATCATTTTTACTGTCGGTTTTTATGCTCCTATGTGGATTTTACTGTGGAGTTTTTACCAGGGTCACCTGCACGGTTTTCAGCTGAAATCGGGTTGGTTTGTCGTGAATTTTGCATCTTCTTTTCACGCTTTTACTGTTTATGGGTTGATTTTGACTCTCGTTTGTTTATTTATCAGAATTTCCTGAAACCTTCATCAGAATGTCTCAAACTACCCAGTCCAAGGAACTATATAGGGATTCACTGACCAAGGATCCCAATTTCGACATTTTCTCAGACACCAATGAGAGGATGACTGAGGATTATCAAATGGATTGGGTGAAAATTTATTCAATATTTGACAACCATGACCTTTCAAGCATCAAAAAAGACTGGCTAGCCTATGAAAAAATTAGAGCTTCCCAAATTCATGCCATTGCTGCTCACCCTTCCATCTTACCTTATACAGACCCTGTAAAATGGATTGTTGAAAATGCCATTACCAAAGACCAGTCATTCAATGATTGCGCGGGTTCGCAATTGACTACCTTTCACCCGGAGGTTTTTATCAGAGCTTTCGCTCTCAAGGCAGCTATACAAACCCTGAGTTCTGAATTTATTCAATCCTCTGAGACCAGAAATAATTTTGTCGAGATGATGAAATGTTGGATGATGAAACCTAATAGTTTCGTGCCCAAGGTGGATGATCTCTATCATATTATTTGGTTCAAGGAACCTTACTCTTTACTCGCAGCCATGCTTTGCAGGCTTTTTGGTCTCCCCAATTGTTTAGTTTTCAAGGTTGAATGGGCTCCCATAGCCCATCATGTGTTCACAATAGGTGAATCCTTTCCCTGGGCATCCATCCTGTCATCAGAAATTAAGACACAAATTCAAAACTATCAAAAGGCACCCGCCTCAAAGAAGCCACATTTTTATCTATCAGCCTACATCCTTGATGTCTTTTGCGCTGACTTTCAATATCCTAACTTGGGGTGGAATTGGACCCCTGAGGCTCCACCAATTCATAAATATCATTCTGCATTATGGGAAAGCAATTATCTACCCTTGCTTTATGAAATTTGTGACCACTTCATGGGTACCATTTATTTTAAATTATTTCACCAGGAAGTTCCTTCCTTCTCAGCAGATGTCAGAACCTTCATCAACACCATTGGGGACTGGTATGTTTGTGAGTCTTTTGCATATATCATAGTTTGGGGAGGTGACACTGTTCACCTGTTTCCCAGAATTGTACCTGACAGGTTGGTTATTCAAGAATTTTCCTATCAGACTATCACTGCTGGAGTCTACAAGAAACTTACTGGTCCTAAAAAGAAAGGCTGGCCTATGTTCTCTCTAAATCTTGGCCCACTATTTATTCCTACTTCAACATGGGCTATTGTACTTGGTGATCAATTGGCTCCTTTGAAGTTGGGAAAAGCACCCAAAAGAAAGCATGATCCCAAGAAATTCTTGGATGCACACTTCAAGCAATATCACAGGAAAATGGACTATGTCCATGAAGGTTTTCCAGATGACTCTATCTATCGAGGGGTGAAAACCTTCCCTGAAGTGTTAGCAAGAGCCAAGAGCTTGGATGAGCAGCAACAGATTATGGCATTTCAGAAAGAAATAAAATCTCAGGTTTATGGGCAAAGAACCTTGGAGTTGAATATCACTGAATAGGTTAGAAGGAGTAGAGAACAAAAGAAAATTTAGCTAGCCAATGCTTACTTATATAGATGGAGACAAAGGTAAAAATCCCATGGAGGAACCTCCTCAGATTAAAACCACTGAGCAGGTTAAAGCCTTGTTGCAGACATCTCAGAATTTTCAGCAACATTTGGTAAATTGACTTCAGTGTTGGGTACCAAGACAGCTGAATCACCCAAGGTTGCTATGAGTGTTCAAGTAACTATTGTAGCTTCGCAGCTGGTTGATGACTCGACAATGATTGAAGATAATCCTTCTAAGAGACAGATAGTTTAGGTTTCCACATCTGAAGTTCCTACTGTTGATCTCACTAATAGTGATGTAGAAGATGAGCCATAGGCTGCAAATCAAGTGACTAAAGAAGTACCTGAAAAGGTAACTGACAAAGTTGTGGAAGAAGTCACTAGGGAAGTGACAGACAACTCATAGTCACTTACAGACTTGTTGGAAAGTATTGAAATGGACCATTCTGATCTTGATCAACCAATTTTGGAACTTACCTCTACTAACCCTAACATCACAGTTCCATCACTTTTGTTACAACCTATCCAGGATATTTCTAATTTTCCTGCAGGGGCAATCCCACCACTCTCTATTTCATAGTTTTTTCACACTTTGACTCATAGGGCCACCCCTTTTCCTAGTAACTCAGTTTCTTTTTCCATTCCTTCCTCTATACTTGCAGAAGCCCAGCCTTCGACTGGCCTCCTGCAATTACCCACATCTACTTCATCATTACCCACTGACAGAGATTCAGTCACAACTACTTCTTCATTACCATCAGCTGCTAATGTTGACCAAGTTATCCTTTCTGAAGCTATCACTTCAATCCCTTCTCCTATTATTCTCTCATCAATTCCTCAAATTGTTTCTACCCCTATGATTATTCCTCAAGTTACCATGCCTATGCCCGACGCGATGGCCACTCAAACTCCCTCATTGGTTTCAACAGAAAATGTTATTTCAGTCACTTCTGAAGTAATAACTGAATGGGAGGATGATGAAATAGTCCCTCTTGGACATTACTTCTACAGTAAGGATAATAAGGTAGTGGTAAAGAGGGGTAAGAAGAGAATCATTGATAAAAAAGGCTTAGAAGTGTTTGTTCCTAACCAGATATTTTGGGATAAACAAGCCAGTAACCCTTAGACAGGAGCAATTCAGACAGCAACATCCCTAGGGGCATTTGCAGGAGCAAACCTTGATTCAATATAGGTTCTCAATAGAGAAATTGATCAGAAGAGGGAAGAAGTGGAGAAGCTTCAAGAAGAGTTGGCAAATGCTAAAGAGGAACATCAAATTTATGTTGATGATCTTAGAAGGATTTGGGAAGATAAGTTGGGAGATGAGGAGCGCAAGAGACAATCTTTACAAGTTGAACTTCAAAGGTTACAAGCTGAGAATTCTTCCAATGTTCAGCAAATTGCTTTATTGCAAAAACACTGTGAGAATGCAACTGCAAGTGCAGCCTCTTCTACTTTCTTCAAGATGACATCTCAGGATTTCAAGGACTTGGCTTCTCAAGTCAATAAAGAGTATCACGAATACCTGGAAAAGTTGTTTTGCACATTGGATGAAATTAGAGAAACTCATATCACTTTTGGCAAGATGCTTAGTGCCTTTGAAAGGCAGGAAGGTAAAAGGTTTGAGGCTTCCAAGGCATATAATAACATTGTTGAATGGTAGAAGTACATAAAAGACATTCCAGAAGGATTTCCATGCTTAGCAGTTTTCAATTTAAGAAGATCAAAAGTGCGTTGAATACTTGCTTGGAAATAAACGAATCAGTTGAAGATATTCTTAAAAAAGCCCGAGCCATCTGTAGAAGGTGATGGTATGCAGTAGATAATGTTATGTTGGCTCTCTAGTTTCCTGCCATGGAACTCATCGAAGATGCCTATCCACCTAAATTGAAGATTGAGGAAGTTGAGAGTAAGTTTGATGAAGTTCAGCAGCAAATTCAGCTTCTAGAAGAAGTCAAGGTTGATGATGTGGAGCAGTTGATTAGGAATCCAGTTTCCCTGGAACGTAAGATCCAAGTCTACATCCATATATGGCATAATATGGCAAAGAATGAGATGGAGATGTTTGAATGCAATGCCCAGTTGGGACTCGAGTCAGCAAATTATCCTATGATAGACGAGATGTGAGAGATTTGGGGCAAATGGCAAGATGTCCTAGGACATTAGGTTATTTTTTATTTTGTAATCCCTATTTTTTGTGGATCTCCATTTTTGTACCCTATTGTAGTTCTTATTTAAGGACAGATGCCTCTTTTGAAAAGGGGTGGATAATTTTGGGATTGGGAATCAGCAGGAGACGACTGGGGATTCTTTGTCTTACTGGAGCTTTGTAATTTTGTTTGCAGAACTCATTAATACAATAAAGTAATATCATTGAATCTTTTCCTGTTTATTGTTCAAGTTTCCTTGACAACGCCTGATTTCATATCTCAAATTGTCATCTACAGTATGTGATCCCTTTTGCATGTATGAATTAATGCACAGGTCTATTGTACTGATTTCTCTTATGGCTGATCTATGTATAAAATATCTTGTTGAATTTCTTTAATTAAGATATTTTTCTTTATCGATTTCTGCAAATGATTCACATGCTATTTGATCAATGTTAATTTTTCAATTGACACAGTGATCACGGATTGATCTTGAATAGGCTTAAATTACATGAATTATTCCCTTTTAATTTTCATTAATTGGTGATGATTTAAGTAAATAAGTAAAATGCATCTTTTACATTTCTGTTGGAGTTGGCAAACATGCTTGTTCCTTTCACATCAAGACCGGTCTGCACAACAACAAGTCTTCCTTAGAATAAATTCTAACTTAGGTTAGGATCCCTCCCCTCATGCTCTCCACGTGCTGGGGGGATGGCCCCGTAGATCATGCTGACATCCACAGCTGGGGGATAATGCTCCTCGAACTGAAGTTTACTTGTGGAAGTAATTGTAAATAAGTAACTTTACACATTTACATTAGTATTATTATAGTAGCATTATACGAAAGCCATTCTATTCTTTCTTTTTCTTTTTTTTAATAGAAACATTCTTTTTTTTAAATAGAATCATTCTGTCCTTTCGTTTTTTTAAATCGAAGCATTATTTCTTTTTTTCTTTTTCTAAATAGAATGAAATCTCATAAAAAGAATGAAAAGTGTTGTTAGTTATTATTATTTTTTAATTAAAGCCCTTCATGCTAGAAGAGAGGTATGAATATATAACCTTCAAATGTGAATTTAAAATAAAAAAATGCAATTTCTGATTTGAAAAGTGTTCAAAATTGCAATTTTCATTTGTAATTGTTCAAAATTTTAAGGTGAAAAGCTATAACATATAAAAATAGTTTTTCGCGACTTCCGTTTTCCGACAACAAGGATCGGCCGCCCCTTCTTTTTGTAGTTAATTATGAAAACCTGTATCCAACAATTTAACTATATACATAATGGAGAACACAAGAAGGATCGACCGACCCTTCTTGCAGTGTCAAAATATTATGAAAAGAATATTGGTAATAAGGGTCTACGGACACTTCTTGCAGTGTCCAACTATTATGAAAATAATATGGGGAATAAGAAGGGTCAGGCAACCGTTCGATTATGAGGTAATTGTAAAAATAGAACACCTTGGAATTTATATCATATAAAAATGGTTTGTCCTGACTTCCATTTTACGACAAGGAGGATCAGCCGCCCCTTCTTTTTGTTGTTAATTGTCAAAACCTGTATCTAGGAATTCATCTATAACCATAATGGATAATACAATAAGGATCGACCGACCCTTCTTGGAGTGTCGAAATACTATGAAAAGAATATTTGGAATAAGAAGGGTCGGCCAACCCTTCATTTAGGAGGGAATTGTAACAGTAGAACACCTTGGAGAAAGAGCGGCCGCTCTTTCTCTGAGAATATTTCCACTTGCCAGCAAAGTCTTTAAAGCAAAATGTCTATACATTTTGTTGTTAAAATATTGATATCTAGTATCCTAGGGTGACACGTGGAATGATCATATTGTGACACATGGCATATTTGATTTGGCACACTGAGTATAGGGAGGTTACTATTTTTTATTTTATTTGGCACATTGAGTCTAGCGAAGTTACTAATGCGGGTTTAACCACAACACAATCAGGAAATGAAAATTCACTCAGTAGTTTTAAGGATTAGGCACATGCAAGATTACCCTGTAGCTGGAATGCTAATTGAAAAATTAACATGAATTTATTAATTTATGTTAATCATTTGCAGAAATAGATAAATGTTCTAATTTAATAAATTCACTTAAAACATAAAACACACACAGATCATGAGTAAAGACAAATCCAAACTGTAGATCAAACTAATCAGAGGCAGGAGGCAATTTATGATTAAACATGGCAATGCTATGCAAAGAAAACTAATCAGAGGCAGGATAGCTTATTAAAGAGATTTTGTTTGGTGATTAAAGAAGAAGATATGAACAACCCATCAATATAGAGCTTATGATAATGAATTCTATACCGACTTTAGCAAAAAATGGTAGTGGATGCTTGAAATGAAAACAACAGAGCATAATATTTATGACTTATGTCCCAATACAACACTTATCCAAGCATGAAAAAGCATAACAGTATGAATTAAACAGTGAGAGAAACATTCACGTAAGAGAAGAAGTAAACAAACTGTAAGACAAATAACACAGGAATCTCTGATAGAAAACCTTGCTCAGCCTAGCCATATTTTATTAAAATATATCTCAAAGTGCTTAATAACACAGGGAATTCATGAGTCCAACAAAAGTTTCCAACCCTTTCTCCTTCTATTATATTGCTTACATAGATGCTCAGAGCCTTCCGGCTCAAGCTGCCTCAACAAGAAGTTGTTACAATGTAGGTGACACCTATTCAAAAAGGTTCACCACCCTCAGGAATTAGTTACAACAAAATGACAATGCTGGTAAAACTGGCTCAACTTCCTTTTACAAAATTACTGAGCATTTTTACCGAAAGACAACAGACTCTAACAAAATAAACAAAATGCTTCAGCAAATATTTCCTCCATGCTGCTATCCCACGATCATCAAATCTTCAACGGTTCAATTTCAGCTTTCCCTTCCCATATTTCTCAACGAGCTTCCATAGCTCGACAGCTAGCAGCTCTGAGGTGGCCAACTCCTTCATTAAGACTTGGATCTCAGTGTGGTCCCTATAAGAGTAGCTTCCCAGATGTGCACTAGCCTCCTTGAACATCATGCTTAACTCAAAATCCTTTGCCATTTTCTCCACCATTGCCTTCCCTGATAGCAATTGATCCATACCTACAAAATCATTGAAATGCACTTTACATGCTGCCAATTTCTTCTGATATTCTTCTTCTATGAGCATTGTTCCATCCTCCTCCCAAAAGAGAGGTAACCCTTTCTTGAACAAAGGGTCAAACATGTCTTTGAAATACTTGATCAGCTGTGCCATGACATCTATTTTAGCTTCAATAGCCTTTACCTGTTGGTGCTTGTGCATCACTTTTTTGGCTCCAATGATGATGGAAACCCTATCTGCTACACCAGTTGTCTTGACCTGCTCCTCAAATAAGCTGTTCAAGAATTCGATGGCATTCTCAGTATACTCTATAGGTTTTTTGTTCAATTTCTCATTTGCTGCTGTCACACTACTCTTGGCTAATTTTGTCACTGTTTCCTTGTCCAAGACAAAATCGAGGAAGGGCCTCAATTTCCCTGCTTCTTCAACAATGCCATCCCAGATGACCTTCCTGGCCTCTAGCAAGGAAGTCTACCTTTTAGCTTGTCTTTCCATCTCATCATATTTACCCTACAAATCCTGGTGCTTGGCTTCCCAAGCCTCCTTTTCTCTTTCTGCATTATCCTTCAGGGTTTTCAGATTCACATTCTGCTTTTTTAATCTTGTTACTTCCACGTCTTCCAGACTAGCTTCGGCTATAGCCTCTACTAGGGAGAAATCACCAGCCTCTATGGATGGTGTGGCCATGCTTTCTACTTCTTGCTCTTTCTGTTGCAGTCTCTTCTCAAGCTCTTCCACTTTGGCCTTTGAGATTTTCTCACTTGCCACCACAGTGGCTATATCTATCTGCCATTTTTTTTCCTTCACTTCAAGTTTCAATAGCTTGGCCCTACAGTCTGTCAAGCCAGTTTGCAACTTCTCCTTCTTTTCCTCTAGTTCTGTTAGCTTAGAGACTGCTACTAACTGGGTAGAGGGGATTTTCAGCCCCTTTTTTAGAGATCAGATGATGTTGTCTTTTTCATTGAGTAGGTTTTGAATAATGGCTCTTTTATCAGGCTGGCCCTCAGTGGCCACTATGTCACCCTGCAATTTCTTGATCTTTGCCTTATGAGATTTGTTTTCCATCTTTTCCTGCTTTAGCTGGCTGGCAACCTTACTCTTACTGACCTGTACCTTTGATAGCTCCAAAGCTGTCCTCAACAGTTTAGTATAAATAACATCCTCGGTTTCTTTGTGCAATTTTATTACATCTGGGACAAGGATGTCCTCTAAATTCATCCTTAGCTCAGTGGCCTTGCTCTTGGTGGCCAAGGCCAAACTCAGGTGTTCTCAGCGAGGCTCTTGCTAGTCACTAGAGACACTTCTTTGCTTGAAATTTTCCTTAGTACAGTATATAACTTGGACTCCTATGAGGCTTCCCATGAGTCCACCTTGTATTCATCTATCAACTCATCTCTAGTCTTGCTTAAGGCAGCAGGTTGAGTGGCTACTGGGTTAAACACATACTCTTTGATCTCAAATGCTGGTAGCTTATCCACTTGTTTCTTTTTTCCTTTGTGAGTCCCCACTAGTACTAGTTGTTGCTCAGATTCATCAGTTTTCTGCCTCATTGGGGCTCTCTCAGCTTCCCCTTCTGTGTCCATAGGGACACTGTCAGCTTCCTTGCTAGAGTTTATTAAGTTGATGGCCATAGGCATGGCTGCTAACACTGATAGGACTAGGCTAGAAGAGCTAGGCACTGTGGGTGTGTTCCCTTGTGTCAACAGGGAGGAGCTCTCAGGTGTGTCTATTTCCATCTGGCTCCTGTTAGGACATTCCAATAAATTTGCAACTTCTGCCATGCCTGAAATTTCGAAATGCACAAAAGCCTTCCTGTTGCTTTCCTTCCTCCTGTTGGAAATGATGTGGTGGGGATCATAGTTTAAGGTTTCTTATGTTTTGAAATCCATCTCGTTTATCTTGCATTCGATGGTTGTAAGATCTCCTTTGCTTTTTATTAAGAATGGAACTATAGTCCATGGAAACACAATATCAGAGCCCTTTCTACGATCTAGAAAGTGCTCAGCTTCTGCCTTCAATTTTTGTCTGATGAATTCTAATGCAAACATTCTAGGGGTCAGGAAAACTGGTAGCACATAGGGTGCATAAGCAAACCCATAAACCTTGATGATTGTGCCATGCTCTGAAAGGAACCAATCTTCAAGCCTCTTCTCAGGAGAAATCTGTAGTAACTCCTGCATTTCTGGTAATACTCTAGGCAGCTTCTTTTGGAAAATGACCTGATAAACCTTAAACATGAGCTCGTCATGGAACTTGGTGTAATCAGTGTACATATCCTAAGTAAGTAGTACCTCAGGCATTTGCAATTTTTCCTCATTGAATGCCAGGAACATTTTTAGTAAGTAGGACTGAAATCTAAAAATCCTTGTTTCCTGGAAATTCTTTAGCTAGGAGTGTATACTTTCAACCAAAACTTCATCAAACCTGAGGCATGCACATTAGGTAGATTGGCTTGGGTCATTGGATTCCAGGGGGCAGGTGCTTAGGACAAAAATCAAACTTATTATAGGTTCTATGACATACATATCAGAGTCTAGACCTAGGAATTGGCTCATCATGGCGATAACACCTCTGGATTCTTCCGTGAATAGTATAGCTTCAGCTGGGAAATCCTGCTCTTGTATTTGGACAGTAGGATTCAGACAGGACCTGTAGAAATTATGTTTTACTTCAACAAGGGATTGTCTAAAATACCGGATTAGGGCTTCCTCGGTATACCCTATAGCTTTCTGTCAAAACTCTTTTGGGACTGACAGGGATTTTCTAAGGGTTTGGGTATCGATTTCGCAAAGGATATTGGACTTAGAAGCGTCCATGATTTCCCTCTCGGTAGAATAGTATTTAGAGGTGCACCATTCAACAAATTAGGGAAAAGCAAGGGTTTGGCTAACTGTAAACAGATGGAAATAGGACTGGTGGACCTGGTGCATGTCTGTACCTCGCTCCCTAACCAGTTTCAATTTGTTTTTTATAGTTTCCATGGGGTCATCGGTCATCATAGTGTCATAGACGTCTACATCTCTATCTATAAATAGTGTTTCTATGGGTTCTCTATCACTCAATTCAGCCATTAAATAGTTTACTGTAGAGAATATAACCTACCTATCTTTTTGAGGTTGGCTTGGGCCCCTGGTTGACTTGTATGTTTCTTCACAGCTTGCTCTTGTTACTTTCGGATGCAAAATACGAATCCAGCTCTCTGTGTAGGCGATTTTTTTATATTATTTATCCTTTTCTATCACCCCTGCATCTTTTATGGTGTGGAAGCTTCCCTAGCCATCCATTTTCCTGATACCTAGTGGCCTCGAATCCTGCCACATGTCACCTCGAATCCTGGTCATCAAATGCTACGACTTTTACCAAATTCGCGGATTTGACTTGTGTTGATGTTTCGTGCAAGTTAGATCCGCGAACAAAACCTCGGCCATAGATCTTGGCCTCCTCAGATCTGCTTCGTCCAAACCCATGGGCCTCTACCAAAATTTCATGGATCCAAAAGTTTGTTTGCTCCGTGCATGTCGTATCGGAGAAGCAGTTCCATACCGTCGATCTGCTCCATTGGCCGTTGATCTACTACTTAAGATGCTTGTGGGCTAAACCTCCTGCCTCCATCTATAACACCTCACCCTTTTTGTGAGAAGCGTGCTCATGACTGTAGATCTTCACCACCGCTGATCTAGACCATTTATTTGCACAAATATGTAACTGTAGGTGGACCTCAGCAATTTAATTATCCTTGCAAAGTTTCAGGCCTGGGATTTGATCAGTTCACCCTTGAGGTCGTCAATACCTACCCAGATGATTCTATTTTGCTCAAACCACCGAGGCTTTCTCCGTTCTTTTTAGAAATTGAGCCTCCCAGTTTCATCCAGGACAATGCTAGTGCTAACACCGACAAGCTAAACGGACAAGCTAAACTTCATTTTAATCACTTAGTGTAATCTCATCCACAGGATCAAGACAAATCGACAATTAAAACGTAAACATGCCGGAAGGAAAAGAAGGGTTGCTGGGTTTTATTTCATAAATATATACATTCTTTCTGCAATCCTCAATTTGCAATTGCAGGTTGCAGAAAGAAAATATATCAAAACCAAAAACCAAGATTTCGCAATCGGCTAAGTTATAACATATACAAATCGTTCGTCCCGACTTGTGTTTTCTGAATAACCAATCAATCGGCTAAGTTATAGCATATAAAAATCGTTTGTCCCGACTTCTGTTTTCCGATAAGGATCGGCCGCCCCTTCTTTTCATAGTGAATTGTGAAAACATTTATCCAGCAATTCAGTTATATCCATAATGGAATACACAAGAAGGATCGACCGACCCTTTTTACAGTGGCGAATTATTATGAAAAGAATATTTGGAATAAGAAGGGTCGAGCGACCCTTCTTACAGTGTCGAACTATTATGAAAATAATATTGGGAATATGAAGGGTCGGCCGACCTTTCAATTACGAGGCAATTTTAAAAATAGAACACCTTGGAATTTTTAACCTATAAAAAATGGTTTCTCCTAAATTCCGTTTTTCGACAAGAAGGATCGGTTTCCCCTTCTTTTCGTAGTTAATTGTGAAAACCTTTATGCAACAATTCGGCTATATCCATAATAGAGAACACAAGAAGGATCAACCGACCCTTCTTGCAGTATCAAACTATTATGAAAAGAATATTTGGAATAATTAGGGTCGACGGACCCTTCATGTACGAGGGAATCGTAACAATAGAACACCTTTGGTAAAGAGCGGCTGCTCTTTCTCTAAGAATACTTCCAATTTCCAGCATTGTATTTGAAGCAAAACATCTATAAATTTTGTTTTTTAAATGTTGATATCTAATATCCCAGAGTGACACGTGGAACGATCATATTGTGACACGTGGCATATTTGATTTGGCACATTCAGTATTAGAAATATAGTTGGCTCGCATAGAATATTGGCTCGTATAGAATATTTTTTCCTATGAGCACCGCTGAATTTGGCAGTTTGAGTATAGCGGATCATATTTTAGTATTTAGGTAGTTACTCTAAGGATAATTACTTGATTTTAAGTGTAGTAGATAAACCACTTCTAAAGGCCAATTATTCTTAAGCACAATTACAACACTTAATGACAGTTAGTGCGCAAATTACGACACTTATCACAATTCCAATTTTGTAACAAATAACCATCCATTATCAATCCCAATGGCTATAAGTTGTATCTTTCCTTTTATAAAACTTTAATGAAAATGAGAAAATACAACTTTTTGTTGACCAAGTGGAAATTTAGAAACACAACAATTTTGTTGCTTAAAACTGCCACATAGAGAAATTTAGAAACCAATTTTGTCTACTATCAACCCTTGAGAACATCCACCACTCTGAACACTATTCCCCATATTTTCTCGTTGTGCCTTGACTGTTGCAAGGCCCTTCTCGTTTATTCTAATTTTTTCTACTGCAAGGCTTTTCTTGGTGACCATGCCCATATGATGTTATTTACATCGATCTTCATGTTTTCTTCTGCACCAACAACCCATTGTTGTTGTCTATCTAAGCATTTTTTAAGTATATATATTCCCTGTCCAAAAACGGTCTGGTTTAAATTTTTCCCTTCAGCAGATAAAATAATTACCTATCCGTAGTAAATTTTTTATTAATATATATTTAAAATTGATTAAAATTTCACATTTACATAGAAAATAAAAGTTTTAACTATATAGAAAATGCTCATGGTTGAAAATATTTTCAATGTGTACGTTTATTTCCAGGTATGATATGCATAGAAAGGTCCAATGGTTACGTGTCAAGTTAACAATTTGGAGTTCTCTATTTTAATGCCAAGTTGTTTATGTTAACTTATCAAACAAATTAATGATCATGGAAAAAAAAATTAAAAGAAATTAGAAAGGTTAGCTGTAAAATGTAAATCCAAATTCCGTTAAGAGTGACCCACAAAAATTAATGATGGTTTAGAGAATAAAGTGCCCATCAAAAACAGGTTTTAGAGAAAAACGTGATAGTTTAACATGACGGTTCCAATATGACAATACTAGCATCTGACTCCTGATAAATATCACTAATCGCCTTACCGAAAGTGCTCTTTTTTATCTGATGGCATTTATACCATGCATTTTGACAGACGTCTATTGTGTCTAATCTCATTGTAAACAAGCTTCTTTTTCTATCATCTCCTTCTTTGGCCACAGGAGCATTTGATCCCATAGAATTTATAACACTCAACTATCAAATTTCTTAGCACATTCAAGTATTGATCAAAGTGGAATTTTTTATATACAAAAAATTGAGCAACAATGTTTGGTGCCAATGTTTGAAAGGTGTGCACCCTAATTTATTGTAGGCCTGTAAGGTAACGATCTTAAATTTCATTTGAAAATTTTAGAAGAAGCTGGTATATCCACTGCTCACTCCTAGACAACATGCCATACAATAAAACACCACTTCATTGATTAGAATACCAAAGGAGATGTCACCCAAAATTGTTCCCCCAACAAAATCAGTCTCACTC
This sequence comes from Larix kaempferi, assembly GCA_027924585.1. Taxonomy (NCBI): domain Eukaryota; kingdom Viridiplantae; phylum Streptophyta; class Pinopsida; order Pinales; family Pinaceae; genus Larix; species Larix kaempferi. The sequence continues at coordinate 31,729,018 of BSBM01000091.1, read as the reverse complement.
ACATTTGTTACAAAACCTATAGAAATGCAATCCTTTCTTTATGAACACTTATGTAACAACTTAACTTTTCTCATAATAAAAGAAGATTTATTCTCAGTTGTTGTGATATGTGCTACGCTCGTCGAAGTAGAAGCTGGTATATCATTCACCTCATTCTCAGTTGTTATGATATGTGCTACCTCATTTACGGAATTGTATGGCCTTGTTCGATTACCTTTAACATGTGTATATTCACAATGGGGAGTACCTGGAAGGACCATCTGTAAAGGACATTCTTGAAAAACATTCCAAATGTATAACATCCAAACGAACATTATCGAGGTCAAGCAAAGTGTTTGCAGGCCATCTTATAATAGAGCCTTCAAATACACCACAATCCTCACAATTGCGAAAGACTTTATGAACTAAAATACCAAACTCACCAGCATCTAGTACTTTGAATTGTACAATGTCTCCCTTAAAAACAGTTGACACTAATCCCCGAGCAACATACTGTGGCTTTAAAGAACATTGATGTATCAAAGTAACTAGTAGGTTCAGATTGATTATTGTTGAAAGCGCTTGGAATAGAAAGCAATGTTTCCGTATTAAAATCGATGATTCTTTTAATTGTCCAAACAACAAAATATCCACTGCTCACCCCTAGACAACATGCCATACAAGAAAACACCACTTCATCGACCAGAATACCAAAGGAGAAGTCACCCAAAAATGTTCCCTCAACAAAATCAGTCTCACTCACATTTGTTACAAAACCTATGGAAATGCAATCCTTTCTTTTTGAACACTTATGTAACAACTTAACTTTTCTCATAATAAAAGAAGTTTTATTCTCAGTTGTTGTGATATGTGCTACACTTGTCGAAGTAGAAGCTGGTATATCATTCACCTCATTCTCAGTTGTTATGATATGTGCTACACTCGTCGAAGAAGAAACTGGTATATCATTCACCTCGTTCTCGCGAAGAGCGAACCCAATCTGTTTAACGATCTCAGATACAGGCCATTGAATATAACCACCAACATCCTTTGACAATGTATCTGCACCTTCTAATCGATAGGGCAATGGAAGACTTGCATTTAAAGACTTGGTAACATTTACAATGATACATCCTTCATTAATGCTGATATTATGCAAAAAAATTCTTTCTGGAAACGAGATTCCTTCAACAACTTTCAATCCATTCAAAAGTAGGTCCACACATTGTTGAGTACCAAAATCCATTTCATAAAAAATATCCGAAATATAAAATTACAACACACATTGTTGAGAACCAAAATCCAATTCAGAAATGTTTATGAAATATAAAATAACGGGAGCACATTAACAATCATATTTATTTTAAACAAAGATATAACATAGATTATAATATATAAAAAATGGTTGTCCGGACTTCCAATTTTTTGAATGGTAGGATCGGCCACCCCTTCTTGTAGAAGAAGCTAACATAAGAAGGATCAAATGACCCTTCTTGCAGTCTAGAAATATTACGAAAAGAATTTTGGGTAGAAGAAGCGTCTCCCGCCCATTCATTTATGACAGAATATTAAAAATGTTCAACCTATGAATGCTAGGCCGTCAATACATGTATTTCCAAAATTGTGAACAAGGGAAGAATACTGAGCACAACAAGGGTCGGCCGACACTTCATTTACGAAATAAATTTAAATATATTTAATCTACGAAGGCTATGTCGACAATTCTCGGCTTCCAACTTCCGCTGTAAATAGTAGGGACTCGGACATCATCTAAGTTCTAACATATAAAAATGTTTGTCACGGCTTTCATTTTTCGAAGAGAAGGATCGACTGCCCCTTCATTTAGGAGATAATTGTGAACAACTATATCCAGCAATTCACCTATATCCAGAATAGCGAAAGAAAGAAGGATCGACCAAGCCTTCTTGCATTCTAGAACTATTATGAATACAATACTGGGCAGAAGAAGGGTCGACCGCGCATTCATTTATGAGGGAATTGTAAAATTATTCAACCTACGAAAACTAGTACGTAAATTCATCTATATCTAAAATGGTGAACACCAGAATAATACTGAGCACGACTAAGTTATAACATATAAAATTGTTTGCCCTGACTTCTGTTTTTCGAGAAGAAGGATCAGACACCCCTTTGTTTAGTAGATAATTGTCAAAACCTTTATCTAGAAATTGAACGATATCCAGAATGGTGAAGATGAAGAAGGATCAACTGACCCTTCTTGCAGTCTCAAGCCATAATGAAAAGAATATTGGGAAGAAGAAGGATTGTTCGCCCCTTCTTTTACGAGGGAATTCTAAAAATAGAACTTGGAGAAAGAGCGGCTGATCTTTCTCTTTGGATATTTCCACTCTCCAGCAAAATGTGCGAAGCAATGTTCCTATGAAATATGTGTTTAGAGTGCCGATATCTACTTTAGCCACTCCGAAAACTCATCCCTGGAGGAAGGAGCGGACGCTCTTTCTCCTCAGCATCTACTTCCAACACCCCGAAATGGAACAACCTTACAATAGAGCGACCTCGCTTTCATTGACAAAATTTTGACTTGACGGAAAACTCTTTGTAGCAAAATGTCTGTAAATTTTTTCATTCAAATGTCGAAATCTAGTCTCCAGGGTGACACGTGGAATGTTCAGATTGTGCCACGTGGCTTTGATTATTCCAGAATTGATATGTGCTACACTCGGCAAAGTATAAGTTGCTATATCATTCAACGCAGTCTCAGCCCAAAAGTATGAAAGAATGTTTGTCTGGTTAATCGCAGTCAGAATCTTTCCAACTAATGGCATCACTATCTGCATTGTCGTCATTGTTAAATTGATTTTCCAACACGGTCTCCTGCCTAAATTTTAAGAACATTCTTATCAGCTTTATCTATGAAACTAAATGCCTTGTTATCGTATGCAACACTCACATGTGTTCTCATTGCATCCAACAATTTGAGTTATACACCGCGTCCAACTACCCAATACATGGGACTTTTCTAGCCAAGATACTGTATTGGCAAACAATTATACCTTAATATTGTTTAAAGCTATTTGATTGCTTAATTTTATTCAATTAAATTAAATACTTAAATTATATATATTGATATTAAAAGAAATGTAATCAATATTATATAAATTAAGACATAAATTATCAATTTCAAATATTTCAAATAAAGTATTAACATTTACATAGATCAGTATACTATAGTGAATATTAACTGCAAAATGATATTAAAAAGAAAAAACATGTTTCAATTTTACAAGTTCATTTGTCGTTATCTTTTTCCAACAAACCTAGCCAAAATTAATGCTAGAGGATTTGCATAAAACAATATGGAATATATGAAAATAATACGCTACATCACCAGACAGAAAATGTATGCAAGCTGGCGGGAATCGACATTAATGAGTAACGCCCGATTTTGCAAATATAACGTTGTGAATTCATATTAATGGACTGTAAGAAGATAACTACCCGGAATTGAAGGAAATAAATTCTGGAAAGCTAAACAATCTAAAACGTTCAGCGACTTTAAACTACTGTGAACTTCAAACTGTCATTGCATTGATTTTTGACAACCATGGAAGATATGGATTTTTAGCCCGGAGGCTGAATAAGCATGCTCTATTCCAGATTTAGATTTATGGTTTGAATAATATAAATACCTCCCAATTGAAAAACTAGTAGTCGATTCTTCAAACCAATCTTACTGCTCTACCCACCCAACACTCTTCTCGGTTCCACCTTAGCAAAAGCAAACCTCGGTCCTCAGAGAAAACAGAGCTCCAAACTGGAAAACACAGAGAGTTTTAACTTTAAGTTTCAATGTAGGCAGTGGGCGGGAAGAGCAGTGTGGCAGGATATCAATGCAGAAAAGCTCGTGACATTTATTATCACAGTGTGGAGGGATATCATCTGTACGTCGTGACACATAAACACAATCCATCATAAACGGGCGCCTCATAAACGTGATGAGATTATTCACACGAGTGATACAATCCATCATTTACCATTAGCGCTATAGAAACCATTTTAAATGGTGGAAAAGATCAACTCCATTCCAATGTACAAACCATTTTAATGTTTGAAAAGATCACCTCCATGCGAACGTACAAACCATTTTAAATGGCGGAAAAGATCACCTCCATGCGAACATACAAACCATTTTAAATGGAGGAAAATATCACCTCCATTCCAACGTACAAACCATTTTAAATGAAGGAAAAGATCACCTCCATGCCAACGTACAAACCATTTTAAATGGCAGAAAAGATCAATCAAGCGGCGAAATATCAAGGGTCCCACTTCCGTTCCGCTTCCCCAACATGCACGCTAGGACGAGGGGATGGGTGGTTGCGGAATCTGAAACCGCTCTCCACGTGGCAGCACCACATGATTTCGCAAGTTGGAAGGGCGATAAGGAAAACCATCGTCCTCCATTTGTGAAATCACCTTCACCCATATTTCACAGTCGTTGGCACATGTGGATATGATGTGGCCAGTCCACATCACACCTTCTTCCCACGGAACTCCTCCATGTCGGGGCTTTTTCCAATGTGTCTCCTCCGAGCCAGACTTCCTGCCCACGTGGCTTCTCCACGTCAACCTGCATGTGCACAGTGGAAAACACCTTTCAATTACACAATCACAATAGAATTAAAAACCTTTCAATTACACAATCACAACATGCAAGAATGAAATAAAAACGCATCAGATTCAAACGCATAAGATTACTTATCTTTATCCAACGCAGATCCAAGCAACTGGCTTTATAAGAGCACTTTTCCACTTACTAGCATCAATATAAATGTGTGGTTGTTTATCAGTTGCAGAAAATTATAGATGAAATGAGTTAAAAAAAGAAATTCATTTAACACATAATAACACATGAATCGTATATTAATAGAAATCCAACCTACAAATCGATGTATTCATTAAATTGGCAACATAAAACATAGTTCAAAGAAATTTGACAAATTAATATCCAAAAATGATGGCCAAGAGAAACCGACTGAATTTCATTAATTATGCAAAAAATTACAATGAATCAATACATAAACATTAGAATAAATTTACCTAAATTATACATAATCCAAATTGAATTGACATCCCCACAACTTGCCCTGATATTCTTCTTCCTATGTCCTCGTGGTGACATCCTCCTCCCAAAAGATAGGAAGTCCCTTCTTGAATAATGGATCAAACATTTCTTTGAAGAGTTTTACTTGATGTGCTAAAATGTCTATTCTTTCCTAAATCGTGTTCATCTGGTGATACTTATTCACCACCTTCTTTTCCCAAATAATACTAGACACTCTATCCTAATTTTATGTTAGTTTTTTTCACCTCATCCTCTGTCAGCCCATTCAGAAATTCTATGGCCTTTTCTGCACAGTCCATGGGCTTCTTGTTGAACTTTTCCTTAACTGTTGTTAGGATTTGCCTAGATAACTTTATTACACCCTCTTTGTCCAAATGAAATCGAGATATGGCCTCAATTTCTCTGCCTCCGCAATAATGTCATCCCAAATGACTTGCTTTGCTTCCTACAGGGAGGTCTCACCTGTAACCTGCTTTATTAATTCATCATATTTCACCTGTAGCCCTCCTAGAGAGGTCGGCCCACGTAGGGTAAAATGAAAGTGGAAGACAAGTATAAATAATTGGAGGAGGTAGGGTTATTAGACTCTCTATTTATTCATTCATTCACTCACTCATTCTCTCAAGTGAATAGTGCGCACAAGTGGAGGGGGAGAAATACAAGGCAAGGTTTGTGGCTCGTGGCTTCTCCCAAAAAGAAGGGATAGATTATGAAGAAACTTTTGCACCCATAGCCAGATACACTTCCATCATAACGGTACTTGCTTTGGTTGTAGTGATGAAGTGGAAGAATTACACCTGATGTATGTCAAGATAGATTTCTAGAATGGTGTAGTCAACGGTGAAGACTTGTGCTAAAGAACTGTGTCGAGAAATACCTTCCTAGTTAAGAGGGAGTGTTGATGTATTTGTAACTTCAGAATGTATTTCACTTGTATATTTTATATTGCATTTGTATGGCATTGTACTTCCGATGGAGAGGTTTCATTCCTCCGATCGGAAAGGTCACCACTGTATGTGATATGGTTATAAGACTTCCTAGTGGGGTCGGCCCTGAGTATATTAGGATGTTAGAAAAAAATTGCATTAATGAACAAGATACTACTTATATGCAAGTAATGGGTAAGTGGTTTATGGTACTTTACAACATTCCATTGCTACTTATCTAGAATGAAACCTCTTTGCTGACATGTTGGAGTGCACTTGCACACTCTTAACAATGTTCTGCTAGATATGGAAGGCATCTAGAAAGTTACGGGATATGGATAAATGTTGTATTGAAGCATGATTGGCTAAGATAATTGCATGACTGTATGACATATGTCTTTATGTGTAAGAATTTGTTTTGAATACTATGAGATGTTTCTAATCATGCAATTGAACTTGTCCCATAGGAAAGACCTTGTACCATCACCTACAAGAGAGACTTGTTTCGAAGAACAAGTGACGATGATTCAGCAAGAAGATTGATTAAGTCAAGAAGAAGAATTTGAAGAACCATAAGTACTTAGGAATCGATATGCAACAATGAATGAAGTAAAACCGAAAGATAATGAATATCGTGAAAAGGAAGATCATACACCAGATGGATGTCAAGACAAGATTCTTGAATGGTGTAGTGGAAGAGGAAGTATATGTGCAGCAATCACTCAGTTTTGAGACACATGACAGGGAGACTCATCTGTGCAAACTAAAGAAATCCTTGTACGATCTGAAGATTATGGGGTGACATTAGGGTACACAAAATTTTGTAGAGACAGTGTAATCAGTCCTGAGAGATTATGGGGTGACATTAGGGTACACAAAATTTTGTAGAGACAGTGTAATCAGTCCTGAGATGTACCTACATGATTGCTTGCTCGCAGAGATGATGAAGACCTACATGGATGAAGACCTACAATGATGCTCCAGTGATCCAGTGTTGATGATCCAGCTCCAGTATTGAAGACTTGTGCCTATATGTATTGACGCCTGTGTCAAGAGAATACCTTCCTAGTTAAGAGGGAGTCTTAATGTACTATCTGTAACTTCAGAAGATATTATTCACTTTTATATTGTATGTATTACATTTGTACTTTATTGTATCCCTGACGGAGATGTTATTATTCCTCCTTAGAGGGGTCGGCCCAGTATGTGTTAAGTGGAAGGGTTATTAGACTCCCCTAGGGGGTCGACCTAGTTAGGATAAAAGGCAGGTCAAGTTAATTTAAAGTATAAATAGAGTGGTTGCACCACTATATTTTCTCATTCACTCACACATCCAACTCACATAGTTGAGAGAGAGGAATGCACACAAGTGGAGGAGCCTTGAGGAAGAACTGCTGGAGACATCTACCTTTTGAGGTTTCAGCTTTATGATCTTTGTATTGGTGCTTATTCTATCTCTGAGGAAGTTGCGGGGTTTTTCACCTTTATGGTTTTCCCCGGTGAAATTCTTTGTGTCTCTTGTCTCTTGTGTTTGATATGATGTATATGTTGTTCTCTCAGTTAAGATCCTACATCATATTGAATTAAATGATGAAAAGCTAACAAAACGAGGCTACAACCCCTTGGTTTTCATAATTTCCAACCTATAGATAGGACTCCAGACCTTAGTAAAGTCCAACTTAATAGTTTTACTAGCACCAACTGGATGGAATCCCCAACTCCCTGAGATCACAAGCACCAAACCAAAGGAGTCTTCATTCTCCTATCCTTGCTCGATCCTGCCACCCTAATATGAATAAGAAGAACAATACTCCACTGCCATTGTATCACAGTTGCCATCAACCTATATGTGTATCTATGTCCTTGTACCTATATGTCATTATCCATGTATCATTGTATTGATGTCACTATCACAATCCATGTTCGTCCCCTACCCTTGGGGGTTTTCAACCTCGATTTGACTAGTAAAATTCCCCAACTTCTCCTGAAGTTAAATGGATGTTGCAGAAATATTATGATATTAGTCTATAATCATCGATGAGGTTCCTTTTTATTTCTTAATTCCCTCCACATACCTTCAGACCCAATTCGAAATCCTTTAAAGAGTCTTTTGGAGCCATCTACCCTTGGGGGCTTCAACATAGATTTTCCTAGTGATTATTCCTTTCATTCTCTAATTGTAAATGCAACTGGTTGAAGTCTATTGGAAGTTTCCATGCCTATAATAGCTGCATAAATGTGTCATATTACACCTCAATCCACTCTAGACATAGTTCGAAAGCATTTGGGATCATTTGGGACATTTTGAGGCTTCATTAGTCCAAGTTTTGAAAATTGTCCGAATTGGGAAAAGTTCCAAGTTGGGGACATTACACAAGAATTTAATGTAAAGAATTCCTTAAAGGCCAGTTGAAAAAAAAAAGAAAGTAAGGCTTACTAAAAGCATAAAACACCGTAGTTGTCAAAAGCACTTTCTAAAACTGTTTAAAGGCTCACGAATTGGCTATAGCTTTAGCTTTGGTTAATGTTACCTTTGCACTTTGTCGTCCACTTTCAAGTTTCCAAAGGGCTTCAAAAATGAAGTGATTCAAGATAATAGTTTTTGTATTCATGAAGATATTTGTTAGATTCACTCCCTCTTTTGTGTTTATCGATCTCTGTATTCATTGGAAATTGCATAGATTGTATTCCATTTGCATCCAACCTTGGTTTTTCTATTAGAATTTTGATTACTTGTCAATTCAATCTCAATGGTTATGAATATTTTTCAAATTTTTAGGTATTTTTTATGTTTCTAAAATTTCCTCTATATGGGTTCTTGGTTTATCTCCATTAGACAAGATGTTATTGCTACGACATGTGATCTCTCCTTCTTTTCCTAATTTAATGTTTCATCTCAATGCCATCAATGCCATCTTGGAAGATTGATCTTGTTGTTTATACTTCTCTTATCTCTTATGGTCATCTCTCCCTCTTCTTCATTGACTTCTTCCCATGTTACACTAGATCTTCTACAAACCCATCTACAAACAATGTCTAGAATTGGTATTATTCATCAAACACGTGATTTCTTCATATTGTTAGCATTTTTGTCTTTATGTTTTTTAAATTTATTCTATATGGATTCTTGGGTTATTAATGTTTATAGAGAGGAACAATGCAAATATTGTCACTATTATAAGGTATCTACCTAAGGTCTCTCACTCCAAGGGCGGAGGTAGAAAAGGCGCTAAAAAATTGGACGACACACACACCCAGATAATCGACGGTGGAAATGGGTTCCCGCGGTAGAAAGTGCACGGTGGTTAAACTTGGAAAAGGTAGAGCGGAAATTAAATCGCTTACCACATGGAAAGCGTTGGTAGAGTCCGATATGAAAAGCGGTTAAATTTAAACTGATCATCGCAAGTTCGGAAACCACCTAAGCATATGTTCTATAAAAGGTTTGTTCGAAGTTTTAAAAAAAAAAATTGTTGCTAATTACCTAGAGGAAAAGAATGGTCCGCGTGAAACACGTTGTTGTCTTCGTCAACTGGAACAGAACCCAAGAAGCTCACTTCACAGTTCACAGGTAGCTCGAAACCCTCAGTGTTTAGATTTTGTGTCCCAAATGGCGAAAACCCAAGAACTTCTTCCCTTTAATGAAAGTTCAGATGAAAACGAGAAGCTTGTATTTGACCCTGTTTTCGACCCTGTTTTGTCTGTGTGTAGTATTTCGTAGTCTAAGGAGAAATTAATGGAGTTCAAGTCGTAAGGAAAGGGTGTATTTAATGTTTTTGGTTCTTTTCTGTACTATTTTTGTGTCGAACAAACCCTACACTTCCCCGAATTTGTTTGTTTGTGTGCGACGAATTATTCGCAAGGCGAAAGGGTAATTATTAATGTAAAAATGAACAAAATTCTATGCCCAGTAAATGCACAGACTGTTCGTAAGGTTCTAAGTTTACCTGAAACATTTTCCAAAATCCCTGAGTCGTTTAACGAAGAAAATTTGGCAAATTTTATAGAAACAGGAGTCCTGCAGAAAAAGACAAGTTTTTATTACAAGTCTTGAAAGATGGTCAGTTGCATGAAAACCTATTGTTCCCATTGAGTATTGATGTCTTTCAGCGAGATACCCAGTTAGTTTTTTCCTTGTTCAGTCAAATTTTAGGTCTAGATAGTGATAAGTCGAATCATGGAAGTTATGTTAGGTTTCCTTCTCCAAGTAATTTCACCAGAGTCACAGTCGAGTCCGGTGTGTTGTTTTAATTTTGATGAATTTCTAGCTGAAGCGATTCATGTCCAGTTGGTGAATTTCAACCAGTTGAACCATTTCAGGTATCAGTCATATTGTTCAAACATTTCGAAATCCAAGTTTCTTGGTACCATCTTTTATCATGACCTTAATAAACAGGTCAATATGTTTGAGTTCACCCATAAAATCATGGTAGAAATTTACAGAATTATTTTTAATGCTAAAATGCCCCGAGTCTTAGAAGAAAAAGAACTTTGCAGCCTACACCAGAAGGCCAAACAGGTGATTGGTTCTTGTATAGAGAACATACTATAATTAGGGTGTATGGTTTTAATAGAGCACCATATATGTTGCTAGCCTTTTTAACAGTGAGGGTTTTTGCCTTGGAATTTATTAGACAAAGGTTGCATTCAGAAGAACATTTTTGTGCTTTCAAAAAATCATTTGATGTGAAATTCCCCCTTAAAGTTGGTCCATTCATCATTAAGCATAAGGTAGGCCTATCTGTAGTAGAAAAATTACTAAAGATTATGGATTTCCAAGAGGCTGAAAGGATGAATTATAATCCTCATCAAATTATATCGCAAAGGAGACATCTAAATGGAAACAAGGCTTTTGATCATCAAACAGTAGAAGGATTGAAATAAATGGCAAATTTATTCAAATTTGAACAAGATAATAGGGGTTGGATCAAAGAGATTTCTTTGAAATTTATTTTTTTAGCGACAATTTCAAAGATCGTTTTGTATAAATTTTGATTTTACAGAGTAATAGGGGTTGGATCCGAGAGCAAAAAATATAGTGACGTAATATTTTTTGAAGAATTTAATGAAGAACATAAGTAAAAGTATATCCGAAACAGAGATTCATATGTTTTTACTTTCTTCAGTCTTTTAATTTCTCTTTTGTGGATGTATTTCGTGTTACACCATCTTATCGCTTTGCCTCATAGTTGACTGTAATACCTGGGTTATAATTCATTTTATATGCTCTGATCCACACATTTAAATATTGTCAATGTTATTTCTTCCAAATTAATGCAGAATTCATCCTAGAACTGAGATTGGCTAAGTTATAACATATAAACATTTTTTATCCCGACTTTCGACCTTCGACACGAAGGATCAGCTGCCCCTTCATTTATTATAAAATTGTGAACAACTATATCCAACCATTCACCTGTATCTAGAATGGTGAACACTAGAAGGATCGACCGACCCTTCTTGCAGTCTAGAACTATTTTGAACAGAATACTCAGCAAAAGAAAGGTCTGTCGACACTTCATTTACGAGTGAATTGTAAAAATATTCAACCCGCCTAGCCTGGGACAACAATTCCAGACTTCTGACTTCCGCAATGAAATTATAGTTGGGATCGGTATATTGGCTAAGTTATAACATATCAACAATATTTGTCCCAACACGCGACAAGAAGAATCAGCCGCCCCTTCGTTTAGTAGAGAACTGTAGACACCTATAGGTTACAATTCACCTGTATCCGGAATGGTGAAAATAAGAAGGATCGATCGACCCTTCTTGCAGCCTAGAACTATTTTGAATAGAATACTCGGCACAAGAAAGGTCGGCTGACCCTTCTTGCACCCCGCATGAGGATTTCATCACCTTTACTGAAGATACAAATATGTTGCGGATTGCGGATACCTAGATTTCTTAATACATTCCATCAATACCACTATCCCGTAACCCGGAATGCATATTGCGCGATGGGACAATAATTCCCGACTCCATACATCCATTGTAAATAGTGGGGAACAGATATTGGATACAAGAAGGATCGGTCGCCCCTTTGTTTAGTATAAAATTGTGAACACCTATATCCAGGAGTTCACCTGTATCCAGAATGTTGAAGACAAGAAAGATTGGCCGACCCTTCTTGCAGTCTAGAACTATTATGAAAATAATACTTGGTAGAAGAAGGGATGACCGCCCCTTCATTGCATGGCAATTTTTAACAAAGGAAAGGTAGCCATTTAGTTATTGTCAAAATGATTTGTTCTGGTGGGAAAGAAGAGATAAGAAACAATCCAATCAATACTCTTTAATAATTTTTATTTGTTATCTTTGTATGATTTGTAGAGCTTGTTGTCCAATAATTGTCCAAGCTTAATTAAGGTTGCCATCTATTCAATGCAGCTAAATTCCATTCTTAATACCATAAATCTTTTCAAATTATCGGGTGGCCTGCAAATACTTATGTCCAATTTTAGGACTTAGCTCATTTGATTTCATGGAGGAAGAACATACCTATGGAAGTGGTAAATTTTCTTGCAATATGCATGGGAGCAAGATTAAACCCCTAGATTAATTTTTCTTATATTATATCAAAGATTCAAAATGAATATAACTTTGTTCCATATGTGTAATGTGACATTCCATTGTAGCTCTCTTACCTGATTCTTTGAATTTTTCTTTGAGCTAGTTGTTTAGTTATTGCATCAGTTTTGTTGGACTTGGTCCCAAATAGAATGTGCATTCACCAAGGTGCTAGAGTCTATTTGAGTCTATCTAAATTAACTTGCCCCTTGACCTCAACCAAGGGAGGAAGTGGGCAACCGAATAAAATAGTACTCAGATCCCCATGCACTCCATTTTTTATATTATCTATCATTTCCTATCATTCTTGCACCTCTAGGGATAAAGGAATTTCTCTGAGCCATCCATCTTGCATGATCGATCTGGTACCGTTGATCTCCTTCCATGCTTAGCCCCATGGCCTTCCGCAGTCTTCAATCTCTCAAACGCTGCCTTCCTCGCACCTTGGATCTGCGTAGTTATTATAAACTGTCGATCTGGTCCCTGTCCGAATCTTGACTCCCGACATCAAGCAAGAAGGATTAGCCACCCCTTCCTTTAGTAGAGAATTGTGAATTCACCCGTATCCAGAATGGTGAACAGAAGAAGGATTGACCGACCCTTCTTGCTGTATTGAACAATTACGAAATGAGTCTTGGGTACAAGAAGTTTCGGCCTAGCCTTCATTTACGAGGGAATTGTAAAAATATTCAACCTCCGAAGGAGAGGGTGTCAATTCATGTATATGAAGGATGGTGAACACTAGAAGAAGACTGAGATAAGGGTCGGCCAACCTTTCGGCATCACCTTGTAAACAGGTTGAAGTCTAACCTGAATCGAATATGGGGGTTGCATAATCAAGATTCTCTTAACCATGGTGATGCACAGATGTCGTTACCATCTTCACATAACATTCTATTCAACATCAACTAGAACACCAGATGACTTCGCACTTGGAAGCTATCACAATATATAGAACTACACTGAATCTCTAATGTATTCACCAATTTGCTACGAATTCGTCAAACTATGTGCTTCTTCTTCACAATCACGCACTTGTATTCCAATTAATCAATGTGCAATTACCATTCACATACATATAAATTAAGCACAAAAACTCACATAAAATCGAATAAAAAACATGTGATAAACTCATACGCATAAACAAGAAGGATCAACAGCCCCTTCTATGATGATCGCTCGTTCTATGATCGGTCCTTATCCCAAACGACTCTATAAAATGTACATTCTATCTCTCATGGATAATGCTAGTAGATTTTATCTTAATCAATCAATTGATTTTGAAAATGAGGGGTCGTCCCCTAACCATTGATGATTAGCATGAACATTTGCAAGTATACATCTAATATTAAAACACTAATTTATAATTATAGAAATTGTATGCATTCTTATATTGACTACTTAATATTGACTATTTTGCAGATAAAGCATGGCTAATTTGTTGAGCCTCGGTAACTACCAGGAAATCCCTTTCTTTGAATTGACAAAAGATCACTACCTTCCGCCATTCACAAATGGATGGTATGTTGAGATGGAAGAACCAGATAATTTGTACCCGGATATATATCTATTCTACTTGGATTTCGAGGGAAACCTTATTAGAGTTGGGATATTGACATATGCGGAACCTGTTGATTCTGATAAAAAATTGTGAGTTCAAGCTGAAGCGATCATTGGTGGAAAGTATGACCTTATACAGTGTCATCTTATGTTTTCTGATTATCGACCAGATCTAATGAAAAATGGTCCCGATCCAGATCTGATTTCTTATGCGAAGCAAGGGTGGGTTTTTCCCTCCTATGTTGTTTCTAATCGTTCCGGAATTGATACCGTGACATCCTTGAAGAAAGGAATTTTGTTGGTATGGATGAAAAGAATGATGGCTGGGAAAACTTCCTCTGTATTACATTATATGAATATTAATAAGGGGCCGATAACGGTATGCCATGAAAAGATTCTGATGTACAATAGAAGAGCATTTCTCCAATATATTGTAGAAGATGTGGAAAAATCTACCTTGAAACAACTCAAAGGAATTCCTTCTAAAGTGATGTTGCGGAAAGCGACTAAGAGCTTTGAAACTTCAAAAGAAGTTCAACAATATCAGATCAAACACTTTTTGTTCGATGAGAAAGTTTTTTCCATTGACATAACAAGATGTGTTGTTGCACCTCTGCACTTACAATATCGAAAGGTTGATGAGGAGTGGTGCAAAAGATGGTGGTATCACTTGTACATAGATTTACAACAACATTGAGAGATGATATTCTATTGCCTTTCAATAAGGAGACCAGATTTCCCTTTCTTCCTGAAAATGAAAAAGAAATTGATTTGCCATCAGTAAATTTTTATATATTGGATGGGCAGCATACTATTTCTGCGCAGAAAATAATCATTGCAGATGATCAATATAAACAGTTCCATAAAAGGTATTGGCATCGAACAGCTCGTCTTCTACGTAGAGACGTTCCTCAGGACATCATCAGCAAATAATGCAAATAGCAAAATTTGTCAAACAAAGAATTTGCAAACACTACATTCATTTCTTCAGTTGAAAAAGCAAGGGAGAGATGGTTGTTGTGCGGTTCTCCATCCCTCCCAGGAAAGGGAAACGTTTCCAGTGATGTTTGGATGGTATAGAATTTTTCTTCTTATCAATCAAATTCTTTAGATTGCTGCCTGTGTTAAGAAATTAGGAAATTAACTGGAATATTCAATATTATATGTTTGCAGTCTTTCCAAACTCAATGTATGGATATCTTTCTTGTTAACCGGGAGAGCCTTAAAGACAAGCTAACTCTTGTTTTGACATCAGAATGACTGTGGAGCAAATGGAAGTTTGTATTCGAGATTTACAAAAGTGGCGCCTTGGATTGCTCACCGAAGAGCATCACTCATGATGATTTTTCTCTAAATAAAATAAAGAGTTATGGCTCTAATTTTTTCAGACCATTGCGTGATATTGATGAAGATGAATTGACTGTTGTGGCAGACAATATAATCAACGGATCGGTTTGGTTGAGCACATCAGTTGATAAAAAAATTTGCGCAGAAACTTTAAGTCAATATTGAAAACGAATAAAGGACGAGAGGTCAACCAGGCATTCAATCGTTGAATATTTCAAAGTTAATGATGTTCAAACTGAACGATCACAGAATGTCACTGACCATAACGTCATTGAAATATATAAAATTGCACCAAACCATCTCAAGCAACTGTGCAGTATTTTATGCTCGGGAAAGCAACCAAAATCTCCAAGTAAAAAGAGAAAGAACGAATCTGAAGTGGATATTGGTACCAAAATACCAATTGATGCTCATAAAATATTGAATTTATATATCAATAAAGAGAGGATGTCCATTGAAGACGTCGAAAATAGTTCACAGTTTGTTTGTCAATGTTGTTACCTTGATTCTTTGGTCACCACACTCAGAACAATTCCATTTTTTGGTGCAATAGTCAGCTGTGAATTTGTTGCTGTGGATATGTGTAATTGTGCTATTCCATGGACAGAAGAAGACATGCTGGCATTTTTGTACTACTTGGAAACAAATCAAGAGGAATGTACTTGTATTTTTCTAACTGATATGGAGAACTCTTGTATGATTTCTAAATCTTTCACAAGTTGGAGCAAGAAATCAAAAAACATGTTACGGCGAATCCTACAATGGGAGTATATAGAGAATTCTCCGGGGACCTGTTTATAGGATTCTCTATTATACAATGTTGGCGCATTGGAAATAATGAGGATATTTTATCTACCTCTGAAATTAATATGGATTGGAAAGACGAGGGCCTACCGATGCTTGATTTACCTCGGCCCAATGTTAACAGCGATAGTGTGAGGATCCATGTGTTTCCAAAAGAAAGGACACAAGATTTTGGGATCACATAGTTTCCAGACAAGTCTCTTCTGAAGGCACAGTTCTTTCACTGTACGCGGGAGGTAGGCTTCTCTGTTCATTGACCAGGCTCCAGATAGAATAGTTATTTCTATTGTGGAGATAGTACAACAAGAGTTGTTCATGAACAACTTCTATCATGAATTGGGTATAAAACAAGGTATTTCTATTAACATTTTCAGATGTCTTTGATTTTATTTTACTTTTGAATTTTATTTTACTTTTTTCTCAAACAAGGTATTTCTATTAACATTTTCAGTTGTCTTTGATTTTATTTTACTTGTATAGGTCGGTTATGTTCAATAAATTCTTTAAATTCCTATTCTACTACAGCTTCAAATAAAGAGCATACCCAGGTATCCTCCAATCGAATTACAATATCCGATGACGAAACTGAAGGTGATAGACAATCTACAAAGAACTACAAAACAAGACAAGAAGGTAAAAAATTATTTTTCACAAATCATGGTTAAATTAAGTAAATTATGAAAGGGGATAGTGACCTGCAAAAAATTATATAAAATGTATACCTGCACATTTCCAGGTCAACATGTGGATCATCCACAACTAGAGCAAGCATCGAAGATGTCCCATGAGATTGGCCAGCAAGTCACATTGGAGAATAAGGGACCAGGCAAGAGCTTGGACAATAATGAACAAGGTGAGAGCTTGAACAATGCAGCACAAGAAGGGGCCTGGCCAGTATTGAACCTAGAGAGGGCACCTTGGTGTCAAAATGCGGTGTCTCCAGCGATTTTACTCACCAGTCAAATGTTTGCCTGCCATTGACAGGTAAAAGACAATATTTTCTACTTAAATTGATAAAACAAATTTATTCCGAAGTATATATAATGACAAAAAATATTTCTGTGCAGCTTGCCATACAAAAATGTTATTGATATTAGAAATGAAAGGTTTTCTATTTCGCAAGAAAGTCACAGAAAATGACTCCAAAAGAGATAAAAAAGGGGAAAGAGTAAAAAAATGGGAAGAGACTACTCTAATAAATGGTGAATTTAAATATAGAAAAACTTCATATGAGTCACAAACAAATGCCATTCGATTTTTGGATTTACTTTTTTCCAAATTCAATGTGGGTATTTGGTCATCTAAATGTGGTGTCACTGAGGGGAAGCTACTGCTTACAAAAATTTTGTTGGCATGCGGTAAAGATAAATCATATGAGCAAATTTTTTTATGTATTTGGTTTCGATACAGATGTACCTCCAATCAAGAAGGAAATACACAAAAAAATATGGAGAGTGTGTGGAAGGAGTTCCCAATGCAAACTTCGGAAATTAATACATCAATGATTGTTTTGGAGGGTGATGTTGAGAAAGCAGTTCCATTTCAAAACTGTATTTCGTGTAAGCCCTTTATTGGATCGTCCCTTCGGATAGATACTGAATTGGTACATGGACTTTGGCAGCATTTGAGTAAAATGCAAGAATCAGTTGATATCAGAAACTATCAAATGTAACCTATCATTGCCAAAATTTTCTTGATGTAATCTATCATTGCCTATTTTAAACCATTCAATGTGCTTTCTGTTTTTTCCGGAGACGTTGTTATTTTCGTCTGAATGTAACATATTATTAGTTCAGTGTGATGCTTTTATTAAATCTATTGAATCTGTTGTGATCATTAACTTCATGAACAAAGTGTTGTTGTTGTTGTTATTGTTAAGATTTAATATGCTAAGACAGAAAATAGCAGCATTGCATTTCATTTCACAATAATAGCATATACAGGATCACTGAAGAAACAACAAGCACAGCATAAACACAAGAGACACAAATTTATCCTGGGAAACCCTCATGGGGTAGAAAACCCAGTAAAGCTTCCTCAATATAGATGACCAGCAATATACAAAGATGTAACCCTGAGCATAAGCTCCTCCTTCTCCATAGCAGACCTCTCCTCCACAAGTGCGCCACTCTCAAGTGAGTGAGTGTGTGTCAAATGAGGAATACACCTTCTCTATTTATACACTACTCCGACTTGTCTTTTACACAAGTCATGTAGGCTCGTATTTAACCATTGGGTTAAATACCCTACTACAACTGACTGGGCTGACCCCTCTAGGGTGGTCTAATAACCCTTTGACCCACATAACACATACAGGGCCGACCCCCACTAGGGAAGTCTAATAACCCAAGTTACCACATTCCGACGGAGGAATAAACATCTCCGGATATACAATAAGATCTTCACGGAGGAATGAAACATCTCCGGAATAATAAAGTACAATTATAATATTCTTTGAAGTTACAATATCTCAACACTCCCCCTTAACGAGAAGGATATTATAACAACATCTGCACGAGCAAGGAGTCATCAACATCATACATGATACATCTATAAATCATTGGAAGCTTTCTCAACATCATCAGTAACTCAACCAGTTACTGGAACATCTTCAATACTGGAACATCAACATCTTCAGTACTGAGTCTTTATCTTCTGTAGCACTCAAATAGCTACAGCAACATCAATATCTGAATCCTCACGATCGTCGGCATCGTCATCACACGATCATCAGCATCGTCATCACACAATCATCATCGTCATCTAGATCAACATGATCAGCATCGTCACATCATCTCGATCTACAGCATCTGGTTCATCATGATCTACAGCATCTGGATCATCTCGATCTACAGCATCTGGATCATCTCGATCTACAGCATTTGGATCATCACGATCTACAGCATCTGTATCATCTGGATCATCTCGATCTACAGCATCTGGATCATCTCGATCTACAGCATCTAGACCATCTCGATCTACAGCATCTCGATCATCTCGATCTACAACATAAGTATCCTCAACCATACAAGTACATTAGTCAATACATGTATCATCAAAAGTATGTATTCTCACCAATACATCTATCATCAAAACATGTATTCTTACTAATACATATATCATCAAAAGCATGTATTCTCACTAGTACATCTATCATCAAAAGCATGTATTCTAACTAATACATCTATCATCAAAAGCATGTATTCTCACTAATACATCTATCATCAAAAGCATGTATTCTCACTAATACATCTATCAATACAAGTATCCACACCGATACAAGTATACACAACAGCAGCATACCCTGCAACACACATGATCCAATTACAAGATGGTCAATCCATCTCACTTTAGGACATAGGTCCAAGGATGATACAATCCTGATCCGCTTACGGGATGATCAATCCCTCTCAATTTAAGACATCTCTCATGTCTATGGACGATGCAATCCAGATCAACTTACAGGATGATCAATCCTTATCCTTTTAAGACACCTCACCATGTCTAGGGATGATGCAATCCCGATCAAGTTCCAGGATGATCAGTCCTTATCACTTTAAGACAAGTCTCATGTCTAGGGACGATGCAATCCCGATCAAGTTCCAGGATGATCAGTCCTTATCACTTTAATACAAGTCTCATGTCTAGGGATGATGCAATCCCGATCAAGTTCCAGGATGATCAGTCCTTATCACTTTAAGACAAGTCGCATGTCTAGGGATGATGCAATCCCGATCAAGTTCCAGGATGATCAGTCCTTATCACTTTAAGACAAGTCTCATGTCTAGGGACTATGCAATCCTGATCAAGTTCCAGGATGATCATTCCTTATCACTTTAAGACAAGTCTCATGTCTAGGGACGATGCAATCCCGATCAAGTTCCAGGATGATCAGTCCTTATCAATTTAAGACAAGTCTCATGTCTAGGGACGATGCAATCCCGATCAAGTTCCAGGATGATCTGTCCTTATCACTTTAAGACAAGTCTCATGTCTAGGGACGATGCAATCCCGATCAAGTTCCAGGATGATCAGTCCTTATCACTTTAAGACAAGTCTCATGTCTAGGGACGATGCAATCCCGATCAAGTTCCAGGATGATCAGTCCTTATCACTTTAAGACAAGTCTCATGTCTAGGGACGATGCAATACCGATCAAGTTCCAGGATGATTAGTCCTTATCACTTTAAGACAAGTCTCATGTCTAGGGACGATGCAATCCCGTCACGTACATTTTGAACCTAGTTCAGGGACGATGCAGTCCTATCTTCAATTCTCGGAGACACCTGTCTACAGCTCACTTTAGGACTGAAGTCCAGGGATGATCCAATCCTTTTTCTTTCTTGGAGACACCTGTCTACGGCTCAATTTAGAACTTGAGTTCAAGGATGATCCAATCCTATCATGTCCACCAAGGACTTCATTCTCGGAGACATCATGTCTACGACTCTCTTTAGAACTTGAGTTCAAGGATGATCCAATCCTATCATGTCCACCAAGGAGTTCATTCTTGGAGACATCATGTCTACGGCTCTCTTTAGAACTTGAGTTCAAGGATGATCCAATCCTCACATGTCCACCAAGGACTTCATTCTCGAAGACATACGTCTACAGCTCTCTTTAGGACTGAATTCTAGGGATGATCCAATCCCCTCATGTCCACCAAGGACTTCATTCTCGAATACATATGTCTACGGCTCTCTTTTAGAACATGTGTTCAAGGATGATGCAATCCCCTTGTCACCTTAGACCCTGTCTAAGGACCATCCACCAACCTCTCTATCGGTATCACCAATATAGGTATCCACATCATCAACCTCACTGTTGATGCGGGCAATCTCTTCATAAGTGATCACATCGCTCCCCCTTTCGAGGAGGGTCCTTATGAACTATTTTAAGTTTTTCTCGGACAACTTTAATTGAGGTAGAGGTTTGGTTAGTACATAGGTAACTTGTTACAAATTCGAACTTTAATTATTTTCTGCACCATATCTTGTATATATAAATGTCATATCTCTATGTGCTTTGACTTATCATGGAATACTGGATTCTCTCCCATTTTGGTACAACTCTGTTTGTCACATAGGATCACAGTTGGGTCCATTCTAATGCCATACAGCTTCACAACTAGCAGAGCAAGCAGCCATATATTCTGCTTGTGCTGAGAGCCACACTAGACTGCTTCCAGCTAAACCATGAGATCATGGTTGATCCCAGACAATAACATCCTCTCGATGTGTTCTTCCTGTCTGATACACTTTCTGCCCAATCAACATCTGTGTAGCCATCTGAAGTCATGATCTCCAAGATAGCATAGATCAAATTCTATCGTATCCTTTAGATACCTCATCACATGCTTTGCAACTATCAGGTGAACACATCTAGTTTCCACTAGATACTAACTCAAGGTGTTCACAGCAAAGCATATATCTGACCTGGTATTTGTTAGATACATCAATGACCCAATAATTTGTCTGTACAGAGTTATATACACTAACTCTGATGAGTCATTCGCTAACAGCTTCAAGTTGGAATCCATGCGAGTGGTCATTCCAACATATCAAGTCCTTTTAATATTTCTCAGCATACTTTCCCTAGTTGAGAAAGATTCCTTCTGAGCCTTTCCATACTTCCACACCTAGGAAGTAATGCATCAATCTGAGATATTTCATTTTCATTTATGTAGCCATCTATCTGTGCCATCTCTTGTCAGATGGGTCTACTGATATAAGCCTCAACATCATTCGAACTCTGTGGTGAGTTCCTTCTTGCATCCAGTTCATCTGTGTATAGAAACCATATTCAACCTTGTAGCAAAGGTTGTGATCCACATCACCCATTAAGCTCATCAATTGACTATCGATCCTGGGTACCCATACAGAACTTGATTCACACTTCTTCTTTAATTACACCATTAATAAGATGGTCTTATCTAGTCACTTGGAGCAAACATCTCGTCATGATTCTCTTCCTCTTTCTAAGAGAATATTCTAGCCACGAGCCTTCTATATTTTGTTTGATTTGTAAATCTTCTTGTTGAACATCCATCATTTGTTCGGTGTTCATCATTCTTCATGATCTTTCCTACAAATCAAAATTAAATACATGATTAGTAATACTTCATAATCATGAAATCATGTTGACATGATAACCTGTTATGCATACAGATATCATTTACATAGTTATGCAACTATCTTGACCAATACTTTGGCACAACACTTTTCCATAT
The DNA here is from genome assembly GCA_027924585.1 of Larix kaempferi. NCBI lineage: Eukaryota > Viridiplantae > Streptophyta > Pinopsida > Pinales > Pinaceae > Larix > Larix kaempferi. Next base: position 31,706,496 of record BSBM01000091.1, on the reverse strand, counting down.
CCTGTATGCATACAGTGGCTATCTAGATGCCTTCCATCTCTACCAGAACATACTATCGAGAGTGTGCACAGCTCTCAGCATGTCAGCAAAGAGGTTTCATTCTAGATAAGCTACAATGGAATGTTTTGTCCAACTTACCAATCATATGCATATTAGTAGTATACTGTTCAATGCTCTATGAATGTTTACACTCAGCATGAATACAAATATGCATACAATCTATTTACTATTTCAAATAACAACTCAAATACTTATCTTTTATGTTTGTGTGGTTGCCTCCTGCTTGATCTTCTAAATGTCTTTTGAACTTCTATTCATTCTGTACTACTGTGCATGCTCAAGTGTGCACTAGTGTTATCCTCATGATATCATACACAAACATACATTCATTAGTATATTCTCAAAACATTCTAATTCTAAATAATCTTGAATATGTATAGTCATGATCATTAGTATTCATGGTTTCAAGGAAGTCTTCTTTTACTCATTCATATTCTTGTTTGATCATAGTACTCTTCTAGTTAATTAAATCATCAAGATAAGAGACATAATATGCATAAACCCTTGATTACTAACTTTATGAATAAGCATAACCAATCATACCAAGTATACTTATATAAGGGATCCTAACACAAGGCAAGATTCTAACTTGACATAAGAAAACATACCTAGATTAGTATACATGCTTAGTTATGTACAACATACCTAAACAATCTCTTCAATGATTTAGAGATCCTGAGCTAGAACCTGCATGTCTCATAGGTTAAGCATAATATAACAAAGTCATACATACCTCGTAAGTAGAACAAAGATTATGGATGAGTCTTTGTCTTCATGTCGTCATGGTCATGGAACTTGATTTGTCTTTTGTGATGTACCTGTATCTTGTTAGCAGACAACATCAACCTCACACAACACCATAATGCATTAGTACAATCATATAGCCCTAATCAATGAATGTCTTTGATCATTCACATGCATTCATACTGTTACCTGGGTGATAAGACAATTCTAACATTAATCAAGATTGTACTAATAAATAATATGAAGACAAACACATTATGAACTTAATTAAGAATCAGATTTCAAGACATACCTGAACCTCCTTAAGTCATACCTGTCGAGACTTCTTGTAGTCTTCTTATGTAAGGTATTAGCCTCAACTCCCCCTGAAACTTGATCTGGAGCTTGATTAGGGTTTGCTAGAGAAACCCTAAAAATTCAATTTTTGACTTTCACACTTCTGAATGGATGGAAGGATGTGTCTTGCTGAGCTGATCAAACTAACATACTTCAATTTTGAAATCTCCAAAATTTGACCCCTCAAAATTGCCTTTGAAACTTCTGGATCTTTTGAACAGGAACCCGAACTAGGGTTTGATGAAGCCCACCCTTCTGTCCAATCAAAAGGTTCGATCCAAGGCTCTAAACTCTTATTTTTCTGAGGAGCTTCCAGCCGTGGTTACTTCAAAAATTCCAACTTTTGCTGAAGCCCTAATTTTCCATCTTTCCGATCAAAATCCCGAACTGGGGTTTGATCAAGCCCGGTCTTCTACCCAACCAAAAAATTCGATCTTGGTCTCTAAATTTCAATTTTCCTAATTAGCATTCATCCGTGGATTTCGATTCCAAAAATTCTAACTTTCTCTGAAACCCTAAATTCTGGAAGCCATGAATGAAGGTGCTCCAAAAATAATTCTGTTTTGACAGAAATATGTACCTGATTGTTCTGCTGTAGCTCCGAACTTTTCTCTCCACAGGGTCTGAAATTTTTTTTTGTGGTAGCCTGACCTGTGATCTTTCCATCCCGACAGGTCTGACCTCAATTAGAATTTCTGAGAGAGAGTTATACCAAGTGTCACAATGTGACCTGTTTATGGGATAAAACAGGAGAGTGAACTTGTACGGAGTTCCACATGTCAGTAGTTCAACTTCGGCCTCTGAAAACGTTTCTTGAGATAGTACCATCTATGTACTACCTATCACATTTTACGAAATTTCATTTGGAGCTTCCTATCCCAAGTTATGCCAAGTGTCGCAACGTGACCTGTTTATGGGATAAAACAGGTGAGCGAACTTGTACGGTGTGCAACGTGTCACTGGTTCAACTTCGGCCTCTGAAAACGTTTCCTGAGATAGTAAAGTCTGTGTACTACATGTCCCTTTTTACGAAATTGCATTGGGAGCTTCCTAGCCCAAGTTATGACCTTTTTTCCTAGTTCACCCGATTTTGACTAAGATATGGAAGAGGCAGAAACCCTAACTTGTACTGATCATAACTTACAAAGTACAATGAATCGGAGGGTTCCCTTTGGATACAAGATACCTGGAGATGTTATCTACGACCGATAAAGGTTTCAGATCCTGAACCTTTGCCAAAATGGATTTATGGCGAAAGTTCCACGATGACTAGTTTTTTCTATATAAAACCCTAACCTTCAAATTGTCGTAAGTAAAGCAAGTGTCGTAAGTGCCATACATTGCCTTCCTTCAGGTTAGCTCTAATACCATGTTAAGATTTAATATGCTAAGACAGAAAATAGCAACATTGCATTCCATTTCACAATAATAGCATATACAAGATCACTGAAGAAACAACAAGCACAGCATAAACACAAGAGACACAAATTTATCCTGGGAAACCCTCATGGGGTAGAAAACCCAGTAAAGCTTCCTCAATATAGATGACCAGCAATATACAAAGATGTAACCCTGAGCATAAGCTCCTCCTTCTCCATAGAATACCTCTCCTCCACAAGTGCGCCACTCTCAAGTGAGTGAGTGTGTGTCAAATGAGGAATACACCTCCTCTATTTATACACTACTCCGACTTGTCTTTTACACAAGTCATGTAGGTTCGTATTTAACCATTGGGTTAAATACCCCACTACAACTGACTGGGACGACCCCTCTAGGGTGGTCTAATAACCCTTTGACCCACATAACACATACAGGGCTGACCCCCACTAGGGAAGTCTAATAACCCAAGTTACCACATTCTGACGGAGGAATAAACATCTCCGGATATACAATAAGATCTTCATGGAGGAATGAAACATCTCCGGAATAATAAAGTACAATTATAATATTCTTTGAAGTTACAATATCTCAACAGTTATATATATAGTCACTGTTCTTGTATGCAGTGAGGATATCACCGCAAAAGAGACTATTGGTCCTGGGAGTAGAGGGATTGCTCTTTGGAGTTCGGATGTTATCCAACATTGAATATTCTTCCAAACAACCTCATTTTGTCCATAAATGCTATCGTTATTATACACGCATGTTCAGCCGCAAAATTATCAATGTTGCCAGAGAGCATTTCGACGTTGCTCTGTGGTTTTCTAGGCTCGACAACATGGAAATTAAAAAATTTCTGGGTGTATTTGAATGGTTGAAAAATGAAGAATTTGTATTTATTTGGGGTCGAGATCAACGCGAACCTAGTACTATTTATAATCACTCAATGTCTGCATACTATAATGTTGGTGAAGTACCGAACATATACAAAAAGTCCTTCAAGGATGTACTTATCCAATATGGAGATATATATAAACAAATGGACATGTTGTTTATAGATGAAGGGCAATATCAATCAGCAGATAATAGCAAGGAAAACTGCTTGAAAATGCCAACTAGTTAGAAATTTGACGGTTCACAAGAGAGTGATATAACTATAAAAACAATGTTGTGTGCTCTGTTGAATTATCTCGGGCCTCGTTCAAAAATGGGGCGTTGGTTAAACACATTGCATTTGAGATGATCGTCATATTGTACAAAACAAATTCATTTAGTGATTTGTATATTTTTTACAGTTATTCCTACATTTAATTGATGTAAGTTTTATTGCACAGTTCTCATCTTATTTATGGACATCATACCATGTATCTGGTAATGTGTTTAAAAAATTGTTGAACATGAAAGCAATATACTTAGAAACATTGAACCATAATATTTTATTGACTGGTTTGTGTGTGTGTGTTTTTTGTTTGCAGATAGTACTAGAAGATTTGTTTCTAGTAAACCATTGATCATTTTTTATTTCAATTGTGTTTTGTTACACTCAATACATAGAAAACAGAAACTCGGATTGCGACGACCACCGAACATCGAAACATCAACAAAGTATTATTTTATACGCCCAAGCTTAAAGGAATTTTTTGAAAAATGCTTTCGTATTTTTGAGGTTGGGGTATGGACATCTGCTCAACGAAAAAATGTTGATGAGTTTTTTCCTAGATTATTACAAAGAACAGAATTGAAAAGGGAACAATTTAGATTAATTTTAACACAGGAAAATTGTTCTTCCGTACTCAGAGAGGGTTTTCAGGGTGTTGGAAATCCTAATGTATATCGCAAGACTTTAAGTATAGTTTGGGACACTTTGAACCATGGTTGGGATCGGACAAATACTGTGATTGTCGATGACTCCGGAGAAAAACATGTTTCTAATGATGAAGGAAATTGTATTATAACAAAAACTTATAATTATTCCGACGATGTCAATGACACATTTTTGTTAGATAAATTATGGCCTTGCTTTCTACACCTGGATGGCGTGGGCGATGTGAGGCCAATTGTGAATAAAATAAACATGGAAGTATTTTTTTAAATAATACACTTGAATGTTTGTTTGTACTAGTATGTCCAATTTCACTATGATTATAATTCTTGTAAAGTGTCGAGTTTGGTTTCCGAAAATGTAACTCTGTTTAAATTGTATTGTTAAATCATAAAACATATAAATCTGTGTGCTTGATTTATCATTCATATGATTTATATGCAGGTTATGCACCAGTAAATTTCTTTACTTGATTCATATTGTTTCACATTCTGCAATTACATAACAGTCATTAAAATCATCATATTAAGTTAATTTGCTAAGTTAAGTTATTAAGCATCTAATTAACAGCTTCATAACTAGGCTTATGCCTATCATTCTAAGAACATACAGGAGGCATCCATCCATCAATGAGGTTGTGACAGCATAAGCATACATGTATTACATAAATGGAGTTTAGCCATTCATCATTCACATACAAAATTAATACAGCAGATAGCTTATGCAATTGAAAGAAACCTCATTCATGAATATATATTAACCTTCTAACAGGATTAACATAGCATATTCATGGCTTACATTTATTTACACATAATTTCATTCCACATATTGAACATATCAAGCATAATTAGATACATGAACATTATAATCCATTTTTTTTCAAAAGAAAAAATCATACTATTCTTATTCAAAACTGAATCAAATAGTACATGATGTTCCATGAGGTTACTTGACTCACTAGAGAGCCGAAGTAAACCAAATATTGTCAAAAAGACTTCCTGGAAAATTACAATAATTTCTCAAAAACAGTCTGAGAATTTCATCCTTCTGCCAGAAAAATAAAAAACTTTCAGCTATTTAGAAACTTAGCCCTTCTAGGTCAAAAAGCAATCCAAAATATGGCTTAGTCAAAGAACTTTACTGATCCCTTATCAAAACATAAGTGATCAATAATTTCCTCCCAAAACAAATAACCAACTTCTTTTTTCATTGCATCTTTTGAAAGCTTATCTGCATCGATGTTGTGCTGCCTATATATATGATCAATAATTTCCTCCCAAAACAAATAATCCAAATTTTGTTGGTGCATGCTATATGTTATTTCGTTACAGATGTAATAATTGTATTTCTCAGACCGAAAGGTTCTAAGCAATTTCCTGGAAATTCATTACAGTTTATCATTATGGGATCTTTAATGCTCTTCTTAGACATAAAGACCAATATGGGCAAATTGTTAGTCGTCATATTCCATAGAAAAAGTGTTGCTATTCAATTTCTAGAGGGTAATCTTGCTATGAGTGAATTTTCATTTCCTAGTTGTGTTGTGGTTAAACCCACATTAGTAACCTTGCTATACTCAATGTGCCAAATCAAATATGCCACGTGTCACAATATCATCGTTCCACTAGTCACCCTAGGATATCATTGTTACAATTCCCTCCTAAATGAAGGGTCGACCGACCCTTCTTATTCCCAATATTATTTTCATAATAGTTAGACACTGCAAGAAGGGTCAGTCGATCCTTCTTGTATTATCCATTATGGCTGTATCTAAATTGATGGATAAAGGTTTTGATAATTAACTATGGAAAGAAGGGGAGGCAGATCCTTCTTGCCATAAACCGGAAGTCGAGAAAAACCATTTTTATATGATATAACTTCCAAGGTGTTCTATTTTTACAATTTCCTTGTAATTGAAGGGTCATCCGACCCTTCCTATTCCCCGTATTATTTTCATATTAGTTTGACACTAGGGAAGAAGGGTCGATCGACCCTTCTGAATACCAATATTCTTTTCATAATATTTCGACACGGCAAGTAGGGTCGGTCGATCCTTCTTGTGTTCTCCATTATGGATATAGCTAAATTGTTCTATTTGACGTCCATGAATTTACATTTCCCCTCAGAAATTTTAATGCTTGTTATACTATACCCTATACCCTGTACTTCTTAGTAATTAATCTTGGCCATTATGTTGTGTCGCTCTTGCACTGCTAGCAGGTTCCTTCACCGGCTAGCTGGTTGCAACTCTGGTACCTTGGCCCTCTACGCATTCAAAGCAGCCCCATTCTCTCTACTTTGTGTCTACTTGGAAGCTTCCCCATTCTCTCTGCTCCGTCTGTAACTGGGGAGCTTCCCCATTCTCTCTGCTCCGTATGTAACTGGGGAGCTACCCCATTCTCAAGGAATAATTCCTCCCAACTCATTTATGAGGGAATTGTGCAAATATTCAACCTATGAAGTATAGGCTATGAATTCATGTATATCCAGAATTGTGAAGACTACAAAAATACTAAGCACAAGAAAGGTAGGCCAACCCTTCATTAAAGCTGGAAAAAATGGAAAAAACGACCCCTGGAAAAAACTCGTAGTAAAATCCACACAGCATGTAATTTTCGAAGATGAAATATAATAAAAGGAAACAGAAACAAAATCAATATATTTATTAATTCCGTCGAGTTAAATCTAGGCCGTAAGATTAAGACAAGTCGATGGCTGCAATCTAATCTACAATGCATGTCGCAGATCCATTATTTAAACTCTTCCCGCAATCTGCAATCATGTATAACTAGATAGCCACTTCAACAAACTATAGCATAATATGATGGTGCGTGCATTTTTCTGAAACCATGAATTATGGCGAGCATTCTATCAGAGCAGTTTTGACTACTTTTTCCATACTTTCTCAATTTCCAAAGTTTCACAAACTTGCCATACTTTTTGAGAATGATGTCAGATTGCAACACTGACTAAATGATAGCACGGTAGCACCACAAAACCATCTTGTGTCTTTCCAACCTCATGACACATTCCATGTCATCATAGATGCCATGTCATCATACATGCCATGTCATCACTTCCTTTGGCGTCAGTTCTCTCTTTGAGGCTCACACGTGTGAGATATTCCCTTTCCAAAATAGAGATTAATTCATGTATAACCATAATGGTCAAGAATGGAAAAATATAAATCACAAGAAGGGTCGGCCGACCCTTCTGGCAATCTGAAACTAGTATGAAAATAATATTGGGAAGAAGAAGGGTCGACCGCCCCTTCATTTATGAGGGAATTGTGGAAATATTCAACCTACAAAGTATAGGCTATCAATTCATGTATATCCTAAATGGTGAAGACTGCAAAAATACTAAGCACAAGAAGGGTCGGTTGACCCTTCAATTAAAAGAGAAATGAAATACAATTAATCTACGAAGGTTGGGGCAACATTTCCCCACTACCGACTTCCGTAGTATGTGGCGGCAATCGGGACATTGCCTATGATATTACATGTAAAGAATATATTTCCCAACTTCTGATTGTTGACAAGAAGGATCGGCCGCCCCTTCTTTTAGTAGATAATTGTGAACACCAATATCCGACAACTCGCCTGTATCCAGAATGGTGAACACAAGAAGGATCGACCCACCCATCTTGTAGTCTAGTACTATTAAATAATAGTAGGAAGAAGAAGGGTCGGTCGCCCGTTCATTCATTTATGTCGAGCCTCGTTCAAAAGAAAAAGTTTGGTTTTGGAACCTGGATTTTGGCACTTTGGAAATGGATTTTGCAGTTTTGGAACTGGTTTGGTCACTTTCAGAACCGGATTTTGCACTTTTGGAACCGGTTTTGGCTCTTTAGGAACCAGTTTTGTCACTTTTTGAACCTTGATTTGGCACTTTCGGAATCGGTTTTGGCAATTTTGGAATTGGTTTTGGCACTTTTGGATCTGGTTTTGGCACTTTTGGAACCTGGATTTGGCAGTTTTGGAACTAGATTTTGCTTGATTTTGGAGTTTATAAAGGCAGTTTTAGCCCCGTCTTCAAAGTGACTTGAATATTTTAGACATTGATTTTCTCACCTTAAAATTTAGAACATTTACAAATTCACACTTTTCAAATCAGAAATTGCATTTGTTTATTTTAAATTCACACTTTTTGAATTGAAGTTCATAGTTTTATAACAACAAACTACAATTTAAGGTTCATAAGTAGTAAAAAAACACACCATTCCAATAGAAAAACACCCTTTTCAAAGCAAATATTGCCACTTTCAGAAAGTCCTTTTCAATTGCATTTTTTAATTTTAAATTCAACTTCAGAATAATATAAAGTCGCTGAACGTTTTAGAACAAAGGAGAGCAATGATGCATGGAATTAAGTTGGTGAGCTGAAATTCATCGAGGAAGAAACAGAAACGATTGATAATATTCTGTTTTTTCATTCTATGGAGCTAGAAAGTCTCAAGATTTTTGACTGTCATGGGACTGACTATAAAATGTAGTGGAAATGGATGAGGTGCACATCTTTAAAACGAGTAAAACAAATTATGCATAGTTAGAAGAAGCTGACAGCATGATCTGGAGGCACAGAGATTCGAAGATAGCCTAGACACGACGGTATTGCATCTCTCTCGAATACCTGCATAGAAAAAAAAATAACTGTTTATCACGCTGCCGTAAAAAGAAACCATTTCCAAAAAATGCAAAAATAATCATTTTATTGCAGCGAACGCGTGAGCACACATATCATCATGCACAATAAAAACAGAGAAACTATTCCTAAATTGCCAAGTGCACCATAACAGTTGGTCTGGGCATCTCGCTTGGACGGATTAGCTCCTAACACAGTTGGTCTAGGCATCCCTCTTAGACGGGTTAGCTCCTAACACCGTAGTTAGTGGAAGCAAAGGCATTCAACCAATGAAATATACTTTGCAAATGATAAGAAAACACTTAAATTAGACGTGTGTATAATAATGACTACAAAAATTATTTCTTACCGAGAAAAACCTTTTGTGGATATGTAGTCTTTCAAGGTTAGGAAGTTGCTCCAATAAATTGAGAAGAGGAAGAGGCTTCGGAATATGGATATCAAGATTCTTCAATGATTTCAAGCTACCTATTATCTCCCCAAATTTCTCTATAGGAAAATGGTCCAATAGATCCATTATATCAGAACGTTTCTTCATCTACCATCTACCTATATGAGAACGTTTCTTAATCTCCCTATGTCCCCTCCTAGTTGCAGGAACATAATGACAAATCCATGCATACCCAGGGAATATAAGGCGAACAAACTGAAAAATTCCATTTCAGTTTGTTGTGAGTGGTCACTGTGTTGATGGATTAGCCTATATATAGTGAGTGGCCACTGTGTTGATGGATTGAATGGGATGGGAGTCTGGGACGGATGGGGAATGGTAATTATCATAGTATGTAGGGATCATGGTGGTCAAAGATATCATCTGTAGAGACTACAGATTTTGCTGGAGTAATCGTACACGTATCACTCCAATCAATTCCTTGAAAATCCAACGGCCAACATGCTTGTTGCTGGTGCACTAAATGGCCTACAGCAGGCTTAATAATATTTGTTGTAAATGATGGATTGTATCACTCGTGTGAATAATCTCATCATGCTTTCATTCCACATAATGTTTATGTCTTGTCACCAACAAAGTCTCTAGTTGGGGTCAATGGTAATTATCACAGTATGGTAATTATCATAGCATGGCCGGATCATATGCTGGGCGCATGAAACCATTTGGGTTTGATGGTCGATTAGAACATGAAACATAGGCACAAAATATTCAAAACACAGTCTTTGCCTTCGATACCTTTGTTTTTGGGGGATTTAGGTGCCAATATTTCCAATCCATAGGTCTCAACGATTGCAAGTATCTAGATGATTCAACTTGAATGACCAAGATAATAGGGTGTACCAGCAGCTAGAGAGGCGGTGATACTGTGAGACCACAAACGATACTGTAATTATTCACTTCCTCTTCCAGTTCGCCCAAGCATATTTAAAACATAGTGTTTAATAGAGAATAAAACGTAGCATGGATTCAGTGGTGCTCAGAGGAGAAAATATTCTATACGAGTCAATACTATAATTAAAATATATTTCTAATACTCAATTTTCCAAATCAAATATGCCACGTGTCACAATATGATCCTTCCACGTGTCACCCTGGGATACTAGATATCAACATTTAAACAACAAAATTTATAGACATTTTGCTTCAAAGGCTTGGTTGGCAAGTGGAAATATTCTCATAGAAAGAGCGGCCGCTCTTTCTCCAAGGTCTTCTATTGTTACAATTCCCTCGTAAATGAAGGGTCGGCCGACCCTTCTTATTCCTAATATTCTTTTTCATAATAATTTGACACCGCAAGAAGGGTCGGTCAATCCTTCTTGTGTTCTCTATTATGGATATAGATGAATTGTTGGATAAAGGTTTTCACAATTTACTATGAAAAGAACGGGCGGACGATCCTTCTTGTCGGAAAATAGAAGTCGGGAGAAATAATTTTTATATGTTAAAACATCCAAGGTGTTCTGTTTTGAAAATTGCCTCGTAATTGAAAGGTTGGCCGACACTTCGTATTCCCAATATTATTTTCATAATAGTTCGACACTGCAAGAAGGGTTGGTCGACCCTTCTTGTATTCTCCATTATGGATATATCTGAATTGTTGGATAAATGTTTTCACAATTAACCACGAAAATAAGGGGCGGCCGATCCTTCTTGTCAGAAAACAAAAGTCGGGAGAAACCATTTTTATATGTTATAACTTAGCCGACTGACTGGCTATTCAAACAATGAGTGAATATTTTAGACATTGGACTTTTCACCTTTGTAGGTAACTTCATTTCTGAAGCAAGGGATTGTTTAGGTACCTAAAATTCATGACCATTAGAGGTATGTACAGGTTCTAATTGTGAGGTTGTAGATCCTAGTGATTGTTTGTTCACTATAGAAATTGAATAAATATTACATTGAACAATACATGCATCAACATTGAATAGAGTTCCCACACAATCACCCTTAGCAAACACCATAGATTACTAGACCATTTTACACCTTTTGTTAGATAAAAGGAACCTGACACGAAAATGAATAAGTTTTCTTAATAATACTAGGTTACACACAAAACCTGGAATGCGTAAAACTCCATTGATCCTCTTCACTATACCACCAAGGAATTTGATCAAGACTCTGCAATGACAAACTATCACTACAAGAAAAAAGGTCATTGGTGAGGGTCCAAAAATTTCACCATAAGCTCATTTGGTGATAGTCAAGAGGGGTCCCGTCACCAAAACCTGAGCATCTCCAAAGGCACCATTACCTTAAGTGGGGGTATGTGGTGACATTCAAGGCCCACCACCAATAATTATGATTATTCCAGGTTGTTACCGTCACCAATATCTATGAAGTGTTGGTGACGGACCTGCGTTGCCCCTCACCATTTGATGCATATATGGTGACAATCAATGACCAATCATTGGTGAGGGTTGAGACATGTCACCATAATCTCATCGGTGATGGTGAAAAATGAGGACTTCACCAAAATGTGAATGTCACCAAAGGCTGTGTCCCCAAAAGTAGAGGTGGTGTGGTGACATTCAATGTTCGACACTAATAAGGATTATTAGTGACAAATTGTTACATCGTAATCTTCCACCCTATGAGCATCAGCATTATTTGGCCTGTAGGATCCATTTCAGTGACTCAGATCCACTTATATCCTTCAGAGATACTAGTTTGCCCTATTTTTATCCCTACCCTCATGTTGTATCACTATAGCATGCGTACCCGCAAGTTGCATCACTATAGCCCGCGGGTATCAAGTAAAATGGTAAAAACCACTACTTATTACTTTTTACTCCTAGAAAGTGGTCATTGGGTGACCTTTGGCTCTCCATCTGACCGAGTAATGCCTCGATGTGTCCTTTCACCTACCTTTGAGAGGACTATATATTGAGCACATATGGATTATGGACGGGAGAAAAAAGAGAATAGCAAGAGAACTCTAGTGGATTTTTGCTCTATCTTGAGTCTACACTCATTGATCCTAGTAGCTGTGAACCGTTTATGTTCACCTTCCAAACTCCTATCTAGTTTGAGTTTTCCATTCATGGAGGATTGAAGTGGTGGAGGCACAAGTGGATTGATCTAGATCTTGGTTCAGATTGGTTTCCAGAAAGAGGTCGTATCACTTTGTACTTCTTCTTGTTTATTAATAGAAATACTCATATTCTCGTCCATTCATGGTGTGAATGTTGTTTATTATATATTGGGTTACATTTGCTTATGATATTATGGACCATTGTTATTGATAATGTTAATGTCATTTATATATTATATGTACTTGTTGGATATTGGTTGTCAAGACTAATTTACAGATTTCAAGTGCATGGATTGAAAGCTCCAACGGGGATCTACATCAAACGTTTGGATCGAGGTTGGTTACATTTATCCATTATCCTAACATTGTCATTTATAATAGCATTGTTTTGAGAATTGAGTTGATTTATGGTAGTCATCTGTCTGTTGTGGTATTCCCAAGCCATAGTGAGTTTTCTCCAATACAGAAATGGCGACTCCGCTGGGGAAAACATCCATGTTTGGGAAATGTTTTGAGTATTAGTCCTTAATTAGAGTTGTTTTTTATCGAAGCTTTGTGTCACTCATTGGCCGTTAAGACACACTGCAGAAAACTTGCTTTTTATGAGCTTCTGGACTCTTTATTTGCCCATTTTCCTTTCCCCACCCATGGGCTAGCTTAGCTCAACTCGCGTATACGCGCTTCTGTTTACTCTAGTGCTTGCGGGTACCTGCAGGTATTCCTTCGACAGTAGCGTGTAACTCTGGCTTTTGTTGGTTTATGCCTATTGGTTGTTGTTGGGTTGGCTTTGGTTGTTCCTGAGTCTTTGTTGGCCTCTTTCTTGACTGTTTCACGCCTTGGTTGTGACCAGAACTCTTCGTTTCTCTTGGTTGAGCCTTCTTGGTTTTTTACCAATCTTCGGATTTAGCCTCTTGGTTTTTTCCTTTTGAGCTCTTTCCTTTAGCTGAGTCTTGCTGTTTAGGACTTGTTGGGTTGTCTTAGTGATCTTCTCGGCACTTCAATGACTGAATAGTAGGCTTTTGCTTGCATTTTTTCATTCCATTTATATTGAAAAAATACAAAAATATACATTTAGTTTTTTGCATTTTCCTTCTTGTTTATAAGTGAAAATACAAAAATATTTTACTTTCATGTACTGTATCTTGCATTGAGTGCTTGTTGCCTTCATCTAGGTTCTTCTTGTGCATCGAAAAGATAAAAGATTGCATCTTTATTTCGGAATTGTTGGTTGATTTTGCATATTAGTGACATTGTTTTATTGGATAGATGAGTCTAGGATTGGACGATTTTGCATACTATTGAGTCTACACATCACTAGTTTCACGATCATATCCCTTGAATAACCACAGCCACTAAAATTAACGCTTAATCTTAAAATTGATTAGACTGATTTTATTTATAGGGTACACCAACTAGCATAGGCTTAGAGTCTTGGAATAGATCATTGTGAGTTAACAATCCAAGACTACTAGATGAAACATTAGGTGTCTGACCAGGGAGTGGAGGAATCCATGGTATAGATCGGTGTTCTCAGGAAGCTCTACTCAATCCAGAGTTAAGCACGAGGTCATGGGAGGTTGGTTGAGGAGATATCCCTATGATACCGGCTGAACGTGGGAGATATATCCAGGATTTGTTTGTATCTGGGGGTACCGGAGGTTCGTCCTCTTGTGCTTCGGGCTTAGCTACCATGCCCATACGACGGGTCCCACCTGTGACTGTCCCCCTGAGCATTGGTTATATTACGGTGACCATAGTTTCCTTACCTAGGTATCGCACAGGGTACTTGCAGTGGCTATGTTTGTGTCCTGAGTCAGATAGGGATTAGACAACACAGTTGTGTTTGTGGAGTGGACTTGACCCTGTACACACAGTGAAGCCTAGGTGTCTCTATAATTGATTATGTTACCTCCGGCTATAGTCTGGGAGTCTCAAGCCTCTCCTAGGTGAGACATACCAGCTCTAGTGTCGGGAGCTCATTTAGCCACTCCGTTTGTCTGCTCTTGGTTGTAGTTTCTCTAGGTGTGTGCTTTTGATTTACTATTTTTTGATCGATAGTTGGCCTTTAGGGGACGTCTTTATTATATATTCTCTCCGGAGATATCATAGCACGGAGCCCTACTCTCCGCCGGTCCCGTCGATTGGCTGGTTTAAAGCCAATCGAGCTTTCACTTCGTATTGCTAGAGGATGTCGGAGGGCTCCCTCTGAGTCTTCGGATTCTTATGAGACTTACATCCAAGACGTCATGACTGCTACACATCCCAATACTGAGGAAAGACCTTCGACTCCTTCGAGTAGAGTTGACCATACTTCCGATCCCCATACTCCTCATGAGGAGTGGGGAGGTGATCCACCTGAGACTCAACCTGGTTCTATTTGGCCTAATCCACTTGATCAAGATCCGTTTGATCCTTCGAATCCAGATAATTATCTTTACGGAATGCTTGACTTACCCGAGGACGAAGAACAAGACGAGCCTTTCGTTCCTTCGTTTCCACGCAATTATAGATATGGGATGCCTGATTTACATGATGACACTGGCCCTACAATCAACCCCACTACACTCTCTTTTGGTATGCCTAGTCATAGTACTGTCAAACCTTCCACTACAGTTGGTAGTCATGCTGGCACTAGTCAAAGTGTTAGCCATACTATACCCACTGGGGGCACTACCCCCGCTGGGGGCACTACATTGTCCACCCACACACATAGTATGGGGACTGGTCAGATACCTAACAATCCTAATGTTGGAAGATGACCACCTCCTAGGATTACCCAACCTAGTCGGAACATTGTTCGGAACATGACTCGCCATCCACCACCTAATACACGTGTCGCTACTCGTCAACCCAGGACTACTTTTACGAATGATAATGTTCCTCCCAACCACGGGGGTGGACATATACCGCATACTTTTGCGTCCACTGCCGCCACTAGTAATGCTAATGTAGGGGGTGGGAATATCTCCTATCCACATGGACATCACGCCACTATCCCTACTACTAGTCACACCAATATTGGAGTTGGGAATACTTCTCATGCTTATGGTCATCACACGACTGCTCAAGCTAATCCTAATGATGGGGGTGGGAACATACCATACCATTATGCTCATTACAAAATGGTTCCCGCTATGAATAGTACATACATTCCCCATACTCATGGTGGAAACCCTTACTACAACACAGTCGGTGCTGGCCACCAGTATCACCCACCACCCCAATATGGTTCCCAAAACATGCATATACTTGCTTACTCTCAAATGGGTCAGGTAGGAGGAGGTTATCAATCTTATGGACATGGGAAAGCTTATGGTCCGTCAGGTCCTCATTCTCAGCAGTTTAATCCTCATGGTCAAGCTTTTGGTCCATCTTATAACACAGTTCCGTTCAACCAACCTTTTATGGGGGCTTATAATCAATCTTTCCAGTCTCAACTCCCATTCCTTGCACCCTTGAATCTCCCGAATCTTTCGAAGCTCACGAATGATCTGGTGTGTCACAACCCTACTTGGCCCCCGATCCCTACCAAGCTCCCTTCGTACATTCCGAATTTTGAGGGGAAAGGTGGTGAGGACCTAGGAGATCATGTCACAACGTTTCACCTTTGGTGCTCCTCCAACTCTTTGAATCATGATTCCATTAGATTACGACTATTTCAACGCACCCTCACGGGGGCAGCCGCGAAGTGGTATGTGGAGTTTCCTGGAAACACCTATAGGGGATTCAATGAGATTGCATTGGTTTTCTTAGACCATTTCCAGTTACCGGTTCGTTATGACACTGGTACTGAGTTGTTGTCCACCTTCCGTCAAAATAAGGCCACACATATTTCTGACCACGTTCAAGAGTGGCGTCGGCGGAAGAGATTAGTGAAAGCCAACATTCCTCCATAGTTCTTGTTGGAATGGTTCCTCAAGTCTCTACTCCCATACATTGCTAAGGATGTTTCGATGTCCAGCATTGTGATTGAGGAACAAGCTATCTTGAAATTCCAGCAATTAGATCTACTTTATTCTCAGTCTGGCATTTTGTAAGACATTATTCCTGATGCACCGAGAACAAGACATGAGCCTACGTCAGTTCCTGGACCACATGCCGATGGCATCGTGGGGTCCGCATGCACTCGCCCTGTAGACTTGGTAGCTAATCAAATGAAAAATTTGTCGCTAAACCAGTCTGCTCCTAGACAGGTTCACACCTTGTCCACTTCCACTCCATTGTCTGATGTACACAATGTGCAATCAACGAAACCGTCGGGTAACCAGCAACCTGGTTCTAAGAAAAAGGGGAGAAATAATCGTAGGGGTGGAAAAAATGGAATTAATAACAATAGCAATCGTAATAATCCTCGTAAAGAGAATGCCAACCCTCCTCGGGAAGGCGGTAATGCTGGCGAGGATCATAAACCTAGGCATAAGGTGAAATTCCCTTGCAAGCTTTGTGGGGAGGATCATCTTACTCACTTATGTCCTCAAATTGAAGAAGCATCGAAGCATTTGGCACAGAGCCCAGCTGTGTTGAAGGATCCCCTTCCTCATCATCAAAACATGGCTTCGCATGCTCCCACCACTGGTTATGGTACTAATGAAACGACAACGTCTTCTTCCAATACTAGTGGTTATGGATGTGTGAATATGGTTCAGTTGGAGGTTTGTGTTGATACTCATCAGCGCGATTATGGTGCACCACAACCTAATTTGGGGAATGAGCCTCCCCCTCCTCCTGAAAATTCCTTGCATATCGAGAAGCCCTCCATTATGCTGCAGATACCAAAAGGTGTTCTCAAGCGCTCTATGCATAATTCCAATGCTCGAGCCGCCCAAAACTATTCCATCATTGAAGATTTGGGCCAAACTCCATGTGCCATGTCGGCTCTTAAAGTTTTGCAAGCCTGTCCTTCTTAGAAGCATGCCCTTTTGAGTGTGTTAGGAGTTCAGGATGGGGGAAATCCTAGTGTTATCAAGTTCAATACTACTTATGTCCAGCCTCGCTTACCTTACCACATGGCTTTTCAAATCCAGGTGGTTTGCCTTAAGAGCTTTGTCAAACGTACTATGGTTGATGAAGGTGCCTCCGTGTCAATAATGAAGTTAGCTTGTTGGAAAGCTCTTAGCTCTCCTCCTCTACTCGCGTCTATAACTACACTCACTACATTCAATGGTAGATCTTTTACGCCGCACGGAATTATCCCTTCCCTTGTTGTCTCCTTGGGAGGTAAGTCTGTGCCTATTGAAGTCGAAGTGGTTGATGCGCCCATCGACTACAACCTTTTACTGGGTTGGAACTGGATGTACGCTATGAAGGCTATCGCGTCTACTGTATTTAGAGTTATCTGCTTTCCCCATGAAGGAAAGATTGTGACGATCGATCAGCTGGATTTTTTTGGCACTCCTTCCGCAGCATCCACGGGATCTATAGTCCCGCAAGTTTCTAATTCTCAACCGGCAACTGGGAACATAGGTGTTGGAATGTACCCCTCATTGATGGGAACTTATAATCTTTCTGCACCTATGAATTTTATTAGAACCATTACCGACAATGCGTCTCCTCCTTCGAATAATATGTTATTTTGGACCTCCTATTTAGATGATCCATGGACTTTACCATCCACGAGTTCCACGTCTAGAGAGATTGGGCATGTCGGGATTTCTATGCCTTTATCTATAGCGGAGCTCGCTTACGATCATATCCAACAAACCACTGCAGATCCGGATCTCTCTTCTTCCTAGACAATCGAACAAGATCCCATTATGCTGCCAGTTTGGGCGGCCAACTCACCTTGCTCCCACGATTGCCTTGATGGTACTTTACCATCTGATGAAGCTATCCTTGAGGCCATGTGTGGTAGTGAGAGGCCTTGGGAACATATGCACCATCACTATTATTTCCTTCCCAACCTCGAGCTCGTTGAGCAAGAGGAGTTTAGGATGACTCTAGCAGAGATGGTTGGTCACCCTGTGGCTCTTTTGGAGTTGCATGATGTTTTTGTGGAGGGGTATATGGCCAATATTTCCCCAACCACTTCGATCAACATCTCTCGCACTCCCAGAAAGATAGAGAACATTTACATCAGTGCCGATTGCACTCCTGAGGAGATGGCTATTTACACTTACTTGTTTACAAAAATCCGGGAAGCTTTCGCCTGGTCATATGAGGAGATGCCAGGAATAGACCCCGTATTGTTGAACATGAGATTAGAACGTATCCTGATGCTAAACCGGTTTGACAACGCTTACGTGCTGTGAACCCTAGGAAGGCAGTTGCTATCAAGGAAGAGGTGGATAAACTGCTCAAAGTTGGTTTCATCTACCCTGTTCCCCTTACCGAATGGGTGTCAAACCCCGTTCCTGTGGATAAGAAGCAGGGAACGATCCGTGTATGCACTGATTTCAGAGATTTGAACCGTACATGTCCTAAAGACAACTTCCCCACGCCATTGATTGAACAAATATTGGATGCTTGTGCGGGGAGTGAGATTTTTTCATTCATGGACGGCTTCTCGGGTTATAATCAGATTCAAATCAAACTTGCGGACCAACATAAGATGGCATTTATTTGTCCATGGGGAACATTTGTATATCAGAAAATGCCCTTCGGCCTTAAAAACGCCGGAGCTACTTTTCAACAAGCCATGACTGTTAACACCCAAAAAGTGCTCACTAGCTCATTTACCACATTATATGGCTCATTTGTCCATTTTCCTACCATATTTCCATTAAAATCCTAAAAAATCCCATTAAAAAGCCTCCAAAAGGCTTAAAATGCCTCCAAAAGGCCACAAAACCATCAAAATAGCCTAAAAAAGGCTAAAAAACCCCCTTTTTCCTCCAAAAATAGCAAAAATCCCCTAAAAAGGGAATAAAAATATAAAATAATGAGGAAAAGGAGGAAAAAACCCTATACAGCTGCCCAAAACCATGTGTTTCCTAAAACCATGGGTCAGCACTCCACCACCAAAAAACTATAAATAGGTGATGGAGATCCCTTATTCCATATCCACAATCACAAGCACCCTTACTCTGCCAAAATCTCTCTCGAAACCCTAGTTCACCTTTGAACTATTTTCACCTTGAGAGCCACCTTTGGCCCATTCCCAACATTGGAGAAGGAGAAGGAGCATTCTTGAAGCTTGGAGCATCCTCTTGGACACTGCAAAGGGCTTCACCAACCTTAACACTCAAGGTAACATCAATACAAAGACATTCTTTCATTTTGGTGTTTATGCTTCATGCTTGTATTAGAAATAATTTAATGTTTTGTTTATTGCATAATTAGTTTAATATACTGAACTGCTACTAAGGAGTCCATTCTCCTTAGTAGGTGCTCATTGGCACAAGCTAGGGGTAAAACCCTAGCTACAGTTTTGGCGACTCCGCTGGGGATTGGAATTTCTGGTTTCCGTTTTTAAATTTATTCTTTCGGCTGTCCCTTTCGGCCGCTGCATACCGCGTCTTTTTCCTCTGCAGTCGCGTCCCGACCGCGCCTTTCAGGCCTTTACCCGCGATCCGACCGTGGCTCTCAGACTGCTTCCGACGCTCTGCCGGCGGATTCAAGTCTGTTACCTGCGATTCGACCGTGGCTAATCAGCCTGTTTGCCGCGATCTGACTGCGCCTGTCGGCCTTTTTCCTGCGTCGCGACTGCGGCTTCCTGCCTCTTTCGCGCGTCCCGACTGCGCCTGTTAGCCATTTTGCCGCGACCCGACTGTGTCTTTTTCCAGTTTTCCTGCGTCCCGACTGCCACTGTTGGCCCGATAGCCGCGACCCGACTGTGCCTTTTCCCCTGTTTTCTGCGTCTCGACTGCAACTATTGGCCCGATAGCCGCGACCTGACCGCCGCTGTTTCATTCAAACCCGCGGTCGGCCTGTTCTGACCCGCCACAGACCCGCGGTCTGATTTCTGCTCTTTTTCTGTTTTTGAGCCCAGCCCCTCTTGCTGCAATATTTTCTGCATTTGAACAGCCCTCTGTCCCACCTGCAGCCTACTTCCTTACAGCCTTTCTGCGACATAATTTCTGTTCCTTTTACAGAATCTTTTTAAAATTTCAGTATTTTTATTTCAGAAAATTTTGCAAATTAAAAGAATCAATTTCAGCATTTTTGATAGATTGGAAGTTGCCCTCCCTTGTGGCACTTCTGTTTTTGGGTTCAACACCTCACGAGCACACACTCTGTCACATTAAATCAAGTGAGCCTTAAAAAGTACCTAACTAAACCAACATTCTAACCCCACTTGGGGAACACAAAAGAATCATTGTAGTTAGGTAGGATCAGGGGGATAGGCTTCCAATAACACCCCTTGGTTATTTCACTTGAGACATAGTTGTTGTCCAACTAGGGAACCAAAATCCCCTAGTACTTTTTGGCACGGTCACGACCAGTTTATCAGAGGGCCTCTCCCTTAGGAGGGTTGAAGTCGGGAGACTGGTTCCGGAGGCCTGAGTGGAATACCGCACTCCATTCAGTAACCGAAGGGCTACCTTTCGCGGTTCGCGGGATATCCCTGTATAGGGGTATTGCGGTCAACGAACTAAACGGCAGATTCACTTTTCTGGACGTGTCATGAACGGGGTATCTTAGTTGCCATTCTTCTAGGATTGACTACCCGGTGTCCCTCCCGGTAGGGGGATATCATAGCCACTTGGCTTTCCTACTCATATTGTCTGACTTGGATTTCATCACCTTGCAGAGGATATGTTTAGTTAAGTCAGAATACTTTTAGTTAGGTGTTTGCATGCTCCTTTACCTCCCTTTGGTCTAGTGAGTCCACCATTTTTCTTTTTTAGGAAACCTGCTGCTTGTTGGTATTCTGACCATCTTTGTTGTTACTCCACCTATTGTAGCACAGCTGTTGCAGTGGGTGTTTTGAGTTGGTTGTTGGCCTGAGTGCCTTGCTTTTTAGCTCTCCTTCTGCACACTCGGTTGCATTAGGATTTTTGAGCTGTTTTTATACTCACCTCAACCCACAGAGATTTAGACACCATCTGTCACCATTGAGTCCCCGAGACATTCTCGGCGCCTCAGGGGCGAGCCCCCACAGCACGGTTCTCTCGACACCACTCGTCATAGATTCCGATCATTGTCCGTTGATACCACTCATCACAGATCTAGAGCCTTGTCACTTGACTCCACCCGTCAGCGACGTAGGTCTCCGTCACCAGATAGTGACGCACCTTACTTTACCTCTGATTCTGATGAAGAGTCTGAGAACCCTATTTATACTGCCCCTACTAGCCCCATGGCTGGTACGACTTCCACTCCATTTGTCATAGGGACCATTGGTGGCACATCCACCACTACACCAGTTACTACACCTGTTTTTGGTATGCCCTCCATGGGGCAACCATCTACCGTTCCCCTCACGGTACCTATTCCCACAGCGGGAATACCTATCCCTACTACATCAGTGGCTCACACTACCAATGGTGGTGCTGGACCATCCTTCACTACCTCAGTTCCCCCACTTGGGGGCACCACCTCACATCTTGTCCCTCCACTTGGGGGCACTGGCCCCAACTTGGTCCACAGCACTACTGTGTCACAGCCTTCTTCCAGTTTGCCGTTCATGGCTAGCCTCAACCTCCCTGACCTGGCCAGATTGACCAACGATCCTATTCGACACGACCCTATGTGGCCTCATATGCCTACCAAACTACCCTCTGACATCCCTAAGTTCGAGGGTAAGGCCGGTGAGGACCCACAAAACCATATCATGTCTTTCCACCTATGGTGTTCCTCTAACTCCATCGTGGATGACTCTATTCGCCTCCGTCTCCTACAGCGCACCTTTACTGGCTCTGCAGCCAAATGGTATATTGAGCAACCACATGGGACCCACGCCACATTTGCCTCCCTTGCCTCTACCTTCCTGCAGTTCTTCCAGTTGCCTGTCCGCTATGACGCGGGCGTTGAGATCCTTCTATCTTGTAGACAAAACACGGCTACCCATATCACGGACCACATCCATGAGTGGCGTCGACGCCGTAGCTTATGCAAGATTAAACTAGATGACCGTATCTTCCTAGATTGGTTCCTCAAGTCCCTGCTTCCTGTCATCGCTAAGGATGTAGCTTCAGAAAGACCCCAGTCTGAAGAAGAGGCCATCCTTAAGGCACAGCAGTTCGACCTCATTTACGCCCAGTCGGGTTACCTTTATACCATTATACCTGACGCCCCTCGCGGCGAGTCCTCCCATCATGATGCGCCGGGGGCATCCCACGCTGCAGATGGTATCATTGGCCGTGTTTCTTCGCACCCCCAACCATTTTCTATAGCACGACCTACCCCTGGCCCCGACCTGTCGAGGGCTACCTCCCAGTCTGGAGCAACCAACTCATATGCTCCCATGACACATCACCATTCCCATGGACCTTCATGTCCACCTCAGTGCTTCGGGTATGCGACTCCTGCTTACGCTCCTCCAGTCGCCCCTCAGCCTTACTACCATCAGCAGACTGCCCCGGCTCCCGCGCCTTCCCAAGCCCCCCCAGCTTATTATCCGCCCTAGGCAGCCCCTGCGGCACATCCACAACCTGCTCCGCAGTCCTATCAGCAACCCCCTCAAGTTGCTGCACCTGCTCAGCCTCAACCTACATATCATCCTCCGCAGCCTGCCCCTGCACCTGCGCAACCTCAAAATCCACCTGCTGCCCAAGGGCAAGTTTACGCCCAACATAACCCGCAGCCAAACCAGAATAACCAACGTAACCAGGGCCAACAGAACCACGGCAAAGGCCGTAATCGGGGAAATAACCAACCTGCAGACCAAGCTGGTCAACCGGCTAATCCCCCTGACAACAATAATGCGGCCCCCGCTAATCAAAACCCTGATCGCCCGCCCAAGCAGGCCAAAAACCCCAATCTGCGAACGAACCACCCTTGTTCTATTTGCGGGGTCTATGGACATTACACCCATGCTTGCCCACACTTGGAGCGAGCTCGGCAGCTTTGGGTTGACGAGGCCCATCGCCAAGGGCATGCGGCTCCCCAAGCACCGCCCAACCCCCCCCAACCTCAGCAACCCCCTTTGGTGCTGCAAAACCCCTTACCGACCCAAGGTGTGGTGAACACTCAGCCGTTGGCCCCTCAAGCTAACGTGCAACCCCAACAACAACAGATCACCTACGCTGCCCCTGATCAACCCATGTTTGACTCAGGTACCCGATCTTAAGATGATTATGGAAGTTTTCTTGGATGATCTTGCTGGCCATTCTCGCAAGAGAGTGGACCACCCCAAGCACCTCCGTATGATTCTCGAACGATGTATCCACTACAAAATTCGATTGAATCCAAACAAATGCATCTTTGCTGTTAGGACTGGTCTCCTTCTAGGATTTATAGTTTCAAGAGAGGGTAATAGAGTTGATCCTATCAAAGTTGAGGCAATACTTCAGTTTCCTCCTCCGCGTAATTTGTTACAACTTCAGAGCCTCCAAGGGAGAGCTACTTTTCTACGTCGGTTTATAGCTAACTGTGCTAGTATTACTAAAGGTTTAGCATGCTTATTGAAGAAAGACACACCTTTTATCTGGGATGAGCGAGCCTAGTAGTCTTTCGACGCCCTTAAGAAATCTTTGGTATCGGCCCCTGTGCTTAGTCCGCTGGACTTTACACGAGATTCCATTCTTTATGTGGCCGCGTCTCAAGAGACTATTGGCATGGTCTTGGTTCAGGTAGATGATGCGCTCATCGAGCATGTTATCTATTATCTCAGTCGAAATTTTGTAGACGCTAAGCTAAGGTACACCCACGTAGAAAAGCTGGCACTTGCGACTGTCCATGTAGTCCAGCGGTTACGACGTTACATTTTGCTTCGAACAACCACCGTTGTAGCTCACATCAATCCATTTCAGTTCGTGCTATTACGACACCTTATCGGGGGTAAGTATAATAAATGGATTGTAATCCTTTAGGAATTTGATCTTGATTTTGCTTAGGCAAAATCGGTGAAATCATTGGTGTTCGCTGAGCTTATGTCGGACCTTCCACGACTTGATGAGGATGTCATTCATGAAGATTCGTTTGTGGATGAACACTTATTTCTTATCTTGTCCGAAGACCCTTGGTATGGGGATGTCATTGTATATCTCCAAACTTTGAAGTTTCCTCCGCATTATTCACAAGATGAGCGATAGCGTGTGAGACATCATGCTAAAGATTATACTATCGTCGGTGATACTCTGTATCGTCGAGGAAAGGATTCCATTCTCTGTCGTTGCTTGACTCACGAAGAAGCGGAACGGGTACTTAATGATTTCCATGCAGGGGCATGTGGCGGTCACTTATCCGGGCTTGCTACAGCCCAGCATATCATGCGAGCTGGTTATTTTTGGCCTACCATCTTTAAAGATTGTATTAATGCTGTGAAGAGATGTCACCCTTGCCAGGTGTTTTCTCGGAACATACACTCGCATCTAGCGCCCCTTCATCCAGTCGTCACTGTCGGTCCCTTCACTAAGTGGGGGGTAGATTTAATGGATTGCAAACTAGCTTCGGCTGGGGGGCATCACCATATTATCATGGTCGTGGATTATATTTCCAAGTAGGCTGAGGCCATGCCTACTGTAAAAGCCGATGGTGCTACTGCAACCCATTTCGTGTTCAACTAGATTATCACTCGATTCGGTTTCCCGAAAGAGATTGTCACTGACCATGGCAGTCACCTTCAAAACAAGATGATGGAGGATTTGTCTCTCAAGCTTGGGTTTCATTAGGAACATTCGTCTTCCTACTATCCTCAAGTGAATGGTCAAGTTGAAGCAGTAAATAAGTCTTTGAAGACCATTCTCCAACGTACCATCCAACAAAGCAAGACCAATTGGCATATCATGTTATATCCTACTTTGTGGGCATATCGAACCGCGGTTAAGACTACCACCGGGTTCTCACCATTCCAGTTAGTTCATGGTGTGGAGTCACTTTTACCGATTGAATGCGAAATCCCTTCACTCAAGCTAGCCATAGAGCTCCTCCCTGATACGACAGATATTGAGCAATGTTTAGTACACCTCGAGCAACTTGACAAGAATCGTCAAGATGCCACTATGGCCATTGATGTTAACAAGCATTGTGTCAAGGTTCAATATGATAGGTCTGTCCTTCCCTGGCAATATGTTGAAGGTGACTTAGTACTCTTGTATGACCAAGATAAAGAACCCCTGGGGGTAGGCAAGTTCAATCCCATGTGGCACGGTCCTTACATTGTGAGGCGTGTTCTCGAAAAAGGAGCTTATGAGTTAGAAGACTATGAGGGAGTTTCCTTGAAGAAGCCTAGAAATGGGCTCTACCTCAAGCGGTATTACGCTTGAACCTCTGGTTCAGGCTGATACTTTTGTACACTATTGTATAGTTTTTCTGTACATAGTTTAGCTTGACTTTTGGTTGTTAGGTCTGCTGATTAGCCTCTGTTTGATTGACAGATGTCAACAGGATCTCCTACATTCTTAGGTTTCACAGATGGTGCTAGCCGACATACGCAGCAGCTTGCTTCTGTTGCCTGGGTTATCTTCTCACCTAACCATCTAGTTGCATCCTCAGGAGGTGCTTGTCTCGGTCCTACATCTAATAATGTGGCTGAGTATAGCGTCTTTATTGAGCTACTTCGGGATGCTATTTCACATGACATCCAGTCTTTAGAAGTCCGCTTGGATTCACAACTAGTTGTGTCTCAGCTAAATGGGCAGTACCGTGTACGAGACCCTACATTACTACGGATATTCCTTAAGGCATGACTCTTGGAGAGACATTTCGTTTCAATTACATATATCCATATTCCAAGAAGTCTTAATTATATATCTGATGCATATGCTAACTATGTATTAGATTGGCATTTGTCACATTCATCATGAAGCACATAAATACAAAGACATTCATACATTTGTACATACACACATGTAGTAGAACCGAGAACCAAAGTTATATATATATAAATATGTCCAAAAATGGTAGTGTCATACAAAACTGGAGCCCGTAGCCCTCAAAAATATACATATCGATACAAAAAAATGAGACCCTGGGATATCTATTCCCATCGAGAAGGCCTAGCTGCCTCCTCGATGGGATGTGTCTCATAGAATTATTGTACTACATTGGCCACCCGCTGCAGTAGCCGCACCCACTCACCAGGAACACCCACTACTTGGCACTGCATGGCCTCAGGTAGTCGGGCTACCTCTATATGTGGTACTCGGGAAACCATCCATGATATGTTGCGCCGCAATGTCTGAAGTGTGTGCCCTGCTGCAGCATCTGCTGCCACATCATCTCTACCCTAACGACCATGTCTCGGGAAACTCTCGGGTCTTACTGGGCCTTTGTCGGGGAGCAAGCAGTCACCCATTAGCACATGACACTACTACCACAAATATTTTTTGCATTTCAACTATAATAAAAAAATACATAAAAATTTAATAAACACAAAACCAAAAGAGTACTCACCGATGTCCCTGAATGCTACGCCTGGTGGCAGCGGCATGTCACGATCCTGTCTGAAGTCTATCCCGGCATAGGGATAGTCCTCTATAGCGATCACCTGCTGGTTCCACCAGCGGAAGAACTCCTCAGTATATGGTGATGCCAGGCGGCCACCACCCTGTCGTGTCAGGATCTCATCCCACTGGGTCAGGGATGGATCACAGAGACTGTGAGGAGAGACATCCACCGTCGGGCTAAGCCCTGGAACCCTCTCAAAGAAGAAGCTGCATAGGATGCTACCATACCTGAAGTTTTTGGCCTTCCCCTCTTTTCATTCCATCAATTGTGTCTTCATAGACACCAGTAGAGTAGTACACCAGTCGAATATCGTAGGTTGCATGCATTGTGATGCGTAGAACATCACCAGCCTGGATGCCTAGTGCAGTGCTTTGGATCCAGTGATCCACACCAGGGTAGCCACAATGATCTTTGTACTCAGATCCACTATGGCATTGATGGGGACTTGGCTTCCCACCTCTCGTGTGTTTGCGGGACAATACCGCGCTATGTAGTCCTGAACAGTGATCCCACCACCCACGGTCTGAGACCGAAGGCTGGCCACCTCCCCTCTACGGGACAAACCATTAATGAAATAGATATCCTCTACTTCCAGTGTCAGTGTTTTCCCGTTGAGGATGAAGTTTTGAGCATCCACATCCCAGTAGTCTATCAAATGACGGAGTAATAGTTTTTGGGCCCTTAAACCCCCTATACTCCAGTACTTATACAAACCACATGCTTGCAATGCTTATTGCGCTTGCAAATCATTCCACACGGCCTCATCAACCTGGTCATGCTCTCTTTCCCTCCACTCTAGAACCATCCTGGAGTGCAAAACAAGTAAATTTTGGTCAATTTGAGGATTAAAAATTTCTTCACGGCCGTACCCGCAGGATAATTTGTATACAGTTGCGGGTACCCGTGAGCAGTCTATTTTTTGACTGCGTGTTTCATGCCCTACCCGCGACCCACATAGCTATAGCCCGCGAGTAGCGCCAAAGCCATCTAGGGCTTGGCCAAACGAAAAATTCCACCGACCAAAACTGAAGTAAAAACATTAAAATGAAAGGTATGGAAGTAACCACTAACCTGCTCCGGACGGTTCGCTGAATAGTCGCTTGTAGCTCCCAGGATTGGCAATTGAAGTTTTACGTGAAAACTTACCAAATAACTCCAAATTGGTGAATAGTGCAAATGAATTGTAATTTGGAAAATTTTATTACTATTTATAATTTTATGGACCCACTTTTCTATAGTTTTTGCCATGTTGAGCCGTTATGAACTAATATCATGTCATGGAGTAGTGTTTTTTAAGCAGATTTCCTCAGCGAAAGTTGTTCTGAACCATTTCACACCTACGGTAGGTACGTTTCACACCTGGCATATAGGTTAGATGCCATTTCCGCATGCATTATGAATTTGACCTATTAACCATTTTCATAAACCCTAGGTGCGACCCCGCTTCGTAATTGACACTAAACCTTCACACTTCTTTAGAAGTGTCGTTATGTGACAGTAGCGCTTTTTCGAACATGGGTACCCTAGTTAGAACCCCTTTATGCATTCTGGTGCCCATGCCATTGTTTGTCATTTGGGAGTCCTTTTGTATTCATGCCACGACGTTGCGATAAAGAATCATACTCTACTTTGTCTTATGCTGGCCATCTCCCTTAAGGACTCCCCTTAGTTATATCATGTTGTGATTGCATTGCATCATCCTGCTTGCTGCTTGAGCCTTGTGCCGGCTCCCGCTTACTCAATTGTTAGCCTGGTGCCTGAGCACTTTTCCCCTGTCGAGCCCTGCAGAGCTTATATTTTCCCTTCACAATTTAATGACCTTTTGACCCTGAGGGAACATACCCCCGAGTGTCCACATCCTGCACGCACTTCCTTGCATTGAGCATAGGTATGTTCCACTGCTTGGGACTAGTCTGCTAACTATTTGACACTCGTTCCCTCACCTTTTGTACTATAAGCAATTTTATTCTTTTTCAAGCTTTTCCCAAATATGAAAAAGACGAAAAAAAATCAAATATTCCAAAAAGCCGGATGGGATTATGGTCGCTATTTCTTGTTGGCAGCTATTGTGTCGCCTTTGAACAGAGCATTCATTCCGCTCCATCTATTATGAGTCAGGACTATAGTTGGGCATTAGGAGCTGTACTTGTTTCTCAGTTTACTCCACTGATTGGTTAAGCTTCCAGTCATTATGGAGCCCTCTATAATGCATCCTGCATTACACAGTTTATGTCAAGTCTATGATGCCTAAGTCTATCCATCTGCTCATGCTCTTGTTCAAAGGAAGTCCTGAAACCAGTGTCGGCCACTCCTCAAATCTCTTGACTATTGCATGTCAACCATCCTTATTGAGTCATCCCGTTTCACCTGAGATCTTCCAAATCTTTCAGCATTGCTGGTACCTCATGCTGGTTGATGGGGGATGCCTAAATTCCCTCCTTCCAGCGAGTCTCGTTTCGTCGAATTCAACCCATTTATTCCGGGACTTGAGGCTTAGAGTTTAGTTGAGTACTTTGAGGCTTGCAATCATTAGTGGCAGGTTCTCTCACCATCGACAGTTTTGGGAATACATCAATGTCCCCTGATCGATGGATTCATCCTAGTGTTCAACTTCAACCCATTTATTCACACTCCGATGATTGTGCTCTGTGCCTTGATGCCCATTTTCATTATTGGTGGGTTATCTCGCATCTGTTAACGGTATACATCATTGACTGGTAATTAGACGATGTCTCATTAAGTTCGATCCAAACTCCTTTATTCACTTGATGGGACTTGCACCGTCGAAGACTTGTGTAGAAGACCCTAGGCTATTGTGGCATTCTATATGCTACATATGACTTTGAGTTTACATCTGAGATATCACCTCTCAGATATCAACAGTTTGTACCTCCAGTTTGCACCAGTTGTCTTCTTTTCAGCAGACAACCATATCTTACTGTAGAGGGATCATGGCTATGATCACTTATGACATGTATCCATTATATATTGCCTATTCATGGCCATTGTATCATATTGTTGTACCATACCGACATGTATTCATGGATACTATTGTATTATGACGAGTGAGCTGCTCTTTTCACTTGTGTCTCCATCACTCCACTTCTGAGTTTTATATTGTATTTCAGCCATCGTAGCATCAGTCTCTGACCTCACACATTAGGAGGCATCTGTTACATCGTAATATTCCACCCTGTGAGCATCAGCATTATTTCGCCTGTAGGATCCATTTTAGTGACTCAGATCCACTCATATCCTTCAGAGATACTAGTTTTCCCTATTTTTATCCCTACCCGCATGTTGCAGCACTATAGCATGCGTACCTACGAGTTGCATCACTATAGCCCGCGGGTATCAAGTAAAATGGTAAAAACCGCTACTTATTACTTTTTACTCCCAGAAAGTGGTCATTGGGTGACCTTTGGCTCTCCATCTGCCCAAGTAACGCCTCGATGTGTCCTTTCACCTACCTTTGAGAGGACTATATATTGAGCACATATGGCTTATGGACGAGAGAAAGAAGAGAATAGCAAGAGAACTATAGTGGATTTTTTCTCTATCTTGAGTCTACACTCATTGATCCTAGTAGCTGTGAACCCTTTATGTTTACCTTCCAAACTCCTATCTAGTTTGAGTTTGCCATTCATGGAGGATTGAAGTGGTGGAGGCACAAGTGGATTGATCTAGATCTTGGTTCAGATTGGTTGCTGGCAAGAGGTCGTATCACTTTGTACTTATTCTTGTTTATTAATAGAAATACTCATATTCTCGTCCATTCATGGTGTGAATGTTGTTTATTATACATTGGGTTACATTTGCTTATGATATTATGGACCATTGTTATTGATAATGTTAATGTCATTTATATATTATATGTACTTGTTGGATATTGGATGTCAAGACTAATTTCCATATTTCAAGTGCATGGATTGAAAGC
This sequence comes from Larix kaempferi, assembly GCA_027924585.1. NCBI lineage: Eukaryota > Viridiplantae > Streptophyta > Pinopsida > Pinales > Pinaceae > Larix > Larix kaempferi. The sequence continues at coordinate 31,675,598 of BSBM01000091.1, read as the reverse complement.
TCCAACGGGGATCTACATCAAACATTTGGATCGAGGTTGGTTACATTTATCCATTATCTTAACATTGTCATTTATAATAGCATTGTTTTGAGAATTGAGTTGATTTATGGTAGTCATCTGTCTATTGTGGTATTCCCAAGCCATAGTGAGTTTTCTCCAATACACAAATAGTGACCCTCACCAATTTCAATGTTCGTCATTAATAAGGATTATTAGTGACAAATAGTGACCCTCACCAATTTATATGAAGTTTTGGTGATGGACCTAAGGGCCTCCATCACCAAAACACTAAACGTCGCCAATGACATATGATGAGGGCCTTACAATGACCCTCACTATTGAGGATATTTCCATTAACATATCAATGGTGACAACCGCTATGAGGTTGTCACCGCTTTTCATTTTGAAAATCTCTTGATGATGCGACATAAAGGACCGTCACCATTGCTTATAAAATTGTAAAAAAAATAATTATAATGGTCCTTAAAGGATAATGGTTCAACGTCACCATTGCTTTCCACAATGGTGGCAATGGTGAAAAATAATTGATTAGAAGAGAAGTATTGTAACGTCCCCTTCTCCATAGAACAACAGGGAAGGAAACATTAACAACATACCGGGCTTATGGCATATTTAGCCCCAATAATTTTTGCTCATAAATAACTAACATTTAAAACTTCTATATGCAGATTCGATTCAATATAAACACAGCGGAATTAAACAATACATCTGCACACAGTTTCATCATGCATTCAACATATAAACAACAGTCATTAATTAAAATGCTTGCAGGGCATAGAATTAACATCAAGAATACTTATCTCGAATTATAATGGCCCAAACGACTGGCTACGTGAGAGCAACGTTCCACCCAACCATAGACCTCTGTCCAGCCTGTATTCTTTCAGCTGAGAGATCACCCCCGAGCTGGGCTGTGTATCCACTAAGGAGGAACTAGTTGGCTCACTCACAGTCAAGGTTTCACTCAAACAGCCATGCTAAGCCAACACACGGTTGGGTTTCTCAAGCATGCAATAGGAGATGGAGGAGGATGCTAATCCACTGAGCTCAATCCCAGAGCCACATACCCTTCAAACTAGACTCAGCAATCCCATCCTCTATTCATACATCCACGATTGGATTTCTCACAAATCTGTCACAAACAACCCCAAATCCGTCACTCGTTTTCTGAGCTGCAAAAACTGGGTTTTCCCATGGCTTTTGGGGTAGCTATTGCTCCCAAATTCGCCCCAAGGTTCCTACCAATGGATCCCCCATTGGATTCCTCTGTCCAATACCAAATCGGGACGTTTTTGGCTTCCCAAAACGTGGGTTTCCTTCAAGTCGCGATTTCTGGTTTTCTCCTTGCTGGGAGCTCGTTTTTGGTTGGGCAAAGATGTCCCATACTTCCACAATGGAATGGGGATAAGGATGGAGCAACCCCCAAGATGTAGAGTGACTTGTGGGACAAGTCAAAATATCCCATACCTTCCCATACGAATTTCAGGGCTGCCCATACTCCATCAAAGTCATGGGCTGAAATCTCAACCACTTCCTTACAATTGGCATTAATGTCACCTAAGGAAGTCAATGGGTTCACATAAAGACAAATGGCAACCTATGAGTCACTCCCATAGCCCCCTCACCACTCCCTAGTGGATACACGTGGCCCCTTCTCATTCGTTGCCTCCGTAGCCAGTTTTGGACATTTTATATTGCCTGATGTTTAATTTACATCCTATTACAATTTCCATGGCTTAAGAGCACATGGTATCAAAATATCAAATACTTGCCCTTAAATAAAATTCGGCTTTCACTAGCGGGGCCTTGGCCTTGAGCTCCACGCTAGGAAAACATACATCACATGTACACATTATTTACATTAAAGGCTAATATATCCTAAGGGTCGAATTGGGGGTATTACAAGTATGTCCACTCATTTTTGATAGAGCACCTTCCTTGCTATTCTGGGCATCTTTTCAATTCAGCCTACATAGATTTGAAGGGATAGTTTTCCTTTGTGTTGATTGTACCTTACAAAGGCATATTTCTGAGTTTGTCGGTTGTAGTTTACAGGGGCAATTTTCTGAGTTGTTGGTTGTACTTGGCAGGGGCAGATTTCTGTTCTTGTTGGTTGTACTTTACAATCATAGGAATTGTTACCTTGCATGGATTAGCTTCAACGGGCCTATAAACTTGCTTGCAAAAAATAATGCAGTAGGCCTATAAATATTTAAACACTAAACTATGGTAAATAAAAAAAAAATCTAACTACGATTGCATCATGCCTATTAAAATTTCTGGATCATAATTCTATTGGCCATCATTATTTACGATTTGAGGAAATCCTAGGGACATAAAAATTTACTATCTATACTTAGTTTCATATGTTCCTTCAAAAGAGAATTTTGGAGAATGGATTCAATATGTTGGAACTCATTCCAGTATATCGATTAAAAAACATGCCTGTACCTACTATATAATTTCATGTTGCCTAACCTGCCAGTATTGAAGAAAAATGTTGGGTGTGGATGATTTAAGTGGCCTGCCATGATGCCAAAATGGAAATTAAGTAGTGTGTAAGGTGCCATAAATGAAGCAAAATCAATGTGCCATTGGGCAGAGCTGATTCAAGTTTTTTCCATGTTTGAAACTGCATACAGGGCAGAGAATAGACATGTTTGACACTGCAGAATTGATACAAGGCAGAAGAATAGTCATGATTGATATTGCAGAATCGACACAGGGCAGCATTGGGCGAAGCACGCAGTTGCTCGATGGACTATGACTATCACAAGCAGACTGGTCTTGGAAGCTCCAAGTTACCAGGTCAAAGGAGAGAGCTTTGATCTTCTTAATTTATCTATTCAAATCTAATAAATATTTAAATCCAAAAATCGTTGTAGCAGGAAGAAGGATTTTTATTTTTTTTGGTTTGTTGATTGTTGTAGCAGGAAGAACGTGAGAATGACATTCCCAGCTCAGAGTAGTCATAAGAAGTATTCCAGATTGCTCTCTAAACTATACATGGTAGCACACAGTTAAGGGATCAGTCTCCATCAGGTTTTTTTTTGGAAAATTAGAGTTAATAATTTATGTCAGAGACTAGGAAAAGCTAGCTATCAATGGTAGCTCTCGGTTAAGGGATCAATCTCCCCTTCCATTTGTAATCTAATTCATTTTCCTCTTTTTAATAAAAGCTAATTAACCGTCATTGTTAAAAAAAGAATACTTGAGAATTTTCTCTTTATAATTGTAATGTTCCAGAATCCAAGCATTAGTTTCAGCAGGTATATAAACGTGCTTGAATAAACAACAAAGTAGCATATCCTATGAATTATCGGTGTTATCTCAACTTACATTCATTTTTTAATTCTCATATATAACATAAATGTAGAGCACCTATAAAAGTGCAAAATTCCTAAGATTCATATTGGCATGAAATTACATAATTTTTTTTGGAAATGCTTCGCCAAACTTCCTCTGATGGGTTACATAGGGTAGACTTTCTTTGCTTACCTACCCAATATGAGGTGTAGCTATACCCATCAAAATTGCTTGGGACTAGTACCCGGCCTCATCCCTTTTAAACTCATGTCAGTCAAGTGGAGCAGGTCACAAGTAGAAAGTAACCCTAGTAGATGGTGATGACCAATGGCCTCCTGGAATAAATTGAACACTTGGTTATTATTATTATAACATTTTACTAATTTAAAAAAGCAAAAATATCACATTGTTATAAGTAAAGTAAATAGAACTGATTCACTAACTTGTTTACACAATAACTAAAATAGATATCTAAGCTTTTTTAAGCATCTGGAAACAAGATAGAAAAAGATGATATAAAATGCTGTAACAACAGTTTAATAACGTATATCTACAGGCTTGGCCTAAGCCTGTAAGATTAGTTGTTTTTTACACTTACAGATGCACAAATGGAAATCGGACATATGGGCCTTCTTTGGAATCATGTCACCCAGCTCATCCTCATGTTTGTTCCTCCAAGTTCGTTCTAATGTTAACTGAGGAGCAGATTTATTGCAGACTCGTCACAGAACAAAGGAAGCATAGTTTATGCTTCCATTGCGATGAAATGTTAATGAAGGTCAATGGAAACTAAACAAGCACTATAAATCAACACTATTGAAAACAACAAAAGCACGAGATATTATTCAAAAATCTATTCAAACAACTTTTTTGAACTCCAGCGAAAAGCATGAACCATACCTCAGTCATTATTTCTGCCAGCTGCTTGACAGTGACCTCATTATTAGGATTGCCAACATTGAAAATGTGACTGTTTTCCCTGGAAGGAATTTCCTGAAAAATGAAATAGGTAAGTACTATAAATATATAAGCACCATACAAGATCAGTAGAAATCCACAAAGGATTGTTGTTACTTACCATCATCAAGAGAACAGGTCAGCTAGCATATTGTGCCCCATATGTTTAAAGACTGTTTATACAATTCCAAGCATGCAAAACCAACACAGAACAACACTAATTTTTTCTTTAAAGAAATCTATTGTGGAATAACTCCAATTTAATGATTTAAAAATAAAAAACAAATGCAAAACACAACCAAAAATACACCACTATAAAATGATATAATTCCATACCCAAGTTAACACATCTAGAAAGTCAATATGAAGCAATTACAACCACATAACAGTCCACTTGCTTTCCAAGAGCATAATCAAACATAAAGGATGAGCTATAAATAATCCACTGGATAGTCCAAGAACATCTTAATTCAGTCCAAGACAAAAGATCAAAACTAGCATTTATCAAGAACATCATTCATTCAATGTAAATCCAAACCATTAGTGGCCCAATATGCAAAGTCTGCAAATGTATAAACCATGTAAAGGTGAATATAGCAGAATTGATATGTTTTATTGTTTAATATTCAACCATATTCCTTCACAATCTGAATGGACATAATCCACGTTCACGTCAACATCCACATCGAATATATCTTCTTCATTTACACATTTTGCTTCTTGAAAGTCTGTAACCCCTGACAAATCTGCATAGTCGGGTTCATATGATGTACTATTTATCAATCCTTTTGGAAGACATGTTAACACTACATACCAGTCAATCTCAACTGGATCTTGTACATAGAATACCTGTTTAGCTTGTGATGCCAGAATAAATGGATCATCTTGCCAATGATTCTGACTTAAGCATTTCTTCATATTCACCATTGTAAAACCCAAATCATCAGTTTTAATCCCTCTCTTATTGTATACATCGACCCAATTACATTTGAACAATGTGTACTCCATACAAAAATAGTCCAATGTAATTATTTCTTCTATTACTCCATAAAATGTTGTTTTCTGAAGTACAGGGTTTGGATCTTTGGAACTTGACCTCATCATTGTTTCGGCTTCCAAACACACACCACTATTTTGTGTGGTTCTCTCATTATCCATTCTTTTTGTATGGTATCTATAACCATTGGTTAGGTATCCCTTGTACTTATTCACAAATTTCCTTGGGCCCCGCGCTAGCCATTTAAGTGTATCAGACACATTTCCGTCTCCTTCCACCTACATATTTTCAGTTTTTTTAATGTAGTTAGAACACATACATCCAACCTATGATAAAATATTTAAATTTGTACATGACAATATTAAACATGTAATGATTTGTAAGTACTTATAATATAAATAGTATAAAGTGACCTGTTTTTTTAGCCAACTAGAAAACTGTTGGGTGTGGAGTCTCTGCAATAGAGCTTCATCTTTTTTGGTTTGGGTATATGAGTTGAGAATCTCCATTTTGTGCATCCTAATTTGACATTTATGGACAGTAAAATTGGTTGTTAATGTGTTTTGATAAAATATGAATAAAAATAATTTGAAATGTCAAATACATTATTCTATCCATGGATCTGTGTTTTGTTAAACCACAAACAAACAAAATTTTGAAGGTCAAACATGTTACTTACTCTATCCATGGATCAACAACTTCATTTGTGTGAAATAGAACCCACCTATGGGCTTGTTCCCAACTAATGTTATCCATTTCTGATGGAATTGAAGCAAATAATGGCTTTCCATCAAGAATTACTTCTTCAACTTCATCATCCCACACTTCATTTCGACCATGTGTGGTTCCAATAGCTTCCATACCTTTCAAGTATCCTCCACAAAACTTTATTGATTCCTCCACATTGTAGCTTTCAACGATGCATCCTTCAGCCCTATTTTTTTTCTTAACATAACTCTTGTATACTTTCATACACCTACAAAAAGAGCATATTTTTTAAGTAATGTCAAAAGCTTTGAATAAATTATTCTTCTTGTGGTTCTTGATAGCAAGTAAAGTTCCATGTACCTCTCAAAGGGGTACATCCATCTATATGAAACCGGGCCACAATATCGAATCTCACGTATCAAATGCACATTCAAATGCATCATTATATCAAAAAATGAAGGATGGAAGTACTTTTCAAGCAAGCACATTGTCTCCATGATATCATTTTCCAACTTGTCAAGGCTCTCTATTGAAACCGATTTTGCACAAATTTTCCTATAAAAGTAACAAATCTTACAAAGCGTCTTTTGAATAGCAATTGGTAGCACATGGCGTAGAGCTACTGGGAGAAGTTGTTGCATTAGAACATGGCAATCATGTGCTTTCATTCCACGGAACTTAAGCTCTTCCATAGATATATGATTTTTTGGATTAGAGCTATAACCATCTGGCACTTTTAATGTGAAAAGAACATGACATAAGGTCTCTTTCTCTTTCTTTGAAAGAGTATGCAGTGCGGGTGGAAGGAATATTTTTTTTCCTTTAACTTCTGGCCATAGTGATTTTCTCAAACCCATTTTTTGCAAGTCATCTCGTGATTTCTTTCCATCTTTGGACTTCCATTTTATATCCAAAAGAGTTCCAAAAATGCTTTCACGCACATTCTTCTCCACATGCATTACATCTAAATTGTGACGTTGTAGGTGTTTCTGCATTCCAACACATTGAGAATATTGGAAAATTATTTAATATGGAGGAAATCATAAACAATGAATTCAATGAAGACATCTAAGCACAATGACGTCATATAAGCATGCAATGTATAATAATTAGGAATGGTTGATGTCTCTACATACCTCCCAATATGGCAGATTGAATAGGATTGATTATTTCTTCCACACCACAACATTAGTTTTTTCACCTTTTTCCTTATTTATTTTCCTTTTCTTTGATTCACTCTTCCCCCAAACTGTTTCGTTTCCCCTTGTTTCCTTAAAAATATCTGAAACTCTTACAACTGGAGGGGCATAACGAAGCTCCTCCTTCCCATTAAATGGTCCCTTCTGTGAGCGAAACTTTTGATTTTGAGGAAGAAATCTCCTATGTCCCATGTACACACATTTCTTGCTACAATTGAGGTACTCTGATTCTGTGTTCTTTCCACATATGGGGCATGCATTATAGCCTTTTGTTGTGCAACCAACCATATTCCCATAAGCTGGAAAGTCATGAATCACCCACATAAGAATCACCTTCATGTTAAAGCATGTGTTATTGTAAGCATCATATGTCCATACTCCTTGGTCCCATAATTCCTTTAGTTCATCTACCAAGGGTTCCAAATACACATCAATGTCATTACCTGGTTGCTTGGGACCAGGTATTAACAATGTTAACATACAAAAATTCCTTTTTGTGCACAACCATGGTGGGAGGTTGTATGTAACCAACACTACAGGCCAAACACTGTATGTACTACTCAAGTCTCCAAATGGATTAAATCCATCTGTTGCCATTGCAAGTTGTACATTGCGAGGTTCGCCTGAAAAACTAGGCCATCTTTCATCAATAGTTTTCCAGGCTGGGCTATCAACAGGGTGGCACATATGACCATCATTTCTTGCATTCTCATGATGCCACCTCATTTTTTGTGACATGTCCGCAGAGCTAGAACAACAAAGAAAATCTTTCATTTATATATAATATTATCATATAATAACACTATGAAAAATGGTAAAGATAATACAAGAAGGTGAAAACTTGAATACAATTATGGTGTTGAAAATCATACCTCTACATTCTCCTTAGCCTCGGTGCTATGGGGAAATATCTTAACACCTTTGCAGGAACACCTTGACGCACCTTTTGAGATTGAGCATCCACCTTCCATCGATATTTTCCACATGTTGGGCATTCGTCTTTACTTGCATTACTTCCTCGATATAAAATGCAATAATTGGGACAGGCATGTATCATATCATAGTTTAATCCCAATGATTTTATCAACTTTTTTGCAACATATGCAAAATCTGGAAGTGTGTTATCTCTAGGAAGTGTATTTTTATGCAATTTTAACATTTGGCCAAAACTTCTATCATACCATCCACTATTCACTTTGAGATTGTAATATTCCACGGTTGTTGATAGTTTTGTGAAATCAACACAACCAGGGTACAATGGCATCTTTGCATCTTCAATTAAATTTTTATATTCATTAACTTCATTTAGTACATTTGTTGATGCCAACCCCACATTATCACAACCTTCGTTTAGGTTTTGATCAAGACATGGATAAGCATCATTCACCATATGAAGCACTTGATCACCAACAATGGTTGTATCATCATCCTTTTCGAGTGGATCATTACCATTCTGAAACGATGTTCCAGGCTCATCAACCTAATTATCGTAATGGAATTCTACATGTCCATAACCCTATTAATAAGAAAATTAAAATTCATGTCAGTGATTTTATGGTTTTTATGAAAATTAGAATGAATAGATATTGGTCAAATAAGGGCCTTTACCAATGCAAATTAGCTTACCAGTTGAGATGATATATGCTCTATAACTTCATGTGGCTCATTTTCAGAGCATTGCATAGCCTCATAAATAACGGATGGAATCTAAAGGTGAGAGGAAAACATAATTAAGCACATATAAATATAATTTATATCTTTATTTTAATACAAGTAAGTTTGAAACTAGATCAATTCATTTATTTCAAGATACCTGACTGTGAATGCTCTCTCCATGAAAATACCAAATTTTATATTGTTCTATTATTCCATCACAAATCAAGTGCTCACATATTTTATCAACTGTTTGTACTTTGACTATGCCACATTTATTACATGGACATCTTATTCCTTGAATGCGCCTCAGCAAACTTTAATAATTCCTCAACCCCATCTCTATATTCTTGTAGTGTCCTACACATAACCAATTTCCATTAAGTCACATAAATTTAATTGAGAACAAGTTAGCACTGATACATTTTTTTGGTATATCACAATGAATAACCAAATATAGAAACTATACCTATTTTTCAAGTTCATCCAATTTCTTTTGTCCATTTGATAATATGCTCCAAGCTCCTTTGAAATTATGTCTACAATGAACTAAAAAAGTTAGTTGATACTAAACCTCATATATATTGAAAACACACAACTCTGCACTAACAACTTGCGGTCAAACAACTGCATAAACCCACATTTCTTATTAAGAGGTATTCTGATATAAAAAAAAAACTCCCTAAACTATTCAAATATTTGACTTAGATCTTCTGGAAATAATCTCTGTGGCTTAATGCATTATTGTAATTGTCTCTTTAGATGTCAATTTGTAGAACCATTGAAATTAGAACCAATATGGCATCTAACTTCTAAGAAAGTAAAACCCATAAAGATTCTACCCAGACTCAAAACTAATTCATTCCAGGAAGCCCTTCAATGCAGAGTGTTCAACATCACTCCTCTTCATACTAAGAGTAATTCCAATGTAGTCAACACTCAACCTTAGATCTTAATTCAACCTTAAAATTAAAATGTAGCCCAACAAAGAGTAACACAATTAACTAATTCATTTCCTGGTTAGCTTGTATATTCACCAAAGTTCATCAATCACACAAACATATATGAAATCAGCACACAACATCATGGAAAATAATCCTTTTCCATTTATTACTTGGAAATTTGTAGGCTAATAAACAAACTCTGACCTATCCTCTGTTTTTCTTGCCTTGATTCTTACATTGTATAGCTAACCCTCCTAACCATCATTTTTCAAGCCTCTCTCTCTAACCTCTAATGCTTGTAGGCATACAAGATATACTTGGAAACATAACTTGTAGCTAAATAACAAACCTCATACATTTATGGAACTAACTCCTAAATTTATTGTAAAGTTCTTGTAATTTTAATTGTCACTATTATGTTAAAATAAATTGATTTTCATCCTTAAGACTGTTTAATAACGTATATCTACAGGCTTGGCCTAAGCTTGTAAGTTGAGTTGTTGTTTATACTTACATATGCAGAAATGGAAATCAGACACATGGGTCTTATTTGGAATCATGTCACATAGCCCATCCTCTTATTGGTTCCTCTGAGTTCATTCTAATGTTACCCGAGGAGCGGATTTATTGCATACTGGTCACAGAACAAATGAATTGCTTTTTCTGCCTAGATTAGAGGATCTGTCAATTCTTTGAATCTTGACAGATCCTCCCTAAGCCTAAAGGAAAGAGGTCTACTTATCATATTAGTTCTCTCCTCCATTTCAATATATTAGTGCTCCATTCTTGTTACTCTTTTTTACGTTTCTAACTTGCAAGAGAAATGGAAAAATATCATTTCACAATTCTTGTGGCCGATATAGCAAACCCTTATATACGCTGGTGCATACAATAGAAGTCCATGGCACAATCAAACCAAGCCACCAGCAGCTACGGCCTCATCAATCAGGACACAGAGTAACCCCAACAGATGACGGTAAGGCGGATCAAACCTCAACAGTCCCCCCTCAGGCTACGGCTCAGCAGATCAGGCCTCAAACAAACTCACATTAAAAGTTTTTGACAGACCATGAGGTCTTGACTCTTGTCCTTAAAACAAGGAGGGGTTCAATGTAAAAATATTGTAAATGTTCAATAGTTAGCAAGGTTAAACTAGAAGTTTCCAAGTGTGATGAGGTGTCAATGATGCATCATCCTTTAGGATAGAGCCGAACTCCTATTTAGGGAGGCAGTTACAGAAATATAGAAAGTTTGTTAGGGTTAAACCATTAAATTGATTCTTCATATATATGATTGTAAGCCTACAGGCCACAGTAGAGGTAGAGCAAAGGTGAGGCAGAGGCGGAGAGGATAGGAAAATAGAGAGGAGAGGACCAGGGTAGAATACTCCCATATTGTGTAATCAGGTCACGAAATTCTGAGTAATTGAATTTGATTAATGAAAGCATTTTATATTCATATGGACTTGTGAATATCTCTTTGTATGTATTTTTTATGAAGTTCATTGTCTCTATTGAATGTGAATGGCATCCTGCTGAAAACATAAAGTCATTTACTCTGGAATTTGTATGTAATTCCTGCAGTGAAAAATGAGTACATAGGCTTTGTTAATTGGATGACTTCCTGATAGTAAGCAACTACAGGAATATGTGATTTCTGCGAAGTATTTGGAATCGGAAGACCCTTCTGAAAACTGACTCGATGTGATTGTTTATCACTTGATTGTCCTTATGTTATGAGATCTCAGGCTATGCAAATCGGAAGGAAGTGAAGCGATTGAAATTGGAACATCAAGTTACTTCAATTAGATTGTTTAAAGTACATTCTGCATAAAACCCTAACCCTAACCAAAATTTAACAGAATAAATAAATGTGTTGGGTGAGAATCTACTATCACTGAAGGTAAAATATTGGAGATTTTAGCATTTGTTTAACATTTTTATACAGAGATTGAGTTACGGAATTGATAGCCAGGTTCCATATTTCAGGGTTAGGGTTTGAATATTTGGAAGTGTGTTGAAGGGTAGTAGTTATTTTTTTCCAGTTGTTCATGAAAAACTAAGTTTCTCAAATGTTGAAACAAACATTGAAGAAATGAACGCTGGCCTGGAGGAAAAATCGTGGCAAATTGTCATTGTGCACAAATTTGAATACCTAGGTATACTATGTTTGGGAATCGAACTCCATTGTAGATTCCATTTGTGTACGAGCAGCAGTAGATCATGGCCCAATTGTAATCATATTATTAAATGGAAAACACCATTTCTGAACAAAGAAACTGAATTTATACTCAAGGTAAGAGTTCAAGAATTTGGGGAAGTGTTTTTTGCTGAAATTGCAGGTGGTTCCTACATCAAAAATAAAAAGAAGAGTTGTATGGATAGCGTTGGAACCTGATTTCCACAGTTCGTCTCACTCCCTTTCCTTCCGATCGGCACCTATGTCTATCTCTCCATTCGCGGTTCAACCCAACAACATTTCATTGTGATTTTTTGTCTATCTCTCCATGCGCGTGGTTTAAGCCAGAGCAAATCATTCCCACCCTAAATTCATCCGCACCAAAATTCAAAAATTGAATTTTTTAGTCTTTGAAAATTGTATCTTTTGAATCTTTGAAAATGGTATAAAATTGAATCTTTTTAATCTTTAAAAATGGTATAAAATTGAACCTTTCGAATCTTAGAAAATGCAGGCATCGTTTCTTGATGTAATTTAATTTACGATATACAAAGTTACAAAGTGTTACCATTATTGCAGTTTATTATTTAAATATTATTATCCGCAAAATCAAGAGTCATGCATGACTTCATAATGTCTCAGCTTGCCATAAACCCTAGGCGAAGGCATACCTGGTGGGAGACCATGCGTTACACATCAAAGAATAACCGATTATAATTGCTCTACTACAGAAGGATAGTGAGCTATAGAATAACGAACCCCAATCATACACACAAGAGGAAGACCAAGTTGATAGAACATGATGAGAACATGACTCTCTCATATATTTTATAGAGGTCTAGGGGTATAAAGCCTCCAATAAGTATATGATCCCACACAAGACCTTCTTAACCAATGAGTTAAGTTAGGGGTCACACATCATGACCAATACTCCAACGTTAGGTGAACAAGGGCTTGCAACTGCATAAGGAATTCTCTATACCTATGACACATGGAACACCCATCAAGGAAACCAACTCAGTCCACCATCATTAAGTACTGCTACCACCATCAAGGGATAAAAACGGTGAGGTCCAACTATTTGCTGAGGGATCCATTCCCTAGCTCAGTGGCGTTGGAAAATGCTACCATCTCTCTGACTAGTCCTCTCACTTTTGTTTCTAGTATTAAAACGCAGTTGCACTCTCCGTTTCATGACAACCCTGCGATGGGTGGGCCACACCCACCTGTGAATGTGTATTCGGCTATAATGACAAACAACATTATAATATAGGTGGTTCTTTCAAAGCTATATTAACGCAAAACAACATGCTTACGTTCCAACTTCATCCCTAGATATGATGGTAGCTATAGAAACAGTAAGCAAATTATAGGATCACATGTTTATAGAAAATGCACAACTACACAACATGTATCATGGGAAGCCCTCATGGGGGAGAAAACCCAATTACAACCTTTCACTGTGATAGAATCCGCAAAATCAAGAGTCATGCATGACTTCACATGTCTCAGCTTGCCATAAAACCTAGGCGAAGGCATACCTGGTGGGAGACCATGCGTTACACATCAAAGAATAACCGAGTATAATTGCTCTACTACGGAAGGATAGTGAGCTATTGAATAACGAACCCCAATCATACACACAAGAGGAAGACCAAGTTGATAGAACATGATGAGAACATGACTCTCTCATATATATTATAGAGGTCTAGGGGTATAAAGCCTCCAATAAGTATATGATCCCACACAAGACCGACTTAACCAACGAGTTAAGTTAGGGGTCACACATCATGACCAATACTCCAACGTTAGGTGATCAGGGGCTTGCAACCGCATAAGGACTTCTCTATACCTATGACACATGGAACACCCATCAAGGAAACCAACTCAATCCACCATCATTAAGTACTGCTACCACCATCAAGGGATAAAAATGGTGAGGGCCAACTATTTGTTGAGGGATCCATCCCCTGGCTCAGTGGCGTTGGAAAATGCTACCGTCTCTCTGACTAGTCCTCTCACTTTTGTTTCTAGTATTAAAACGTAGATGCACTCTCCGTTTCATGACAACCCTACGATGGGTGGGCCACAGCCTCCTGTGAATGTGTATTCGGCTATAATGACAAACAACATTATAATATAGGTCGTTCTTTCAAAGCTATATTAATGCAAAACAACATGCTTACGTTCCAACTTCATCCCTAGATATGATGGTAGCTATAGAAACAGTAAGCAAATTATAGGATCATATGTTTATAGAAAATGCACAACTACACAACATGTATCATGGGAAGCCCTCATGGGGGAGAAAACACAATTACAACCTTTCACTGTGATAGAATCCGCAAAATCAAGAGTCATGCATGACTTCACAATGTCTCAGCTTGCCATAAACCCTGGGCGAAGGCATACCTGGTGGGAGACCATGTGTTACACATCAAAGAATACCCGAGTATAACTGATCTAATACAAAAGGATAGTGATCTTGAGAATAATGAACCCCAATCATACACACAAGAGGAAGACCAAGTTGATAGAACATGATGAGAACATGACTCTCTCATATATATTATAGAGGTCTAGGGGTACATGGAACACCCATCAAGGAAACCAACTCAATCCACCATCATTAAGTACTGTTGCCACCATCAAGGGATAAAATAGGTGAGGGCCAACTATTCGCTGAGGGATCCATCCCCTGGCTCAGTGGCATTGGAAAATGATACCGTCTCTCTGACTAGTCCTCTCACTGGCGTTTGAAAATGCACAACTACACAACATGGCTACTACCCATTAATGTGTCCTCATCGACAAGGAGTGGGAATCGTTAGGGGCTCTAACCACTATATCGACATCGACAGGGAGTGGAACTGATCATCACATAACAACACAATTGTTATAATGTCCACCCACTCTTCTAGTGCAAGAAGAGACGCACCATTCTACCCATCCATGGATAATATTGTATCACCGATCCTGCAAACATAAAAAATAATGAGTTTGAGGAATGCATCCATCTTATGGTTCATTTGATTCAAGCCATCTATGTGGTTACAATAGTCTAATAGTAGGTGAAAACACCAAGGTTAAAATGCATGATTTTTTTTGGTGTTTGTAAAGGTATTAATTCTTCAACGTGAAGTCATATTAATGGATAGGGTATTTTTAGAATAGTGATAATTGAAATCCATGAGAAGAACATTGGATCACACATTTTGGTTTGATCTTATCTTAGGCATCACTCATGATGTTTGATCAAGGAATCAAATCACTAGCATGGATGAGGGTGAGAATTTACTCAAGAGACCTTTCGCATTACTAACCGAAAATTTCCATATATTTAGAGGAACTTTTGCATATTTGAAGGCATACCTCACCATTGAGGTTCATATATATGTTTTTAAATGTCTTTGCTTAGATGGTATACTAGGTCTTGGCACCTCTTGTATGGTGTGAGAATGTGTTGTAGGCAATGAAGTTTAAGTAGGTCCATTTCAACTTTATTTAGTTGTTGCATTAGTTTTTGTAGGAGAAGGGTTAACATTAATAGAAAACCAATGCATTACACTCACCATTACAGACTTTTTTTTCACACCATTAGTTCGATTGAGAAATTATATTGTTTGACTTATAATGATTTTACTCTTGTACATGTGAAGATGTTAACTTTATGTTTTTTCAAATCCATATGCTTTCCTTCTAGTTGTGAATTTTTTAGTGGATTGTGTATCTTCTATAATCATGACTACCTCTTAAAATTTTAAGGATCCATACTTAAAATGTATAAGTCTTGGCAAATCCAACAAATTCTTAAATTCTAACTATAAAATATTTGGTGATACTTTTTAAGTTTTTTTTCTAATTTATAAGTATTTTATGTACTCTATATAATAATTTGGAGAAAATAGCAACATCTGTAAATGGAAATAGGAACATCTATTGTCAAGAAAAGAATGTTTGGATTCGTATTTCCCTCCATTGTTTTTAGTATTTAGAT
Source organism: Larix kaempferi (assembly GCA_027924585.1). Taxonomy (NCBI): domain Eukaryota; kingdom Viridiplantae; phylum Streptophyta; class Pinopsida; order Pinales; family Pinaceae; genus Larix; species Larix kaempferi. The sequence goes on along the minus strand of BSBM01000091.1, from coordinate 31,659,638 downwards.
TTCCCTCCAAATTTTTATTCATTTTGTAATATAAATAGGAACAAAGCTCATATTTATTCAACAATATTTTAATTGAAAACATTTTTTGCTTGGCGTTGAAGTTAGAAAGCTATGAAGACTAGAGGAAATGAGAAGCAAACTCTCTTACAATAGGCAATCTTAACCCGTGGAAACAAAAAGAGGTACCATTGCCTTGTACTATTGTTTGTACTATATTGCTCATACTATTGTTTTATCTTTATTGTCCCTTTGTACTATATTGCTCATACTATTGTTTTGTCCTTATTGGCCATTGTTTTGTCCTTATTGTCCCTTTCGGTCCAGATGAATTATGATGAGTATTTCGAAATTTAATAGTATTTTAAAATCCATATTTGCAAATGACATTTACCATGGATAATTGGCCTTTTGCAAAGACATTTTTTGTTATCTTGTTAGTTGTTTTTGTCCATTCATGAACTAGATATTAAAATACATTACATCATCAAACTGTGGATTTGAAATAAGTAGACCAACATGTGGTGCCACCGGCCATTTCCACCTTTGTTGATGTAGGAGATGGGCAGACCTGCTCCATTCCCTAATATCGTAGTATTAGAATAGGGTTACCAGAATTTTCCAATGTATCGTTACTGGAAATCCACTTACTCACAAATCCAAACAAAAAATGTAGATTCGCTCTTTCCAAAAGTTACAGAGGTCTTATAAATGCCTGAGTCAGTCTCTCCAACATCTAGTTAGCAAAAATCGTAGAATTCCTTCAAGTAAAAATATTAGAATCTAAACCGGGAGTAAATGGTGAGATATACAGATTCTAAACCAGTTAAGCAAATTTATATCAAAATTCTCAAAACCCCACCTAACATCTGCTCAGTATTTAGAGCTGTGCATCATAATTTCCAAACACTCTTCATGAATTAGTATTCCACAAGAAGATGTTTTATGGTTTCAGCATTCTGCATACACAGACAACATTTGCTAGGACCAATCTGGCCTTTTTTTAAAATATTTTCCCATGTCTTGAGATGCCCCTGTTGGCAATATGGAAGTTATGTCCTCATAATCGCAAACCCTGGAGTCACTCTTGGTTTCTGATGAGCGTAACTTTGTGATCAAACAATAGAGGTGACCAAGTCCCGATATCGGATCTTGTGGGCAAGACAGTTGCTCTATTTTTCTGTGACAAGTTTTTCTCCACCGTCACTGTAGATCTTATAAAGAAGGAGATATTAATAAGAAGAAGCCAGAAGATTAAAGAAGATCATGCCCAAGTTTTGGGAGAAAGGAAGCCCATAGAAATCCCAAGCATGCAGTTTTGAAGGAAATGAAGCCTACAGGCTTGAAGTTAATTTATGAATTAATTGACTAGTTAATTAATTAATTAGTTCATTAAAATAGAGATTTGAAAGGGCGTGAAGCCAACAAACCTAGAAGATGTCCATTTAGATTTTAATTGGTTAAATAATCAAAATCTGCAAAAGACAGAAACATGAATTAAAAGGTTTAATAATAGAAGATTTGATGAAGCATGTGAAGATTACACATCAAAGAATACCCAAAAAATCTAAATAGAAGAAGAGAGTGTGTCTTGGAGTCATAAGTTGCAGTAGCATCGTGAGCAGTCCAAGATGCAATAGCATCCTGAACCAGTTAATAACATTAGATTTCATATATTTTGCCTGTAAAAATTTTGACCATAGAGTATTCCCAAAAAGCACCCTCTATATTTTAGTATACATTGTTATACATTTTGTTATGAATGAGTTAAAGATATTTGTATAATGTTCATAAATACTATTTAATTTTCAGGATTGTGTTAGTTGGCTTGTTTCAACGATGTGTTAATAAAAATAATTTTTTTCGTTATGCAGTTTATTTGCGGATGTCCATATCAAAGTAAGACATTATTTTTTTTTTGTTTGGGATTTCAATAACTTCAATATTTTTTTAACAATTATTGTCCTTTCTTTTATACCTTAAAAATTGTCTAACTTTCTTTGATCACGAGTTGCAATCCATATTTGTAGGGAGCTAATAGGATTAAATTAAGACATTGCAATACATCACTTTTAACAAATTCAGGCCACATTACCAAAAGAAATGACAATGTTATATGTGGCACAACTTCAGGTAAATATTTTAAACATGATGGCAACTTATTATTTATTTTTTAATAAATAAACAATTATATTAAAAAAATTCATAGTATAATTGACCATAGGCTCTAAGATGGGAAACAAATTCCAACAAAATATAGCATCGGGATCCACTGTCCCATTACAAAGTGAATCTACTTGCTATAGTGTCGACAACAATTCTAATGCACATACTCTTGAGAAAGATGTGAAAGAACCACCGGAAAGTATGATCATTTCTAAACATTTTTTGTCCTATACAAGTATTTCAAGATTTCATATTAACAATTTCATATGGTCATTGTCTCAAGAGGGGTACTGGTTTGTTTTTCCAGAAAATTTTCAACTGGAACCACCACAACAAGATCATGTTTTGGAGGAGGATCCACCACAACAAGAGCATGTTTTGGATTAGGATCCACCACAACAAGAGCATGTTTTGGATCAGGATCCACCACAACAAGAGCATGGTTTAGAAGATGCAAATGCATCTACCCAAGCTAGTACTACAATAAATGTGAAAAGAAGGAGTAGAGGACCAACAAAATGTCTCTTTGGAACCACTATAGAGGGCATTGCATTACCTGAAATTCAATTTAATGAGAGGGGCCAACCTATTGGTCCACATTCAGAGAAATTCTCCTCATTTTTAGGTGTTCTTGCAAGGGAAATTCTAGGCATCAAGCACATGGAATGGAAAAAAGTGTCTGAAGTGCAAAAGAAAGACATGTGGAGTGCAATCAATGTGAGCATCAACTTATTCTAAACTTTATATATTGATGCATATTGAACTTGTGTGTGATAGGTTTAGTTTCAAATAATGCTTGTATCTAATAATGGATTGTTTATCTATTGTAGCGTACCTACCAAATAGATCCGTCAGCAAAGCAATGGTGTCATAAAGCAATATCTCAATGCTTGAGAACCTATAGATATAATTTGTATAAGAAATACTATTTGAAATACGAAACAGATGAGGAGAGGATTGCAAACCTTCCTATTGGAGTAAATGAAACTGATTGGATTGAATTTGTTAGATTACGATCTGACCCTAAATTCAAGGTAAAAATGAAAGACAGATTTGAATGTTATCATCTTTGATTTTGAATCCTCTCATACAATAAACTATAATATTAGCATCTATTTTTTTATTGAGTTGCATGAGAGGTCAAAAACAAATAAGGAAAATAGGGCATTAGAACAAGAGACCCACACTTCTGGCCGTAGAGGTTACTTTAGGGTTGAAGATGACCTCGTAAGTTGCAACAAATTCTATTATTTGTTCACAATTAACAACTTTAAATATAGTTAACTAGATTGTTGTATTTGTTGATACTAGAATCAATCTCATGGTCCAAGTGATAAGCCTATAACTAGGGCTGATGTGTGGATGAAATGCCATAAAAAGAAGGATGGCACTCCAATGTCATCATTCATTGCGGAGAAAATAGTAAGTTTCGAACCTATTCTTGTATCATTTATGCTTTTTTTAGAGTTAATGATGTTTCTTATATGAGTTTGTTTAAATGTTGACATTGCTAGAATCAAATTGAATCGGCACAAAATGAGTCAGTGTCTCCTGCATATGCTACAAAGCAAGATGCCCTTGCTATAGTTTTGGGGCCTGAGAGGAGGGGTCGTGTACGTGGGGTTGGATTTGGAGTCACTCCAACTGTATTATTTGGAAAAGAGCATTCCTACAAGAAGGAATTTCATAATACTGAAGAGAAATTAAGAGAAAAAGACAAGGAACTCGGAAGATTGAAAAAAAATGTTGAAGAATTAATGGAATGGAAAGCTGCCATGGAGGTGGGGAAAGAAAGTGGCAGAGTTGTTCCAAAATCCAACAATGTAAGGATTTCATGTGTAGACTTTAATTTTTTATGTAGGCCATCTTTGAAGTTGGGGATTTCAAAATCATAATGCTAACATGAACATGATCGTATTGTTGTAGGGTGTGTAATATATGAATTATTGTTTTTGCATCCTAACCCTTTATCTTCTGATTTCATGATATCTAATGCAAACTATTATATTGGCAGAGTAATATTTCCATGTCAGATGTTGAATAAAATTGAGGACCTCCGCAACTGTCACCTCTTAATCCAGTCACCCCAATCCATGCAGTTTTTTAAACCAACTCTTATTTTTTCCATTTTTATTTTCCATTCTTTGAAAATTGCTCACAAGTATTTATTTTTTAGGAGAGTCTCTAGAATAACCCTAGTCAAGGTTCATTGGAAAACAATACAATGGCTCCTAGACCATCTAATACATTTGATACTCCAAAGTATAATACATTTCATACTCCAAAGTCGACGGTGAGTTTTGAAACTATTTAATATTTACTGCAATGTTATAATCGTTATTTCACTATATCTTACAAGTATTTATTTACTAACAGGATTCTCTGAGTCCTCATCATGCTTTGACAAAACAAACTCCTTTGACTTTGGGAGAACATAATTGTGACCCAATTGGAAAATCAATACAACAGGTAAGTTCTAAGCCTCTTTATTTCTATATTTAATATTCCATTCTTATTCTGAGGAATCTCACAGGAATTTGTTTATTGGTAGGTTCAACTACAATTACCATCTTCAAATGCGGGATTGAATAGAAAAAAATGTTTACTGACATATTTTAATGGTCAGTTGAAGGTTCCAAAGGGTTACATAAAAAGAATTGAACCAAACTTTGTCATGCCTAATGGGGAAAAATTAGGTGATGGATATTATCTTGTGTTCCCACAATCAATTCTGGTTGATCCTGATTATGAAATCAAGTTTAAGCATAGAAGTAATTGTTAAATTTTCATAATTTACTTCAATCTGATCTAGGATCTTAACTGAGAGAACAACATGTACAGCATATCTACAGCATATCAATCATGGAGACAATAATGCAAGCACAAGAGACACAAAGATTTACTTGGGGAAAACCATAAAGGTGAAAAACCCCAATAACTTCCTCAGAGATAGATAGAGCAATGATACAACCCAAACATAAGAGATAGACATATCCTAGCAGCAGATCCTCCTCCTCCATAAGTGCGCCACTCCTCCTTGAGTGCATGAGTGAGAAGTGAGTGATCAAATAGAGTGCCTCCCGCACTCTATTTATACTTGAATTGACTTGCCTTTTACATAAATCATATAGGCTCGAACTTAACCACATAACATAAGGCTGACTGGGCCGACCCCCAATAGGGTGGTCTAATAACCCTTCGACCCACATGGCCGACCCCCAATAGGGTGGTCTAATAACCCTTCAACCCACATGACTTATACAGGGCCGACCCCAACAAGGTGGTCTAATAACCCATCAAGTATAAGTTACGACATTTACAATATAAATGACGACACTTCCGTATAGAGGAATAATGCCATCTTTATAGGAGTACATACAACATACATATATGAAATACATTCCGAAGTTACATATACATCAACACTCCCTCTTAACTAGGAAGGTATTTCTCAGCACAGGTCTTCTAGCACAAGTCTTCTTCTCTGGATCATCGTCACTAGATAATCGTCATCGAGTCATGATCATCATCACTACTGCTGCTATCTCAATCAATCTCTGAATCTACTTGTCATAGGAAGTTCTACAGAGCCAGTCCTTTTTCATACTAGATGCAGGCCCACCACCTGCAAGTCTTCGTCATCACTGGCCATACTGTGGAATCCTCAGGACTTATTACGTGCGTCACAAAACCTCAAAAGAGCATCCCAGGCTGTTACGAGCACACGGCTCTACCTATAGGATCTCCCAGGGCCATATTATATGTGACCTCACCACAAAACCTCGCAAGAGCATCCCAGGCTGTTACGAGCATGCAGCTCTACCTATAGGATCTCCCAGGGCACGAATTACATGTGGTCACCAAAAAACCTCGCAAGAGCATCCCAGGATGTTACGAGCACACAGCTCTACCTATAGGATCTCCCAGGGCACAAATTACATGTGGTCATGGCAAAACCTCGCAAGAGCATCCCAGGACTGATTACGGGCATACATCCCAACCTATCAAATCTCCCAGGGACAAATTATATGCCATAGGACAAAACCTCGAAAGAGCATCTGCCAGATATCCCAGGGCAACGAATTACATGCCATAGGCAAAACCTCGAAAGACTATCTACAGATCTCCCAGGGCCAAATTATATGTCCTCCCAAAGCAAAACCTCGAAATAGCATTTGCCAGATATCCTAGGGCAACGAATTACATGTCATAGGCAAAACCTCGAAAGACTATCTACAAATCTCCCGGGGCCAAATTATATGCTCATCTGCACAACCTGATCCACAGCCATAGAGTATCAACCTGATACTCACCATACATCATCCTGATGTACACATGATCATCCTGATCATCATCACTGCAACATCCTGTTGCATGTCATCTGGAGCAACATCCTGAAGCTCGTCATCCACGATCATCCTGATCATATAATGCATCTACCTGATGCAAACCAAGTATCTACCTGATACATATCATCATACATGATCCACCTGATCATACAATGTATCCACCTGATACAAATACAAATACATGATACATATCACCATACATGATCCACCTGATCATACAATGTATCCACCTGATACATACAATGTATCCACCTGATACATATACAGATACATGGTCCAAGCATCCAACATGATGCATATACAAAAATACATACACATGATCCAACCGATCATATCCAGCATCCAACATGATGCGTACATATAAATGATCCAACTGATCATATCCAGCATCCAACATGATGCGTACATACATATAAATGATCCAACTGATCATATCCAGTATCCAACATGATGTATACATACATACATAAAAATGATCCAACTGATCATATCCAAGCAGAAACCAGAACATCATCCTGATGCTCATTATCTAGCGCTTACATCCACAGCCATGTGAAGGATCCTTCTTCCAACATGCTTGGAATGGCTTCAGAAAATGTGTCCATCACTTCTTCCTCAAAGTGTCCTCGATCTGAAGAATGCCAAGCCTCTCTCTGAAGTACTCGAACTTCACCCTGGCTAGTGGCTTCGTCAACACATCTGCAATCTGCTCATCCGTCGCAACATACAGGAGCTTCACAGCTCCTCTCTGCACCATATCCCTGATATAGTGATATTTGATCTCTATGTGTTTCGACCTGTCATGAAACACTGGGTTCTCGGACAGCTTCACACAACTCTGGTTATCACAGAAGATACCAGTAGCCTCCAACGGGAGATAAAATAACTCAAACAGTAGCTTTCGTAGCCATACTGCCTCACAACTAGTTGAACAGGCTGCAACATACTCTACCTCAGCTGTACTCAATGCTACGCAGGACTGCTTCCTGCTAAACCAAGAGATCACACCTAATCCCATACTGAAGCAGCACCCAGATGTGCTCTTCCTATCTGCAGCACTGCCAGCCCAATCTGAATCAACATAACCCTGTAAGTTAAAATTTTGATTTGCTTCATACTTGAGCCCATAATCCACTGTACCCTTCAGGTACCTCAGAACATGCTTTACAGCAACCAAGTGAACACTCCTCGGATCTGTCAGGAACTGACTCAATGTGTTCACAGCAAAGCAAATGTCTGGTCTCGTGTTCGTCAGGTACATCAAGGACCCAATCATCTGACAATACATAGTGATATCAACCGGCTCAGATGAAGCATCACACAGACGCTTCAGGTTCGATGCCATAGGTGTGGCCATAGCCTTGCAATCCATCATCCTGAACCTCTTCAGGATCTCTACTGCAAACTTCCCTTGTCCAAGGAATATTCCATCACTCTGCCACACCTCCATGCCAAAAAGAAATAGTGCATCATCCCCAATTTCCTCAACTCGAACTCGGCAGCAAGCTGCCGCTGTGTGTCGGCAATCAATCTATCCTCTCCTGATACAAACAGGTCATCCACATAGTAGTATCACTGGATTTCCTTCCTCAACCTTGTAGTAAAGGTTGGAACCCGCTTTACTCTTGGTAAAGACCAAACTGGATAGAAAGCTACCTATCCTACCATACCAATTTCTGCACATATATGATTTCCTGTCATGTGTCTCAGAACCAAGTGGCTGCTCCACATACACTTCTTCTTCAACTACACCATTCAAGAAAGTTGTCTTGAAATCCATCTGGTGTAGCTTTTATTTCATCACTTTTATATTTCTCTATGTTGTCGTCTGCAGCATGCTTGATCTTGATAGATCCATATGGAAGTCATAACAAACTTCCCTTCAGGTCTTGGGACTACATCCCAAACTTCATTCTTCATGATCGACGGATCATGGCATTCTTCCCATATCCTGGGAACTTCAATATCTTCAATAGATAATTTTGTTGCTAAACAAATGTTGTAGTTCTTCTTTTGTAGGAGATGGCATACGATCTTTCCTACACAACAAGTTAAATTGCATGATTAGAAAACATCTCATAGTTTTCAAAAAAAATTCTTACACATAAAGAAATATGTCATATAGTCATGCAATTAATTAGCCAATGCTTCAATACAACGTTTATCCATATCTCGTAACTTTCTAGATGCCTTCCAATCTCTACCAGAACATTGTTAAGATTGTGCACAACTCCCAACATTTCAGCAAAGAGGTTTCATTCTAGATAAGTAGCAATGGAATGTTGTACAGTGCCATAGGCTACTTACCCATGCATATTAGTAGTATACTGTTCATCAATGCAACTATTCTAATATGCATAATACACAACCTAATTCTAGGAACATCAGTATATACATTATTGAATAGTATTATTTAAACAATAAAATATGCAAGTAATGACAATTCAGATACTTATCTTTGTTTGTTTGTTGAGTGGACTCCCTCTAAATCTTTGCAGCTCCATTCTGATGTGGATTGTGAGAAGTGGTCAACTCCCTCTGAATATCTGCATCCTTGTAGAAACTACTACAGTGTGCTCCCTCTTGATCTTTGCTTCCTGGATTACCTATCCTTGAACTTATATACATTCTCGATCCCTATGCATGCTTGTTAGTATCATCATTGTGTTATCCTCTAGGTCTCATACATAATTCATTAGTATAATCTTAATATTATCAAGACACAATAATATCAAGCATGTATAGTCAGGATCAACACAGATAATAAACATTAGTATTCAAGGTTTCAAGGAAGTCTTCTTTTATTCATACATATTCTTATTTAATCATAGGACTCTTCTGGTTAGTTAAATCATCAATCAAGAGAAGAGATATAATATGCATAAAACCCGTGATTATTCAAAACTATACCTTCATGATTCTTCTGGTTAGTTATATCATCAATTATGGTACGAAACATAATATGCATACCACCATGATTATTCAAACCTATGACTTCATGAATAATCATTATCAACAACACAATAGTATAAGATCCTAAGACAAGGTAGGATTCTAGCTTGATATAGGAAAAACATACCTGGATTAGAATGCTAGCTAGTTATGTCTAATATACCCTCATAATGTCTTCTGGTTCTCTTCAGTGACTTGTGCTAGTAACCTGCATGTCTCATAAGTAACCATTGTAGAAACAAGTTATACATACCTCGAAAGTAGATCTTCTATGTGATCCATGACAATGGATGAATCCTTGTCTTCATGTCACCATGATCATACATTCTTGAAGTAGAACACGATTTGTCTTTCTTGGTGTACCTTTTATGTTAGCAGACAACATAAACCTCATACAACACCATAATGAATTAGTACAATCATAAGTGTCAACACCCTAACCAATGAATATCTTCTATCATGCATTCATAATTTTGTTAAGGTGATACGACAAATCTAAAATCAAGATTGTACTAACATGAAGACAAACATACCATAAAATATCGAAACATACCTCGATGAGTCATACCTGTCAAGATCGCTTGTAATATTTTGATGTAAGGCCTTAGCCTCATCTCCCTCTGAAACAGGAACTTCTTCACTTATGCAAATGATCAATCCATCTTCTTCTAGGATTCACCCAATCCACTTGATTTGCAAGAACTGGACCTGGATCCGGATATGGGTTTGTCAGAGAAACCCCAAAAATTCAAACTTTGAATTTCAAACTTCCGAAAGGATAGAAATATGCACCTTGATGAGCTGATCAAGCTGGTATATTCAAAATTTGAAAACTGCAAAGTTTCACTCAATTTTGCCTTTGAAACTTCCAGATTCACTGGACGTGACCCTGAACTGGGGTTTGATGAAGCCCACTCTTCTTCCCAATCAAAAGGTTTGATCCAAAGCTATAAGCTTCTATTTTTCTGAGGAGCTTCCAGCCGTGGTCACAGATTTAAAAAATTCCCATTTTTGCAGAAGCCCTAATTTTCCACTTTTCTGATCAAAGTTCTGAACTAGGGTCTGATCAAGTCGGGCCTTCTGCCCAACCAAAAATTCTGATCTTGGTCTCTAAATTTTGATTTTGATGAGTAGCATCCAGCCGTCGTATCTGATTACAAAAATTCCAACTTTCTCCGAAGCCCTAAATTCCGGAAGCCATGAATGAAGGTACTCAAAAATAATTCTGTTTTGACAGAAATATTTACCTGATTGTTTCTGGTGTAACTCCGAACTTTTCAATCCACAAGGTCTGACAATGTTTCCTGAGATATCCTGACCTATTATCTTTCCATCCTGACAGGTCTAACCTCAATTGGATTCTCTGAGAGAGAGTTATGCCAAGTGTCGCAACGTGACCTGTTTATGGGATAATACAGGAGAGCGAACTTGTACGGAATACCACGTGTCACTGTTTCAACTTCAGCCTCTGAAAAATTTTCCTGAGATATCTTGACCTGTTATATTTCCATCCTGACAGGTCTGACCTCAATTGGATTCTCTGAGAGGGATTTATTCCAAGTGTCGCAACGTGACCTGTTTATGGGATAATACAGGAGAGCGAACTTGTACGACGTTCCACGTGTCACTGGTTCAACTTCGGCCTATGAAAACTTTTCCTGCGATAGTACAGTCTGTTTACTACCTGTCACTTTTTACGAAATTTCATTTGGAGCTTCCTAGCTCAAGTTATGACATTTTTCCCAAGGTCACCTGATTTTGACTCAGATCTGGAAGAGGCAGAAACCCTATATTGTACAGATCATAAATCACAAAGTACAACGAATTAGAGGTTTTCCTTTGGACACAAGGTACATGGGGATTTAATATTCAACCTGTAAAGGTTTCAAATCCGAAAACTTTGCCAAAACGGATTTATAGCGAAAGTACTACGATGACTGGTTTTTGCTATATCAAGCCCTAGCATCGTAAGTGCAACAAGTGTCATACATGCCATATCATGCCTTCTTTCAGGCTAGCTCTGATACCATGTTAAATTTTCAGAATTTACTTCAATCTAATCTAGGATCTTAACTGAGAGAACAACATGTACAGCATATCTACAGCATATCAATCATGGAGACAAAAATGCAAGCACAAGAGACACAAAGATTTACTTGGGGAAAACCATAAAGGTGAAAAACCCCAATAACTTCCTCAGAGATAGATAAAGCAATGATACAACCCAAACATAAGAGATAGACATATCCTAGCAGCAGATCCTCCTCCTCCATAAGTGCCCCACTCCTCCTTGAGTGCATGAGTGAGAAGTGAGTGATCAAATAGAGTGCCTCCCGCACCCTATTTATACTTGACTTGACTTGCCTTTACATAAATCATGTAGACTCGAACTTAACCACATAACATAATGCTGACTGGGCCGACCCCCAATAGGGTGGTCTAATAACCCTTTGACCCACATGACTTATACAGGGCCGACCCCAACAAGGTGGTCTAATAACCCATCAAGTATAAGTTACGACATTTACAATATAAATGACGACACTTCCGTATAGAGGAATAATGCCATCTCTATAGGAGTACATACAACATACATATATGAAATACATTCTGAAGTTACATATACATCAACAGTAATCAATGCAAGTATTTAGCGGATGCAATTAACAGTTTTATACCTTGGAAAAGCAATGACATTGAATTGATCAAAGATTGAGAAGAATGTGAACTAAGAGTAAACAACAGGTGGATGGGCTAGGTGACAGGATTCCAAATAAGACCCATGTGTCCGATTTCCATTTGTGGATATGTAATTATAAACAACAACTCAACTTACAGGCTTAGGCCAAGCCTGTAGACAAGCATTGACAAGCATGGCAAGCAAGCTGGAGGACAAAGACATGGCAAAGGTGACAAGGAGGATTGATGATGAAGAATTCACTTTTGGAGAAGCCCAAGCAGTGTCTGATTCTGATAATTCCACAAGTACTGGTATATCTCCCTCGCGCAAAAGTCGTGTCTGATACAAATAACTATCTTCACAGAGATAGATTAAAAAGGGCAGTGACTGCAACTATAGCCTTTTCAGCATTATTTCAGGTTTATGGAAAAAAATGGATCTGTAAGAAGTTGCAGGACTGATTACCTTGCAATGAATGCTAATAGTTTCATGTCCAGCACATAGTCCTAGTGAACATGGCCCTTCTATAGCTAGTTGTAACAAAACAAGTATAGTTCAGTTGGTGCATTTACATGAAATAAAAGGTCGAAGTTTTTCCTAAAATCACCATAAAAATCCTCCACAACACCCCTATAATCCCCACAACTAGATGGTCATCTTGTTAAACCCATAATAATATCTAAAAATTAAAAATAAATTTAAAACCCAAATATGAAAACATCAAAATTGCATTCACACATTTGTAATTTTTATCCCAACGAATACACCTTCAAAACCAAGCAAAAAAAATTGAAAACTTATCATGAAGATACCCACATCCCACATACGAAATCCTATATGCATCAAAATATCTCTTGGGCTTATCCATTTACATATAAATGTTGGTCTAAAAACACTAAACAAGACAGTCATCGGATATCCACAAACATGTATAGATTCTGCTTAAAACATGATTCGATGAACTAAATCAACGAAACACAATGTAACTTACTGATTTTTTCTATTGTTACCTGTGTTTAAACCAAGCCATATTCATGGAAATATAGATGTAGTGATGAACCCTATCATGCCTTAGAAAAATGTGAAATGAAACCAAATGAGGGTTCCCAAAACCCATAAAATCTAAGATCAATGAAAGTGGTGGATATCTAGGTGGCAGTGGATATCAGTGCATTAGAATTCAATGGCCACTTATGTCTACTTGGACAACTATCAGAAGAGTCCCCTGAGCTTATATTTATTGAATACATCATCAGTGCAAAGCCAATGAAACCAATGGAAAAAATCCAAAATTTTATTTCTAATGTCGAACATTGGGTGTGCCTTACGAGAAATATTGAACAAACATATAATTGTGTCCCTACAATCACTATATTTCCCATAGGGACATAAAAATATCAGAGATAAATCCATGGTTCACTATATTTCTTCAATACATAGTTTTCTTATCCAGTTTGGTTCACTGTAATAGTTTGTTGGTTCACTAGTGAGGTGGATGCAAGGTTGAATCATGGGTTCCCTTCTCATGTTGGTATTCCCTGCTTGTATGCCATTACTTTCAAAGGCGTAAGGATAAGTACAAGACCTAGACCAAGAACCTAAATAGAACTAATTCCACTCTATTGTGCATCCATGTTACTTAAGAACTTTAGGAGTTAGGAGTTGGTTCCATGTTACTTGCAATGAGATAATTTTATGTGTTCAAGGGAATAGAAATAATGAGACAAAGTGGACATGTGGTATTGTTTGCAAGGAACCTGTCAATGTACTCCAAGTGAAAGGTAGGCCCATATACAATTAGTTGTTGTAGCTTTTCATCTATTTGGTCATCCCCAAGACACAGAACACACCTGCAACAACACCCAGATATATCTATGGGCATTCTCCTTAGCCCTCTTGCAGGAATATTAAGCATGTGGATATACAAAAGTATTGACAATAGGCTGCTTGAGTTCAAGCTTGCTCAAGGAAAATATACATCAGAATGAACTCGGAGCAACCAACAGGAGGATGGGCTAGGTGACATGATTCCAAATAAGACCCATGTGTCCAATTTCCATTTGTGCATATGTAATTATAAACAACAACTCAACTTACAGGCTTAGGCCAAGCCTGTAGATATACGTTAACTAACTGGTAGGAGGCTACAACCCCCTATTTAGTCAACTACAACTGACAGGGAGCACCTACTCCCCTTTGCAGGCACCAACCTACCCTAGCACCACCCTACCACCCTTATTAATTCTACATTTACTTCTTGGACTACTGCTCTCTTTGGTTTGTTCTTGATCTTCAATGTATCAACCGCAGTCACACTTCTTCTTCATATGATATCTCCATACTTATACACTTTCCTCACACCTCTTCATGAAACAATGTATCTTCTCATAGAATTCACACCTCTTTGATTAAAACTCTTAATGTGCAAAAAGATTATTAACTAACAAGTAGATCAGTTAAACTAGTTTTAGTTATAACCATACTTAGTCTTTTCTCTATTTGTTTAAACTTTGCTAACAAATTTTTACACTATAGCTTAAAGCTTTATACTAAAACTTATGATAGCCTTTGGTTGTTTACCAAATATATTAGCATACTGCTAAAACTTCTGATAGGCTATTGTTTAAACACATCGAATGCTTTTGGAGCTCCGCTATCTTTTTGGCAGTCCACCAAAACTTCGCTCACGAATCTGGCTATGAAGTAACACTTTCCATCAGCGATACTTACTGCCAAATGTACAACACATCACTGCCACATCTGCAACATCTCAACGATGTCATATCATCATCCACGTCGAATAGAGATGCCACGTGTAGCAAAATATAGGGGGCCACATAGGCGTCCCGAGATCCAGGCTAGTGTTCTTCTCATGGAGAACCAAACACCCAGAGCTCCCACACTATCTCTGCACTACGCGTCAATGAACATTAGTGAAGCCTGTCGTTATAAACACATAAAATACTCATCCACACAACCAATGTGGTTTAAACCTCAACGCCAAACGTGATCTCCATTGTCAATCATCGTGATCGGACGGTCCACGATCCTTTACCCTCGGAAATATTCCCAAGCACATTTCCTTGCTATTTCTTGTTGCAGGGTATGTTCCTTTGGCTTCAATCAGACATTTAACCAGCCTCCTTCCTTCAAGAGCTTCCAATGGTTACTTTAAACTTTCCAATTTGTAGAAATAACCTATCTACTACGTAGTACCATGTCTGCTTCTCGAGCTTCTGTAAACATAGCTTGGGCTTCTTATAGCTCCTTTCTCCTCGATCTCCTCCAATGTCTACAGCTTCTTCTTCTAAAACAAACAAGTTGGCTGGAGGTTTGGCATTCATTCACTGGTCCATCGAATGCAGAGACTATCTTTATATGTTTGCTCTTCACTAGATTTTTGGGTTTCATTAACAGGATTGATACGAGATTGCAGTGCACCTTCTTCTATAGAAGTATTTTTCCCTTCTATATCTATATTGCGAGAAGTGTGTATTTGCACTTGTTTGTCCATGATTGATAGAGAACAACTTTCATCCTCTTGGTTTGTAATATTCATAGAATCATTAGCATCAACAGGCAATGTAAATGCAGGACTAGAATCTTTGTCACATGTTTCTGCCAAATCCTTTTTACATGCTTCTGCCAAATTCTTTCTACAGGTTTCTGCATCTCCTGTAACCATGACAAGTTTGTTTATCTGATCAACCACATCTATAGAAGTAGTTTACATCAGTATCAAAATCCTTCTCTTGGAATGGAAGACCATCGATTCCAGTTAGATTTCCATCATCATAGTGCTCTGTCATTTCTGCCTAAGCATTTCCCTCTCTTCATAATGCATTGGACAAGTAGACAGGTAGACATTCTATTTCCCTCTCTCTTTATTATGTTGCTCTTTCATTTTCTTTGCCATAACCATCTACTATGTTTGTTGCCACTGTCATCTGCTCTTTTCACATTGCTTGTCATCATTCCTGCTTGTGGCTCTGTCTTCATTGAGTTGCCATCAATGACAACCTACACTGCCATATTTCCAACAATAGCTCCCTCTCGCAAAAACCATGTCTGATACAAATAACTAGCTTCACAGAGATAAATTAAAAAGGGCAGAGACTACAACTATAACCTTTTCAGCATTATTTCAGGTTTATGAAAAAAAATTGATCTGTAAGAGGTTGCAGGATTGATTACCTCGCAATCAATGCTAATAGTTTCATGTGAAGATGGCCCTTCTATAACTACTTGTAACAAAATAGATATAGTTCAGTTGGTTCATTTACATGAAATAAAAGGTCGAAGTTTTTCCTAAAATCACTATAAAAATATCAGATTAAGGGATTTAGTAAGTTTCCAAGGAAAAATTTATACACTTCTTTTGAACAAGTTCAAATTCACATAAACAAAAAAAAGACATATTTGGGAAAATCTTTATATTTGAAATATCATACTTTAGAGTCTAGATAAACAAAATGCATATTTCCACTATTGTGCATTGAATAAACCTGAAATCCTGACAAACCAATTACATTTTTTTAACATCCTCTGGTATATTTTCAAGTAACAACACAATGGAGATCCAAGAGAAAACCTACCCTTTGGGGATCAGAAAAAAAACACCACAAGATGATATTCCATAGTAGGGTGTTATTCAACCTAG
The DNA here is from genome assembly GCA_027924585.1 of Larix kaempferi. Lineage (NCBI taxonomy): Eukaryota > Viridiplantae > Streptophyta > Pinopsida > Pinales > Pinaceae > Larix > Larix kaempferi. The sequence continues at coordinate 31,642,834 of BSBM01000091.1, read as the reverse complement.
ATTTGTACTAGGGTGGGTGAATTTAATTTCAAGAGATTGGGCGAAAATTTGCAAGATGTTAAGGTTTCAAGATTTGTACTCTAGACCAAGTTAAGGTTTCAAGATCCAAAACATCAACTTCTCCTAAGTAATGGTATCCAGAATATCCACCTTATACCAAAAGCATGTTTTCAATATAAATTGTAGTGTGGCTATCTCTGGGAGCAATAAGATCCCATTCACATCAAGGGAAATCCATTTCATTAGCTTCAGGTCCAGAATATGAACATCAATCAAGTAATTTCCTCCCCCTATCTCGTGGGGATGGTGGAGTTCCTCGAATGCAAGCATGCCTCCATTCCTTGGTCTACAAGTCTAAAATGTGTAGATCATTTATCTTATTAGACCCGTTTGTTCCCCCAAACACTATGATATTGTGGTCTAAGAGAATGGCACTATGGATGTCTCTTGTACCTAGCTCTTGCCTAGTTGATACTAATAGGATACAGTACACCATCCAATGCGGGCATTTGAAGCCCCTTGCATTTAAGGTCTCTAAAAGACCTTAGGTACCCCTTGAGTTCATTGTTGGAGGATGGACTCAAAGGTATATGGTGGTCACTAAGAAACAGGTCCTAGGTGTTACAACGTAATCTTCCACCTTGTGAGAATCAACACTCTTTGGCCTAGAGGCTCCATTCCACTGACTCATAACCATTTTATATCCTTCAGACACTATTTTTCCCTATTTTTTCCCTTATACGCTAGCTGCATCACTATATCCAACATACCCGTGAGTTGCATCACTATAGCCCACGGGTAGCATGTAAAATGGTAAAAATCACTAGTTTATTACTTTTTACTCCCAAAAAGCGGTCATTGGGTGACCTTTGACTCTCCATCTGCCCAAGAAACGCCTCGATGTGTCCTTTCACTTACCTTTGAGAGGACTATATATTAAAGCACATATGGCTTATGGACAGGAGGAGAAAGAAGAGCAAGAGAACTCTAGTGTATTTTTTCCCTATCTTGAGTCTACACTCATTAATCCTTGTAGTTGTGAACCCTTTATGTTCACCTTCCGAACTCCTACCATAGTTTGACTTTGCCATTCAGGGAGGATTGAAGTGGTGGAGGCACAAGTGGATTGATCCAGATCTTGGTTCAGATTGGTTGTCGGAAAGAGGTCGTATCACATTGTACTTCTTCTTGTTTATTAATAGAAATACTCATATTCTCGTCCATTAATGTTGTAAATGTTGTTTATCTTACATTGGGTTGCATTTACTTGTTATATCATGGACCATTTCTATTGATGATGTTAATGCTTTTTATATATTATATGTACTTGTTATATATTGGTTGTCAAGACTAATTTGCAGCTTCAAGTGCACGGATTGAAAAGCTCCAACGGGGATCTACATCAAACGTTTGGATCGAGGTTGGTTACATTCTTCATTATCTTAGCATTGTCATTTATAATAGCATAGTTCTGAGAATTGAGTTGATTTCTGGTAGTCATCTGTCTGTTGTGGTCTACCCCAAGCCATAGTGAGTTTTCTCTAACACAGAAATGGCGACTCCACTGGGGAAAACATCCATTTTTGGGGATTTATGAGCATTAGTCCATAATTAGAGTTGTTTTTTGTCGAAGCTCTATGTCACTTATTTGTCGTTGAGATACACTATAGAAAACTTGCTTTTTCTGAGCCATTGGACTCTTGGTTTGCCCATTTGCCTTTCCTCACCCGCGAGCTAGCTTAGCTATGCCCGCGTATACCTACCTATGTTTACTCTGCTACTCGCGGGTACCCACAGGTATTCCTTCGACAGTAGCGTACAACTCCCGATTTGGTTGATTTATGACCTTTGGTTGTTGCTGGGTTGGTTTTGGTTGATCCTAAGTCTTTGTTGGCCTATTTCTTGACTGTTCCATGCCTTGGTTGTGACCAGAACTCTTCTTTTCTCTTGGTTGAGCCTTGTTGGTTTTTTACCCATCTTTGGATTTAGCCTTGTTGGTTTTTTTCCTTTTGAGCTCATTCCTTTGGCTGAGTCTTACTGTTTGGTACCTACTGGGTTGTCTTAATGATCTCCTCAGCATATCAGTGAATAGATAGTAGGATTTTGCTTGAATTTTTCATTTCCATATATTGAAAAATACAAAAATACACATTTTTTGCATTTTCCTTTTGTTTATAAGAGAAAATACAAAAAAAAAAAAAATTGTTTTTATGTATTGCATCGTGCATTGAGTGCTTTCTGCCTTCATTTAGATTCTGATTGTGCATTGAAAAATATAAAAGGATTGCATATTTATTTCGAAATCGTTGGTTTGATTGTGCATGTTAGTGGCATTGTTTTCATTGGATAGATGAGTCTAGGATTTTTACAATTTTGCATACTATTGAGTCTTACACATCACTAGTTTCACGATCATATCCCTTGAGTAATCACAGCCATTAAAGTTAACGCTTAGTCTTAAAATTGATTAGACCAATTTTATTTATAGGGTACACCAACTAGCATAGGTTTAGAGTCTTGGAATAGTTCATTGTGAGTTAACAATCCAAGACTACTAGACGAAACATTAGGTGTCTGACTAGGGAGTGGAGGAATCCATGGTATATATCGGTGTTCTTAGGAAGCTCTACTCAAGCCAGAGTTAAGCACGAGGTCACGGGAGGTTGGTTGAAGAGATATCCCTCTGATATCGGCTGAACGTGGGAGATATTTCCAGGGTTTGTTCGTATCTGGGGGTACCGGAGGTTCGTCCTCTTGTGCTTCGGGCTTAGCTACCCTGCCCATACGACGGATCTCACCTGCAACTGTCCCCTTGAGCATTGGTTATATTGTGGTGACCATAGTTTCCTTACCTAGGTATCGCATAGGGTACTTGCAATGGTTATGATGTTTGTGTCCTGAGTCAGATAGGGGTCGGACAGCATAGTTGTCGTTGTATAAGGACTTGACCCTGTGCACGCAGTGAAGTCTAGGGGCCGTTATAACTGATTCTGTTACCTCCGCCTATAGTTTGGGAGTATCAAGCCTCTCCTAGGAGAGACATACCGGCTCTAGTGTTGGGAGCTCATTTAGCCACTCTGTTTGTCTACTCTTGGCTGTAGTTTCTCTAGGTGTGTGCTTTTGATTTACTGTTTTTTATCGATAGTTGGCCTTTAGGGGACGTTTTGATTATATATTCTCTCCGGAGATATCGTGGTGCGGAGTCCTACTCTCCGTCGATCCCGTCGATTGGCTGGTTTAGAACCTACCGAGCTTTCACGTCATGTTGCTAGGGGATGTTGGCGGGATCCCTATGAGTCTTCGGATTCTTACGAGACATACATCCAACACGTCATGACTGCTGCACATTCTAATACTGAAGAAATACCTTTGACTCCATCGGGTAGAGTTGAACACACTTCGGATTCCCCTACTCCTTGTGAGGCGTGGAGAGGTGATCCACCTAAGACTCAACCTGGTTCGATTTGGCCGAATCCACTTGAATGCGATCCGTTCGATCCTTCAAATCTGGATAATTATATTTATAAGATGCCAACCTTACCCGAGGACGAAGATCAAGATGACATGTTCGTTCCTTCGTTTCCACGCAATTATAGACACGGGATGCCAGAGTTACATGACGACACTGGTCCTATGGCCAACCCAACCGCACTCTCTTTTGGTATGCCTAGTTATAGTATTGTTGAGCCTTCCACTACGTTTGGTAGTCACGCTGGCACTAGTCATGGTGTTAGCCATACTATACCCACTGGAGGCACCACCCTCACTGGGGGCACCACGTTGTCCACTCACACACATAGTATGGGACTGGTCATGTTCCTCCTAACAATGCTAATGTTGGAAGAAGACCACCTCCTAGGATTTCCCAACCTAATAGGAATGTTGTTCGAAACATGACTCGCCATCCACCACCTAATACACATGCCGCTACTCGTCAACCCAGTACTACTTTCGCAAATGTTAATGCTCCTCCTAACCACAGGGGTGGACATATACCGCATACTTTTGCATCCACTGCCGCCACTAGTAATGCCAATGTAGGGGGTGGGAATATATCCTATCCACATGGACATAACGCCACCATCCCTGCTACTAGTAACACCAATGTTGGGGCTGGGAATACATCTCATGCTTCTGGTCACCACACGACTGCTCAAGCTAATCCTAATGCTGGGGGTGGGAACATACCATACCATTATGGTCATTACAACATGGTTCCCGCTACGAATAGTACGTATATGCCACATACTCATGGTCATGGTGGCAACCCTTACTAGAACACAGTCGGTGCTAGCCATCAGTATAACCCACCACCCCAATATGGTGCCCAAAACACTTACATACTTGCTTACTCTCAAATGGGTCAGGCAGGAGGAGGTTATCAATCCTATGGCCATGGTCAAGCTTATGGTCCATCAGGTCCTCATTATCAGCAGTTTAATCCTCATGGTCAAGCTTTTGGTCCATCTTATAATTCAGTTTCGTTTAAACAACCTTTTATGGGGGCTTATAATCAAGCTCTCTAGCCTCAGCTCCCATTCCTTGCACGCTTGAATCTTCCAGATATTTCAAAGCTCACGAATGATCCAGTGTGTCATGACCCTACTTGGCCCCCAGTCCCTACCAATATCCCTTCGAACATTCCTAAGTTTGAGGGGAAAGGTGGTGAGGATCCGGGAGATCATGTCACGACATTTCAACTTTGGTGCTCCTCCAACTCATTGAATCATGATTCCGTTAGATTGCGACTATTTCAACGCACCCTCACGGGGGCAGCCACGAAGTGGTACGTCGAGTTTCCTGGAAACACTTATAGGGGTTTTAACGAGATCGCTTTGGTTTTCTTAGATCATTTCTAGTTTCCAGTTCGCTATGATACTGGTACTGAACTTTTATCCACCTTCCATCAGAACAAGGCCACACATATTTATGACCACGTTCAAGAGTGGCGTCGGCGGAAGAGGTTAGTGAAATCCAACATTCCTCCAGAGTACCTGTTGGAATGGTTCCTCAAGTCTCTACTCCCATGCATTGCTAAGGATGTTTCGATGTCCGACATTGTGACTGAGGAACAAGCCATCTTGAAAGTCCAGCAATTAGACTTATTATACTCTCAGTCTAGCATTTTGTATGACATTATTCCTGACGCACCGCGCACACGTCATGAGCCTCAGTCAGTTCCTGGACCGCATGCCAATGGAATCGTAGGATCTGCAAGCACTCACCCAGTAGATTTGGTAGCTAATAAAATGCAAAATTTGTCGCTAAACTAGTCTACTCCTGGATAGGTTCACACCTTGTCCACTTCCACCCCGTCGTCCGAAGTACACAGTGTGCAAAGGATGAACCAATCAGGTAACCAGCAACCTGGTGGTAAGAAAAGGGGGAGAAATAACCGTAAGGGTGGAAACAATGGGAATAACAACAGCAATCGCAATACCCCCCGTAAGGATAATGCCAACCCTCCTCGGAAAGGAGGAAATGCTGGTGAGGACTGTAAACCTAGGCATAAGGTGAAGTTTCCTTGCAAGCTCTGCAAGGAAGACCATCTTACTCACTTATGTCCTCGAATTGAGGAAGCATCGAAGCATTTGGAACAGAGCCCAGCTGTGTTGAAGGATCCCTACCTCATCACCAAAACATGGCTTTGCCTGCTCCCACCACTGGTTATGGACCTACTGAGATGGATACGTCTTCTTCCAATACTGGTGGTTATGGATGTGTGAACATGGTTCAGTCAGAGGTTAGTGTTTCCACTTGTCAATGCGATTATGATGCACCACAACCCAATTAGGGGAGTGAGACTCCCCCTCCTCCTGACAATTCCTTGCATATCAAGAAGCCTTCTACTATGTTATGGATACCAAAAGGTGTTCTTAAGTGATCTACGCATAATCCTAATGCTCGAGTCGCCCATAACTACTCAATTGTGGAAGATTTGGGCCAAACTCCGTGTGCCATGTTGGCTCTTGAAGTCTTGCAAGCCTGTCCTTCTCATAAGCATTCCCTTTTGAGTGCGTTAGGAGTTCAGGACGGGGGAAGTCCCACTGTTATCAAGTTCGACACTACTGATGTCCAACCTCGCTTACCCTACCACGTGTCTTTTCAAATCCAGGTGGCGTGCCTTCAAAATTTTGTCAAACGTACGATGGTTGATGAAGGTGCTTCCGCATCAGTAATGTCGTTATATTGTTGGAAAGCTCTCGGCTCTCCTCCTCTGCTCGTGTCTAGAACCACACTCACTACATTCAACGGTCAGTCATTTAAGCTGCATGGAATTATCCCTTCCCTTGTTGTCTGCTTGGGAGGTAAAGTTGTGCCTATTGAAGTCGAGGTGGTTGATGCGTCCATCGACTACAACCTTTTATTAGGTCGGAATTGGATGTATGCCATGAAAGCTGCCACGTCCACTGTATTCAGAGTTATCTGCTTTCCTCACGATGGCAAGATTGTGACCATCGATCAGTTGGATTTTGTTAACTCCTCTTCCACAGCATATACGGGATCCATAGTCCCGCAGGTTACTCATTCTTAGCCGGCAACTGGGAACATGGGTGTTGGTATGTACCCTTCATTGATGGGAACTTATGATTTTGCCACACCTGTGAATTTTATTGGAACCATTACCGACAATGCGTCTCCGGACTTCCTATTTTGATGATCCATGGACTTTGCTATCCATGAGTTCCACATCTAGAAACATTACGCATATCAAGATGTCTATGCCACTATCTATAGCTGAGCTTGCTTACCAGCATATTCAACAAGCCACTACAGAGTCGGATCTCTCTTCTTCTCAGACAGTCGAGGAAGATCCCATTACGCTGCCTGTTTGGGCAGCCAACTCGTTTTGTTCCCACGATTGCCTCGATGATACTTTGCCTTTGAATGAAGCTATTATGGAGGCCATGTGTGGTAGTGAGAGATCTTGGGAAGATATGGACCATCACTCTTATTTCCTTCCCAACCTCGAGCTCACCAAACGAGAAGAGTTTAGGATGACTCTAGCAGAGATGGTTGGTCACCCTGTGGCTCTTTAGAGTCGCGTGATGTTTTTACGGAAGGGAATATGGCTAACATTTCCACAACTACGTCGATCAATATCTCTTGTACTCCCGAAAAAGTTGATAATGTCTACATCAGTGACGATTGCACTCCTGAGGAGATTGCCATTTACACTGAATTGTTTACAGAACTCCAGGAATCTTTCGCCTGGTCAGATGAGGAGATGCCATGAATAGACCCGCGCATTGTTCAACATGAGATTAGAACGTATCCCAACACTAAACCGTTTTGACAACGCTTACGTGCTATGAACCCTAGAAAAGCAGTCGCTATCAACGCAGAGGTGGAGAAATTGCTCAAAGCTGGTTTCATCTACCCCGTTCCCCTTACCGAATGGGTGTCAAACCCCGTTCTTGTGGATAAGAAGCAAGGAATGATCCGTGTATGCACCGATTGTAGAGATTTGAACCATGCATGTCCGAAAGACGACTTCCCCATACCATTCATAAATCAAATCTTGGATGCTTGCGCCGGAAGTGAGATTTTTTCGTTCATGGACGGATTTTCTAGATATAACTAGATTCAAATCAAACCCGAGGACCAACATAAGACAGCTTTTATTTGTCCTTGGGGAACGTTTGCATATCGAAAATGCCCTTTGGCCTTAAGAACGCCGGAGCTACATTTCAGCGTGCCATGACCTACCCCTTTCATGATCTTAAAACGATTATGGAGGTTTTCTTGGATGATCTTGCCGGCCATTCATGAAAGAGGATGGACCACCCCAAGCACCTCCGCATGATTCTCGAATGATGTATACGATACAAGATTCGATTGAATCCTAACAAATGCATCTTTGTTGTAAGGACGGGTTGCCTTCTGGGCTTCATAGTTTCGAAAGAGGGTATTAGAGTCGATCCTCTCAAAGTTGAGGCAATACTTCAATTGCCTCCTCTGCGCAATTTGTTACAAATTCAGAGCCTCCAAGGGAGAGCCACTTTTCTACGTTGTTTCGTAGTCAATTATGCTAATCTTACCAAAGGTTTGGCGCGCTTATTGAAGAAGGACACACCCTTTATCTGGGATGAGCGAGCCCAGCAATCTTTCGACGCCCTTAAGAAAGCTTTGGTATCGGCCCCTGCTCTTAGTCCACCAGACTTCGCACGAGATTTTATTCTTTACGTGGCCGCATCTCAAGAGATGATTGGCATGGTCTTGGTTCATGTTGATGATGCGTTTGTCGAGCATGTCATCTATTACCTTGGTCGAAATCTAGTAGACGCTGAGCTAAGATATACTCATGTGGAAAAGATGGCACTTGCGACTGTTCGTTCAGTCCAACGGTTACGACATTACATTTTGCTTAGAACAACCACAGTTGTCACACATATCAATCCGTTTCAGTTCGTGCTATCACGACGCCTTATCGGGGAGAAGTACAATAAATGGATTGTTGTCCTTCAAGAGTTCGATCTTGATTTTGCTTCGGCAAAGTCGGTGAAATCGTTGGTGTTTGCTGAGCTTATGTCGGACCTTCCGAGACTTGATGAGGATATCATTCATGAAGATTCCTTTGTGGCTGAGCACTTATTTCTTATCTTGTCTGAGGACCCTTGGTACAGGGATGTCATTTTATATCTCCAAACTTTGAATTTTCCTCCGCACTATTCATGAGATGAGCGACGGCGTGTAAAACATCACGCTAAAGATTATACTATTGTCAGTGACACTTTGTATCGCCGAGGAAAGGATTCTATCCTCCGTCGTTGCTTAACTCATGAAGAAGCGGAGCGGGTGCTTACTGATTTCCATGCTGGAGCGTGTGGCGGTCACTTATCCGGGCTTGCTATAGCCTAACGTATTATGCGAGCTGGTTATTTTTGGCCTTCCATCTTTAAGGACTATGTTAATGTTGTGAAGAGATGTCACCCTTGCTAGGAGTTTTCTCGGAACATACGCTCGCATACAGTGCCCCTTCATCCGGTTGTCACCGTCGGTCCCTTCACCAAGTGGGGGGTGGAATTCATGGATTGCAAACCAGCTTCGACTGGGGGGCATCACCATATTATAGTGGCCATGGACTACTTTTCCAAATGGGATGAGGCCATGCCTACTATTAAAGCCGACGATGCTACAGCAGCCCACTTCGTATTCAATCAAATTATAACTCGATTCAGTATTCCGAAAGAGATTGTCACTGACCATGGCAGTCACTTTCAGAACAAGATGATGGAGGATTTGTCTCTCAAGCTTGGGTTTCCTCAAGAACACTCATCTTCTTATTATCTCCAAGCGAATGGTCAAGTTGAAGCAGTTAATAAGTCTTTGAAGACCATTCTCCAACGTACCATCCAACAAAGCAAGACCAACTGGAACATCATGTTATATCCTTCTTTGTGGGCGTATCGAACCACAGTCAAGACTGCCACCGGGTTCTCACCGTTTCAGCTAGTTCACGGTGTGGAGTCACTTTTACCGATTGAATGCGAGATCCCTTCGCATAAACTGGCCATAGATCTCCTCCCTGATACGGCGGGTCTTGAGCAACGTTTAATCCACCTTGAGCAACTTGACGAGCAACATCGAGATGCCGCTGTGGCCATAGATTCCAACAAACGTCGTGTTAAGGTTCAGTATGATAGGTCTGTCCATCCCCGGCAGTATGCTGAAGGTGACTTGATCCTCTTATATGACCAAGCTAAAGAACCACTGGGGGCAAGAAAGTTCAACCCCATGTGGCACATTCCTTACATCGTGAGGTGTGTCCTGGAAAAAGGAACCTATGAATTAGAAGATTATGAGGGGACTGTCTTGAAGGAGCCTAGAAATGGGCTCTACCTCAAGCGGTATTACACTTGAACCTCTGGTTCGGGCTAATACTTTTGTATACTACTGTATAGTTACTTCTGTACATAGTTTAGCTTTCTTTTGGTTTTCGGGTCTGCTAATTTGCTTTCGTTTGATTGACAGATGTTAGCAGAGTTTCCTACGTTCTTAGGGTTCACGGATGGTGCTAGCCGTCATACTTAGCAGCTTGCTTATGCTGCCTGGGTTATTTTCTCACCTGACCACCTAGTTGTGTCCTCAGGAGGTGCTTGTCTCGGTCCTACATCTAACAATGTGGCTGAGTATAGTGCCGTCATTGAGCTACTTCAGGATGCCATTTCCCATGGTATCCAATCTTTAGAAGTCCGCCTAGATTCACAACTAGTTGTGTCTCAGCTGAATTGATCCAGGTGGATATTGGTGGCCACCCACCTTTCCAACTGGCTCAAAACAGTTTTATGGCAATTTTGGTATTGTACTATTTTTAGCAGTTTTTCGGGTCCTGAATTTCCGGGGCCATTTTGAGGCCCTAAACGACCTTTTTTGGCAATTTGGGGGGCCAAATGGTTGCCTACGGCATGCATTTGGCCCTGGTCGAAAGTTGTAAATCTCGGATAGACCTTTCCAACGGGCTACCGAGCGCCCCAAACGGAGATCGTATGCAAAAGTTACGACCCCGGGAAGTTGATGTACTAACTTACCCAAACGGGGCCCACATGACTTTTGGCGCTTCATCTCCTAGGGTTAGGTTTTTGGATGTCTAGGGTTTTTGACATTCCTGTTTATTGTAAAAGGCCTTGAGAGCCTCATTGTAACCATCTTCTTGCGAAATGAGCGCAGCTGTCACATCTCTTCTCAGAGATAAGCCGCCACCATTCCAGCAAGCTTGTTTTCCGCTGCATTTTACAGTTCTAGCTTATTTCCTTATTGAATAGAAAACCAGTTTTACTGTATCTCTGTTATTTTGTGTTAAGCATCTGATAATAATCTGTATTCATTTCGTTCTGCTCATAAAATCCGGATCAGTCGTATCAGAGCGGTCTGCTCCTTGTCGTCTTAATGCATGTCCCCAACGAGGTCAGGGTACAAAGAATTGGGTCTCGAGCTTGTTTCTCTTGAGGACAAAAGCTCTCGCACGCCCAAGCGACCTCTCATGGCAGGAGAAAAGAAAGATGACGGGACAGGAGATCCTATCAAAATGTTGCTTGAGGAAGCCCTCACGCATCAAAGGAACGAGATGATGGATAATTTTGCGCAAATCCTTCGGCGACTACCAACAAGCGACGCATCTTCCTCGAGCGGAAGCGCCGCCCCCTTCAAGGTACAAATCAACTTTGATATCCCTATATTTGAAGGACAGATAGACGCAGATGTTGTAGATAAGTGGTTGAATCTACTAGAAGGGTATTTTTCTGTCCATAACTTTTCGAATAAAGAAAAGATTACTTTTGCGCTCCTCAAAGCCGTTTCCCATGTCAAAGATTGGTGGGAAACATTCTGCAAGCAAAAGGACACAGAAGAAGCCTCATTATTTTCAGTCACGGCCACCTGGGAATCCTTCAGGGATGCTATTAAGGAACAATACTACCCTGTTGGAAGTTATGACGATTTGTATACCAAATGGACCACACTGCGACAAGAAAGAGACCAAGCAGTGCCAGAGTTCACAAATATCTTCCATACCTTGCGCACCAAGCTGGGTATCAAAGATTCAGAGCGACATCTGGTGCTCAAGTATCGTGGTGGTTTGCATAGATACATCCAGACCGAAATGGAATTTCTGGACATCTCTTCCTTGGGCGCGGCCTACCGATATGCCGTCAAAATCGAGCAGAAGCTCAAACAAAAGACACGGCAATTTGGGCCTGGGAACCCTTCACAGCAAAAGGCAAGAAAGGGCGACCCCAACCCACAGAATAAAGGACAGAGCAAAGATGGATAGCATCTAGACAACCAATCCAAGCCGCAAGCAAAGAAGGACACTGGAAAAACAAAGAAAGATACCGGGAAGTGGTGCGACTTCCATAAGAGCCCTTGGCATAACACTGCTGATTGCCGCTCAAAGCAGTCGCTGGTGGCCGAAGTGAAAGCATCTGAATCAGATGTGGGTTCTGACTCTGAGTCCGAACCAGAAAGGGGAAGATGGATCATTGACGCGGAACCCAGTGCCACCGTTGCCACCACCAAGCTCCAGCCTGATGAACCAGACGAGCCAGAAGAAGGAGAACGCCTCTTCCATTCACAGATGTGGGTAAAAGGCACCCCGCTGCATTTCATCGTTGATAGCGGTAGCCAGAAGAATCTCATCTCAGCAGAGGTCGTCAAGCGCCTGGCCCTGCCGACAACGCCGCACCCACAACCCTACACCATTGGATGGCTCCGCAAAGGAAGCGATCTCCACGTCAGCCAACAGTGCCGACTTCCATACGGCATCAAGCCCTTCAAGGACGAGGTATTGTGTGATGTTGCTCCTCTCGAAGTTTCAGATGTTCTTTTGGGCCAACCTTATTTATGGAAACGTCATGCTGTATATGAGTCTAGGCCTCGTAGTGTTATTATTTCTTTGAACAGGAAATTGTACAGGATACCCGAGGCAGTCCCTCCTAGTGCTATTTCCTTGATCTCTGCCAAGCAATGCAGGAAGGTCATCTCTCAGACCGAGAAATTTGTCTTCTTCGTGATTCGCTCTCAGAGTGAAATAAAGATCGCAGCCACATCCCGGGCCTTCACGACCAATCTATCCACACAATAGAAGCAAGTGGATAAGGTGGTGGAAGGATACTCAGATATCTTCTCCTCTCCGACCGGGGTACCTCTGCACTGCCAGGTCAAGCATCCCATCGATCTGACCCCAGGCGCACCGCTACCCAATGGGCCAGTCTATCGTCTCTCTCTGTTGGAAAATGAGGAGATCAAGAGGCAGATCCAAGAATTGCTCCACAAGGGGCACATCCGTCCCAGTGCATCACCTTGTGGGAGCCCAATCGTGCTGGTGCAGAAGAAAGATGGGACCTGGCGACTCTGCATTGATTACCGGGCCCTGAATAAAATCATAGTCCGTAATCGATACCTGATTCCCCGAATCGACGACCTCCTTGATCAGTTCACGGGGGCCAAATACTTCAGTAAGATTGATCTGAAGTCTGGCTACCACCAGGTCCCAATAGAACAAACAGATGTATGGAAGACTTCCTTCAAGTCAAAAGAAGGTCTTTTTGAATGGCTAGTCATGCCTTTTGGTTTGACAAATGCTCTAGCAACTTTTATGAGGATGATGGACGATATCCTACGACCTTTCACCAACAATTTTGTAGTGGTGTATCTGGATGACATCCTCATCTACAGCAAGACTTGGGAGGAACACTTGCAGCATATTCAGCAGGTTCTGCACACCCTGCGGAAGCACAAACTATATGCAAACTTGGAAAAATGCTCCTTTGGCATGGACAGGGTCCATTACTTAGGCTACATCGTTGATCGACATGGTGTGCATGTGGATCCAGCCAAGATCCAGGTCATCCATGACTGGCCAGCCCCAACCACACTCACTGAACTTCGGAGCTTCTTGGGCCTCGCCAATTTCTATCGCCGGTTCGTGCTGGGATTCTCTCATATCATATGGGCCCTCAGCCAAGTGACCAGGGGTGGTGGTAAGGCAAAATTTGTGTGGGGCCTGTCCCAACAACAAGCCTTCGATGACTTGAAGAAGCGTTTGTGCTCATCGCCGGTACTCTCATTACCGAACCTGCAACATCCCTTTGAGATCGAGACAGATGCTTCAGATTATGCTGTGGGTGTCGTTCTCACTCAACACGGCCACCCTGTGGCATATCATAGTGAGACACTATCAGATGTTGTCCGCAAGTACCCTACCTATGACAAAGAAATGTACTCCATTGTACAAGCCTGCCGCCAGTGGAGACATTACATTCTTGGGAAGGAGACAGTCATCCACACTGATCACAAGCCACTACAGTTCATGCAGACCCAAGGAAAGTTGTAGAATGACCGCCATTAGAAGTGGTCAACATATTTACAGCAGTTCCACCTCAACATCAAATATAAAATAGGGAGTACCAACCGAGTTGCTGACTGCCTCAGTCGACCTCCAGTCGCAGCACTTACCACGGTGCTAGACTCTTGTGGCCACGAGACCTCCGGATGGCCTCACCTCTACGAGACAGACCCTGACTTCTCTGCCACCTATCAAATGTTGGGCACCAACTCAGTGGTTGCTAATTTCCATCTTCAGGACGGGTTGTTGTGTCATCTGGGCCATCTCTGCGTTCCATCAAGCGAGCGTGCGAAGCTGATTTGGGAAGCTCACTATAGTCGGGTGGCAGGACACTTTGGCGTCGAAAAGACAGAGGCAGTGTTGCAAAAACATTTCTACTGGCCGAAACTTCGACAGGATGTCGGCAAGTATATCAGGTCCTGCACCGGTTGCGCTATTGCCAAACCGACCACTAAGAAACAGGGCCTATACACCCCTCTGCCTACTCCTGACAGGCCATGGGAATCCATCTCAATGGACTACATGTCGGGCCTCCCATCCACCAAGAGGGGAAACGACTGTGTTTTCGTGGTTGTTGATCGATTTTCCAAGATGGCGATTCTAGCCGCTTGCAAGAAGAACATCACAGCAGAAGCCACTGCCAAGCTCTTCTTTGAACGAGTATGGGTACATTTTGGGATCCCACATACCATTATCTCAGACCGTGACATTCGGTTCCTCAGCTCATTCTGGTCAAGCCTCTGGTCACTGCTGGATACCAAGCTCACCAAATCCACTGCCTTCCACCCCCAGACCGATGGACAAATGGAGGTCGTCAACCGGATGGTCGTACATATCCTGCGCATGTACAATTCAACACACCCCCACACATGGGATGAGAGTCTCCCCTATGTCCAACATAGCTACAACCGAGCCCTGCATAGCTCAACTGGCCACAGCCCCTTTCAGGTGGGGTTGGGATTCCAACCATTGGGCCCCATGGATGTTGCACTTCCCCTTGCGACCACCTCGGCCGACTCGTCCACAGAAGCTGACAAAGCCGCCCGGTTCATTGAACGGATCCAGCATATCCACCAACAGGTTCAGGATATTCTACAAAATTCTAATGCCAAGTACAAGTAGCGCCATGATCAACATCGGGTGCCACATAAGTTTCAGGTGGGCGACAAAGTTTGGTTGCATTTGCAGAAAGAACGCCTTACAGGGCCCCATCGAAAGCTTCTCCCACTCCGTTATGGGCTGTACACCATCACCAAGGCGGTGGGTGACAATGCTTTTGAGCTCAACATTCCCCCCTTCCTGGGTCTGCATCCAGTCTTCAACGTGGCTCTCCTTCGGCCATATTTCCCACCACTATTAGACACCTCCGAGATAGCAGAGAAGTTGACACCAACAGAACTCAACCCTGACTGCCTACAACAAGCATCCAGTGATCACATTGCAGACACACAAATCAAGGGCACTCGACATCAAAGGATCCAGCTTTATCGAGTTGTCAAAGCAGGACAGCTCCTGCACCAAGGCAAGTGGCTCACCCGAGGCCAAATTCAGCAGAAATTTCCTCATCTGATGGGGGAACTCAACGCAATGGAGACCATTGCTTCCTAAGGAGGGAGGACTGATCCAGGTGGATATTGGTGGCCACCCACCTTTCCAACTGGCTCAAAACAGTTTTATGCCAATTTTGGTATTGTACTATTTTTAGCAGTTTTTCGGGTCCTGAACTTCCAGGGCCATTTTGAGGCCCTAAACGACCTTTTTTGGCAATTTGGGGGGCCAAATGTTTGCCTCCGGCATGCATTTGGCCCTAATCAAAAAATGTAAATCTCGGATAGACCTTTCCAACGGGCTACCGAGCGCCCCAAACGGAGATCGTATGCAAAAGTTACGACCCCAGGAAGTTGATGTACTAACTTACCCAAACGGGGCCCACATGACTTTTGGCGCTTCATCTCCTAGGGTTAGGTTTTTGGATGTCTAGGGTTTTTGACATTCCTGTTTATTGTAAAAGGCCTTGAGAGCCTCATTGTAACCATCTTCTTGCGAAATGAGCGCAGCCGTCACATCTCTTCTTAGAGATAAGCCGCCACCATTCCAGCAAGCTTGTTTTCCGCTGCATTTTACAGTTCTAGCTTATTTCCTTATTGAATAGAAAACCAGTTTTACTGTATCTCTGTTATTTTGTGTTAAACATCTGATAATAATCTGTATTCATTTCGTTCTGCTCATAAAATCCGGATCATGAATGGTCAGTACCGTGTGAGGTATCCTACGCTACTACGAAAATTCCTAAGGGTAAGACTCTTGGAACGACATTTTGTTTCAATTACATACATACATGTTCCGAGAAGTGTTAATCGTATATCTGATGCATATGCTAACTATGTATTAGATTGGCATTTGTCACATTCACCATGAAGCACACAAATAAAAGAAGACATTCATACATTTGTACATACACACATATAGTAGAACCGGAGAACCAAAGTTTTTTATAAATATGTCCAAAAATGGTAGTGTCATACAAAACTGGAGCCCGTAGCCCTAAAAAATATACATATCGATACAAAAATGAGATCATGGGATATCTACTCCCTACGAAAAGGCCTAACTGCCGCCCACACAGGATGTGTCTCATAGAAATAGTGAACTGCATTGGCTACCCGCTGCAGTAGCCGCACCCAGTCACCCGGAACCCCCACTACTTGGCGCTACATGGCCTCAGGTAGTCGCGCCACCTCTATCTATGGAATCCTGGCAACCATCCGTGATAGGTTGTGCCACAAGGTCTGTAGAGTGCGCTCTGCTGCAGCACCACCTGCCTCATCACCCCTGCCCTGGTAACCATGTCTCGGGAAGCCATCGGGTCTCACTAGGCCCTTGTCTGCGAGCAAATAGTCAAATATTAGCATATGATACTGCCACCAAAAATATTTTTTCATTTACAATCAAAAATCCATAAAAATTTGATACACAAAAACCTAAAAAGAGTACTCACCAATGTCTCTGAACGCTGCGTCTGGTGGGAGTGGCATGTCCCTATCCTGGCGGAAGTCTATCCCTGCATAGGGATAGTCCTCTATGGCAATGACCTGTCGGTCCCACCAGCGGAAGAACTCCTCAGTATATGGTGATTCTAGATGGCCACCACCCTGTCGTGTCAACATCTCATCCCACCGGGTCAAGGCTGGATCGCAGAGACTATGAGGAGGGACATCCACCCTCGGACTAAGCCCCGGAACTCTCTCACAGAAGAAGCTGCACAAGATACTCCCATACTCGAATTTTTTGGCCTTGCCTTCTTTGCATTCTGTCAATTGGGTCTTCATAGATCCCAGTAGTGTGGTACACCAATCAAATACTATAGGCTGCATGCATTGTGATGCATAGAACATCACTGGCGTGGATGCCTAGTGCAGATCTTTTGAACCCGTTATCCGCACTAAGGTAGCCACAATGATCTTCATGCTCAAATCTACTATGGCATTGATGAGCACCTGACTTCCCACCGCTCATGTGTTTGCAGGACAATACCGCGCTATGTAATCAAGGATGGTGATCCCACCACCCACAGTACGAGATCGAAGACTGGCCACCTCACCTCGACGGGACAAACCGGTAATGAAATAGATGTCTTCCACTTCCAGTGTGAGGATTTTCCCATTGAGACTGAAGTTCTGTGCATCAACATCCCAATAATCGATCAAGCGGCGGAGTAGTAGGTTTTGGGCCCTCAAACCACCTATACTCTAGAATTTGTACAACCCACATGATTGCAATGCTTGTTGTGCTTGCACACCGTTGCGCACGGCCTCATCTACTTGGTCATGCTCCCTCTCCCTCCACTCTAGAACCATCCTGGAGTGAGGAAAAACAAGGATTTTAGTCAATTTCTTTTGCAAAATCAACTTCACGGCCATACTCGTGGGCTAATTTGTATACAGGGGTGAGTACCCGCGGTCAGCTTGTGCATTGACTACGAGTATCGTGCCCTACCCGCGACCCGCATAATGATAGCCCGCGGGTAGCGCCGAAGCCATTTAGGGCTTGGCCAAACTAAAAATCCCACCGCTGAAAACTAAAATGAATGCAATGAAATTAAAGGTATGGATGAGACTACCAACCTGCTCCGGACGGTTCGATGAACGGACGCTTGTAGCTCCCAGAATCGGCAACTGAACTTTTAGGTGAAAACTAACCACAAAACTCCAAATGGGTGATTCAATAGTACAAATGAATTGTAAATTGTAAATTTTTATTACTATTTATAATTTTCAGGACCCACTTGTCTATAGTTTTTTACCGTTTGATGCCGTTATGGACTAATATAATGTCATGGAGTAGAATTTTTAATCAGATTTCTTCAGCAAAAGTTGTTTTGGACCATTTCACACCTACAGCATGTATGTTTCACACCTGGCATATAGGTTAGATGGCATTTACACATGCATTATGCATTTGACCTTTTGACCACTTTCATAAACCCTAGGTGCAACCCCGCTTCTTAACTGACATGAAACTTTCACATTGCTATAGAAGTGTCGTTATGTTGCGGTAGGGCTTTTCCGAACATGGGTACCCTAGTTAGAACCCCTGTGTGCATTATGGTGCCCATGCCGCTGTTTGTCCTTAGGATTGGGAGTCCTTTGTAGTTACGCCATGACGTTGCGGCATAAAGACTCCCCTCAGTTATAGACTCATACTCTACTTTGTCTTATGTTGTCCATCTCCCTTAAGGACTCCCCTCAGTTATATCATGTTGTGATTGCATTGCATCATCCTGCTTGCCACTTGAGCCTTGTGCCGGCTCCAGCTTACTCAGTTGTTAGCCTGGTGCCTGAGCACTTTTCCCTGTCGAGCCCTGCAGAGCTTATATTTTCCCTTCACAATTTGATGACCTTTTGACCCTAAGGGAACACCCCCCCAAGTGTACACATCCTGCATGCACTTCCTTGCATTGATCATAGGTATGTTCCACTGCTTGGAACTAGTCTACTCGCTATTTGACACTCGTTCCGTCACTTGTTGTACTATAAGCAATTTTATCTTTTTCAAGCTTTCACCAAATATGAAAAAGACCAAAAAAATCAAATATTCCAAAAATCTGTACGGGATTATGGTTACTACTAGTTGGCAGCTGTTGTGTCGCCTTTGAACAGAGCATTCATTCCACTCCATACATTATGAGTCGGGACTATAGTTGGACCTTAGGATCTGTACTTGTTTCTCGGTTTTCTCCACCGATTGGTTAAGCTTCCAGTCATTATGGAGTCCTTTATAATGCCTCCTGCATTGCACAGTTTATCTCAAGTCTATGCTGCCTGAGTCTATCCATCTGCTCATGCTCTTGTTCAAAGGAAGTCCTGAACCCAGAGTCAGCCACTCCTCAAATCTCTTGACTATTGCATGTCGGCGATCCTTATTGAGTCAGTCCGTTTCACCTGAGTTCTTCCAAATATTTCAGCGTAGCTAGTACCTCGTGCTGGTTGATGGGGGGTGCCTTAATGCCCTCCTTCCAGCAAGTCTCATTCCGTCGACTTCAACCCATTTATTCTAGAACTTGAGGCTTAGAGTTCGGTTGAGTACCTTGAGGCTTGCAGTCATTAGTGGTAGTTTCTCTCGCCATCGACAGTTTTGGGAATACATCAATGTCCCCTGATCGATGGATTCATCCTAGTGTTCAGCTTCAACTCATTTATTCACACTCCGATGATTGTGCATTGTGCCTTGATGCCCATTTTCATTATTGGTGGGTTATCTCGCGTATGTTAACAATATACATCATTGACCGGTAATCAGATGATGTCACATCAGGTTCTACCTCAACTCCTTTATTCACTTGATGGGACTTGCACCGTCAAAGACTTGTGTAGAAGACCCCAGGTGATAGTGGCATTCAGTATGCTACTTATAACTTTGACTTTACATCTGAGATATCACCTCTCAGATATCAACAGTTTGTACCTCCAGTTTGCACCAGGTGTTTCCTTTTCAGCAAAAGACCATATCTTACTGTAGAGGGATCATGGCTATGATCACTTATGACATATATTCACTATGTACTGCCTATTCATGGCCATTGTATCAGATTGTTGTACGATCGACATGTATTCAGGGACACTATTGTATTATGACGAGTGAGCTGCTCTTTCCACTTGTGTCTCCATCACTCCACTTCTGAGATTTATAATGTATTTCGGTCATTGTAGCATCAGTCTTTGACCTCACACATTAGGGGGCATCTGCTACAACGTAATCTTCCACCTTGTGAGAATCAGCACTCTTTGGCCTAGAGGATCCATTCCACTGACTCGGAACCATTTTATATCCTTCAGACACTATTTTTCCCTATTTTTTCCCTTATACACTAGCTGCATCACTATAGCCAGCGCACCCGCGAGTTGCATCACTATAGCCCGTGGGTAGCATGTAAAATGGTAAAAATCACTAGTTTATTACTTTTTACTCCCAAAAAGCGGTCATTGGGTGACCTTTGACTCTCCATCTTCCCAAGAAATGCCTCGATGTGTCCTTTCACTTACCTTTGAGAGGACTATATATTGAGCACATATGGCTTATGGACGGGAGGAGAAACAAGAGCAAGAGAA
This sequence comes from Larix kaempferi, assembly GCA_027924585.1. Lineage (NCBI taxonomy): Eukaryota > Viridiplantae > Streptophyta > Pinopsida > Pinales > Pinaceae > Larix > Larix kaempferi. Next base: position 31,622,380 of record BSBM01000091.1, on the reverse strand, counting down.
CTCTAGTGTATTTTTGCCCTATCTTGAGTCTACACTCATTGATCTTTGTAGTTGTGAACCCTTTATGTTCACCTTCCGAACTCCTACCATAGTTTGACTTTGCCATTCATGGAGGATTGAAGTGGTGGAGGCACAAGTGGATTGATCCAGATCTTGGTTCAGATTGGTTGCCGGTAAGAGGTTGTATCACATTGTACTTCTTCTTGTTTATTAATAGAAATACTCATATTCTCGTCCATTAATGTTGTAAATGTTGCTTATCTTACATTGGGTTGCATTTACTTGTTATATCATGGACCATTGCTATTGATGATGTTAATGTCGTTTATATATTATATGTACTTGTTGTATATTGGTTGTCAAGACTAATTTGTAGATTCAAGTGCACGGATTGAAAAGCTCCAATGGGGATCTACATCAAATGTTTGGATCGAGGTTGGTTACATTCTTCATTATCTTAGCATTGTCATTTATAATAGCATAGTTATGAAAATTGACTTGATTTCTGGTAGTCATCTGTTTGTTGTGGTCTACCCCAAGCCATAGTGAGTTTTCTCCAACACACTAGGATCGGATTGCTAACATTAACAGAAGGAAAATAGGCAAGGATGAAGTTGTAAATGAATTCCTCCAGCCTTGGATATGATTGACATAAATATCTTCACCTATCTTTGGTATCTTATTGTATGACTTAGTTTTTTGTATCAATCATCGATAAGACACCTTTTAAATGTCCTGAGAAGAACATCTATCTCTGAACGAAGGAAAAGGAAAGAATAACCTACAGCTGATGAAAGTAAGCAGTCTAGAGAGTTATGAGAACAGGAAGATGATCTCTATAGGAACTCTACAAACCTAAGAGCAGAATTGAAGAATTGTCTCAAGCATTTTTTTGGCACAATAATTTGTGAATGCATTTGAGAACTGTTCAAAGGCAGGTTTGAAGGCTTTGAAGCTAATTGGGAATGTTCTAGTAATTCCATAAATAGTGAAGAATTAGCTGCATGTGGATATAAAAAAGTATTGAAAATAGGTTGCTTGAGTTCAAGCTTGCTCAAGGAAAATCTACATCAGAATGAACTCAGAGCAACCAACAGGAGGATGGGCTAGGTGACACGATTCCAAATAAGACCCATGTGTCCGATTTCCATTTGTGCATATGTAATTATAAACAACAACTCAACTTACAGGATTAGGCCAAGCCTGTAGATATACATTATTAAAAACACTAAACAAGACAGTCATCAGATCCCATGGGAAAGCAACTAAAAACAATCATGATATCCACAAACATGTATAGATTCTGCTTAAAACATGATTCAATGAACTAAATCAACGAAACACAATGTAACTTACTGATTTTTTCTATTGTTACCTGTGTTTAAACCAAGCCATATTCATGGCAATACAGATGTAGTGATGAACCCTATCATGCCTTAGAAAAAATGTGAAATGAAACCAAATGAGGGTTCCCAAAACCCATAAAATCTAAGATCAATGAAAGTTACGGATCTCTGGGTGGTGGTGGTTATCAGTGCATTAGAATTCAATGGCCACTGATGTCTACTTGGACACCTATTAGAAGAGTCCCTTGAGCTTATATTTATTGAATAAATCATCAGTGCAAAGCCAATGAAAACACACGAAAAAAATTATTTAAATAATGGAAAAAAACCAAAATTTTATTTCTAATGTCGAACATTGGGTATGCCTTAAGAGAAATCTTGAACAAACATATAATTGTGTCCCTGCAATCACTATATTTCCCATAGGGACATAAAAATATCAGAGATAAATCCATCGAATACATCCTTAAACACCAAAGAGAACCAGACTAACATGAAATGTAGTCAAAATACACAAACAAAATTCCTAGATGTGAAAACACCTCCAGAGATGGCTACAGGATAGTCCACATGATAATGAATATGGATATGCCTTAAAAACATTGTACAATCACCCAAGAGGAAAGAGGAAGATGCAACACATTGATCAAAAGGATAATCATACTAATTGTCTGCCAATCATATCGAAATTAAAAAGGGCAGTGACTACAACTATAACCTTTTCAGCATTATTCAGGTTTATGTAAAAAAATGGATCTGTAAGAGGTTGCAGGACTGATTACCTCACAATCAATGCTAATAGTTTCATGTGAACATGGCCCTTCTATAACTACTTGTAACAAAACAAGTATAGTTCATTTGGTTCATTTACATGAAATAAAAGGTCGAAGTTTTTCCTAAAATCACTATAAAATATCAGATTATGGGATTTAGTAAGTTTCCAAGGAAAAATTTATACACTTCTTTTGAACAAGTTCAAATTCACATAAACAAAAAAAGACATATTTGGGAAAATCATTAGATTTGAAATATCATACTTTAGAGTCTAGATAAACAAAATGGATATTTCCACTATTGTGCATTGAATAGACCTGAAATCCTGACAAAACAATTACAGTTTTTTAACATCCTCTAGTATATTATCAAGTAACAACACAATGGAGATCCAAGTGAAAACCTACCCTTTGGGTAACAATTCAAGCACCAAGCATCTGCCCTAGAAGGAAGTTTGTTGCATGTCCCTATGCAACTTATTCCCCCCGTAGTAAATTCTGATGTAGCTCGGTCCAACTGTAAGATTGGTGACTTACTCCATTTCTTTCCTGAAAGCCTAAATGATGATCCACTTCCATCCATGAAGAGTTCTCTGCAAAATCATACCACTGCCCAGCAACACTGTACTCAGTTTTGCTGCACCAGAGCAAAAGGAAATGGAACCTTAACCCAAGCCATTGAGTACCATTTCTTTGTAGAGAATTCACATACAAACTTGTTCTTGAAAAGGAAACCTGGAAAAAGGGGTATCCCATGGGGTCCCATTTTTTGAGTACTGGAGGAAGTAAATTCCAACGGGTCTCTGAGGCCTGCAAAGAGGCCAAAGTCCCACAAGATCTAAGTTCTTAAAAACTCTGTAACGTTGATCTCTGATTCATTCTAAATTGTTTCACCCTCATAGGATCCCTGAGGAATTCACTATGACTAGAAAAGGCCAGTTCAACATCTGGATGCTCTCCTCTGACGTGAAGTTCAGACTGGAATTCCAACTTATAAGAGAATTTCATCCCTATTTCCCACTTAATTTGATTATGAATAAAAGATGAAAAGGCTTGTAACTGAATATCTCCTACTATAGGATTGGGATTCCATTCCAATTCATGTTCTAGAAAGAATTTAAACTGATAAATTTCACACAACAAATCCTTTTCCCTTGTAGATGAGTCATTATAGATATCCACAAAGTCATCAACATTTCCTATCATGAACTTTTTGTTATTATTCAATCTAATCATTTGAAGGCCTACCCATTATTCATGCAAGTACATTGAATAAACGCTAGCAGGACTTCTACAAGAAATGGCTTGCTCAGCAAATTGAAACATTTGCCTCTTTTCTTCTTCTTTAATCATTAATTGTTGCTATAAAGACTGTATCTTGAACTTCCACTTTTGTTCTTGAACCAAGTAAGCAGAAAACCAAGTTTCCTGCATGCATTGTACTTCAAATTTATATCGTTGTTGATAAATAAGGCCCAAGTCATATAATAAATCATTTCTCCCAGTCCATTTAATAGTATTTACTTCAACTGATGCTAAAGCCAGGGTATTAGTCCAGACATCATCAAGAATTTGATTAAAAAATTCATAGAGAACATCTGTGACTTTTTCTTTGTCTTCAGAACTTTTAGAGGTACTAGGAAGAATGTTTTCTACAGCTACTGTAGCCAATAATTCCAAACTTGTATTATCCTCAGCCAGTGGTACTGATTCCTTTAGTACTGATTTATCTCTAAGAAATTTATTTTGTTTCCTCAACCTTTTGTTTTGCAAACACCATCGGTGAGCCTGATTTCTCAAAATTTTCAATCTTTTCTTAAGAACACCATTCTTTCTCTGTAATTGTCTACTCCTCTGTTATAATTTTTCATTTTCATTTTTAACATATCTATCCAAAACTTGAAATTCACGAACTTGCTTCTGAAGTTTCTTAATCCTCTTCTATAACTTACTTGAAATTAAACCAGGAGAATCAGGCCTTACCACTTGATTAGATTCGTCTTCTTCCCTTTGAGCTTGGTCTTGAAACTGAGTAGCTTCCAATTCTGGCAGGGGTGTTGACTCTAAATTTTGTCTCTGTGTATAACTGGTTCTTGGACGTTTGGGTATTGTCGAAAACATATCTTCAGATGTTCTAACTTTTTCAATAACTTCTTCAGAAATGCCGTCTAGCCTTGCAGATCTTCTTCTCACCGTAACTGAAATTTTATTAACCTCTTCATCATCTCTATGCCTCTTTGGAGATGGTTGGGATTGAATTGGTTTGGAAAATGTTGGTGCTGGATCAAATTCTGTCTGAACCGCTGGAGGGGGCGATACAGAATCTTGTGGATCATCATTAACCTGCTCCTGAAAACCTTTTTCCACTAAAAATTGTTCCCACATTAGGTTTCTCTTCTGTAATTCCTCCACGATCAACAACTTAATTAATCCATGATGATACAAGCTATTACCAAGTCGCTGATCAGGCCGCTTTTGGGTAGCTGAAGCCATTTTAGACAGGCTCTTCCACAAAAAGTATGGAATGATCATCAATTATTCTCCTTTAATGTGAAGGAGAAGCCGAATATGATAAATAAAGAAAAGGCTATATCGTCCTTCACAAGTCAAATATTTCTGCAAAAATAAAATGACATTACCCCATTCAGCAGTGAAACAGTTGCGTTCAGCTCCCTTCTTCCAACGAATACTAGAATTAGCCACCTTCACAAACTGTTTCCAAGAGTCAGGGTTTTTCAAACGACCAGCTTTAAACCATCTTTCCCCTGTTTGTGGTAAGCCTGCAGCGAGAGCAATGGACATTTTTGAAACTAGAAGTAGAAACCCCCAAATGTTAGAACAAGCTCCATCGAAATTGAGAGCAAATTCCTTGGTCACATCTTCGTTGTGCCCTCTAAATTTACTAAAAAATGCATACAATCCAATTTGTTGAAATATCCTTTTACTAGAGGGATCTTCATCCAATAGTTCAATGGAATATGGCTCCTCCCTACGTGCAGCACTAGCCATGCCAACTGAAACTTTCTCTGCTGAAAGGAAGTTAGGTGATCAAACCGGTATATTTTAACCCAAATTGGTATTTACAGGATTGACTTATGCATAACAAATAAATCCCAAACTTTCAAATCGGGTATACATATAATTGTTCAGACATGCAGGGACAAAAGGATAGCGCTAATTACGACAATTGATGGGGTCAAATCAGCATATACCCATTTGTCCAAAAAGCAATGAGTTAACGGTCACTCCATTTATGGAAATTATTTGAACAAAAATACTTGGTCTGACATGTCACGATATATAATAAGCCATGAAATGACCTGGAAAAGCTAATTGAAATGTATAAAAATCATTCTTATATGCTAGAATTTATACACATTATTAGGAAAAATATATTGAATTTAACCCTACAGGAACAATACTTGTCCGGAATTAAGAGAAGACTTTGAATAGCATACCACACATGCAGGGGATAAAACTGAGATCCAATCCTTCCAATCATGCAAATACAGATCCTCCATGGATTTTAAAGATATAACTCGGTTGGAAGAAATCATTATATTTGCAACTTGAAAAGAATAATTCCAAATAGAACTGAAAGTTTGCTTGTACTGGGAGGAATGAATCCAAGAGAGTATCAAGGTTGTGTTCATTTTCAGGATTCTATTCTCCATACACGAGACATTCCATTTTACCAACAATCTGTTCATCTTCAATATTTTACTGAAATATTTAAAAAACACAGCAACTGGAGATTCTACAGGCTTGAGTCAAGCCTGTAATTGTCTGCTAAAAAATGTTGAAATGCAAATTCTTCAACCAAACCATTCGTGATGCAATCTAAACCATGTGAATTAAGGTGTTGGAGTAGAACATGGATGAGTAGACATCCCTCCATTAATGCCAATGGATTTCAAAGCTTGGAAATACAATCTAACAGGATATATGAATCAATTTTGTTGATGCTGAATACCCAAAAGATCAGATCGCTTATGGATCCATTTTGGAATGGTACTTATAAATTGCTAGTGGTTTCTTATGGAAAACCACTAGAGATTGCTTATAGACCTTATGAGTGGGTATTGTGACTAGTATGACCTTGGAAACATATTAATTACAAAGAATCCATAACAATACTAGCTGTCTTAAACCATTATATTCTTTTGTCAAAAAATATAGCAACTCTCACATAGTGTCGCCAAAAACCAATTATAATGATAATTGGTGACAAACATTTACTACACTCACCAAAAGTAAAATAAACATGTATTAGTGAGGGCTACTAAAATATTGTCACCAGAAGTGTCACCAAAGAGAGAATCAATAATGGGCCTTTAACAACCCTCACTAAAAATGTCACTGGAAAGGGATTTGGTGACGAACCTTAAGGAGAATCTCAAAAGGCACCTATAACGACGATGTTTTAAGGACCATCATCATCTGTGACATTCGTGACAACCCTTAAAGGTTCGTCACATGTAGGACCCTCACCAATGACCTTTTTTCTTGTAGTGTATGTTGAGAGGAGAATCGCAAATCCATTATTCGAACTGTTCCCGCAATCCACATTGTGGGTTGCGGAAACGCAGAATGCAAACATTTACAATAATATTCCTGAAATCCGCAAATGCGGGTTGCGGGAATCAAATCCGAATATCCAGTAATTCACCTGTATCAAGACTGGTGAACACAAGAAGGATCGGATGACCATTCTTGCAGTATAGAACTAGTATGAAGATAATATTGGGCAAAAGAAGGGTTGACCTCCCCTTCATTTATGAGGGAATTGTCCAAATATTCAACCTATGAAGTATAGGTTGTCAATTCATCTATATCCTGAATAGTGAAGACTGCAAAAATACTAACGTCACAAGAAGGATCGGTCGTTCCTTCATTTAAAAGATAAATGAAAAAATATTAAATCTACGAAGGTTGGCATGACAATTGCCACAACCGACTTCCACAGGATATGGTAGGGATCAGGACATTGCCTAAGTTATAACATCTAAACAATATTTCTCGGGACTTCCGATTGCTGGCAAGAAGGATCTGTCGCCCCATCTTTTAGTAGATAATTGTGAACACCAATATTCGACAATTCACCTGTATCCAGAATAGTGAACACGGGAAGGATTGTACCACCCTTCTTGCAGTCTAGAACTATTATGAAAATAATAGTGGGCAAAAGAAGGGTCGGATGACCCTTCATTCATTTATCTTGAGCCTCATTCAAAATGGGGTGTCGGTTAATGAAATTCAACTTCAAATGATCGTCATATTATACAGACACCGATTCATTTGATAATTTGTATATTTTTTACTACTTCAAATTACCGTCATAATTATTATATCGGAACACCGCAAAAACCAATTTCAAAAGTGGCAATATCAAAAGAAAAAGTATGGTTTTGGATCCTAGATTTGGCAATTTTTGAAATGGATTTGGTAGTAAAATCCACACAGCAGGTAATTTTCGAAGATGAAAAATAATAAAAGGAAATAGAAACAAAATCAACATATTTATTAATTTCGTCGGCTTAATTCTGGGTCGTAAGATTAAGACAAGTCGATGGCTGACATCACAGGGGCTTCACTCAATAAAAAGCTATCATAGCACGTTGGATCGTGGCATATGAAACAATACCCCTAATTTCACTAAATATTGGAAAATACCTTCCAAAATCGTTTTTTTTAACCCCCTCCCAATATGCCTTCCCAATTTAAAAAAACCCATTTTTTCACTAGATATTGTATGTATCAATTTTTCCATTAACATTTTTTATACCCCTTTATATTACTACCTAGTATATTGATATGATACCCCTCTTATGACCCCACATGCATTCTATAATGCACCTTGCTTCTTTCGATGTTAATCGTGGATGCACATTACTTCACCCACAATGTAATTACTCAACCACATATCATTATGATTTGAAACATCTAATGGTCTAATGAAGATATAGGAGATCACTTCTTGTATGTCACTAGAGCCAATGCACATAGTACAACATTTAGATTGCATGTTGCGGTTCCCCAATCGCTGACTAAGCCTGTTGTGGGTTAGGCATCCAAGCCCCCAGGGCCTGTAACAAGCTCTAGGAGGCTGACTAAACCTCCCAAGGTCTGTAATAGGAACGAGTGGTTGGGTATTCAAGCCCCCAAGGCCTATCGAGGGCCTATAACAAGCCCTGGAGGCTTAGAGCCTCCCAAGGCTATTGGTAACAACTGGCTGATTGCTATTGGTAACAATTGGCTGTCAATGAACACTGTCTATCAACTATGATCGACTGGAAACCCACTTCACCACGAAACCCCTGGCCTCAAGCATGCCTCAATATGCGATTTCCCTGCGTACTGGTAAGCCCGAGCCTTGCCTTAACCCGATTTCTCATCCGGCCGTGATCCCACCATCTCCATTTGGCGGATATTTGTCACCCTGCCCATATAAAAAAGACCCCAAAGTAGTTTTGTATTGTTACATTAAATAAAAAAAACCTTTGCCCCTTAATAAATAAGCAATATAATTTTTAGGTTTTCATGAATATTTAATACCGCAATATGAATGAGCGTGGTATTATATTGTGTTCTAGTGAAGCCCCCATGGATGAGATCTAATCTAGGGAATGCAGAAGACGAGTTGCGGGGGTTTAATTGTTTTGAAATATATACAACGTTCCTGCAATCCGCAATTGCGGGTTGTGGGACTACTACTCGAAATAAAAACAAACCAAAGTTTCCCAAAGTTTCCCGCAATCCGCAATCCGAATTGCGAGTTGCGGAAACACATGTCGCAAATCCATTACTCAAACAGTTCCCGCAATCCGCAATCATGTATAACTATAGATATCCACTTCAACAAGCTATAGCATGATATGATGGTGCGTGCATTTTTCTAAAACCATGAATTATGGCGGGCATTCTCTCAAGCAGTTTTGACTACTTTTTCCATACTTTGTCAATTTCCAAAGTTTCACAAACTTGCCATACTTTTCCAGAATGATGTCACATTACAACACTGACTTAATGATAACACCAGAACACCATCATGTGTCTTTCGATGCCATGTCATCATACATGCCATGTCATCATACATGTCATGTCATCATCACACATTTCATATCATCATAGATGCCATGTCAGCATACATGCCATTTCATCACTTCCTATGGCGTCAGTTCTCTCTTTGAGGCTCACAAGTGTGAGATTTTCACCTTCCAAAATAGAGATCAATTCATGTATAACCATAAGGGTCAATACTAGATAAATATAAATGACAAGAAGGGTCGGCCGACCCTTCGAGCGGTCTAGAACTAGTATTGAAATAATATTGCGCAGAAGAAGGGTCGATCGCCCCTTCATTTATGAGGGAGTTGTGCAAATATTCAACCTACGAAGTATAGGCTGCAAATTCATGTATATCCTGAATGTCGAAGACTGCAAAAATACTAAGCACAAGAAGGGTCGATCGACCCTTCATTTAAAAGAGAAATGAAGAACAATTAATCTACGAAGGTTGGGACAACATTTCCCCACTACCGCGTTCATCATTATGTGGCAAGGATCGGGACATTTCCTATGTTATAACATGTAAACAATATTTATCCTGACTGCCGACAAGAAGGATCGGTCGCCCCTTGTTTTAGTAGATAATTGAGAACACAAATATCCGACAATTCACCTGTATCCAGAATGGTGAACACAAGAAGGATCGAACCACCCTTCTTGCACTCTAGAACTATAATGAAAATAATAATGGGCAGAAGAAGGGTCGGTTGCCCCTTCATTCATTTAGCTCGAGCCTCATTCAAAAATGGGGTGTTGGTTAATGACATTCAACTTCAAATGACCATCATATTATATAGACACAAATATCAAAAGAAAAATTATGGTTTTGGAACCTGGATTTTGGCACTTTTGGAAACGGATTTGGCAGTTTCGAAGCTGGTTTGGTCACTTTCGAAACCGGATTTTGCACTTTTGGAACCGATTTTTGGCTATTTAGGAACCGGTTTTGTCACTTTTGGAACCTTGATTTGGTACTTTCGGAATCGGTTTTGGCAATTTTGGAATCGGTTTTGTCACTTTCAGAATTGGTTTTGGCACTTTTGGAACCGGTTTTGGCACTTTTGGAACTTGAATTTGGCAGTTTTGGAACCGGATTTTGCTTGATTTTGGAGTTTAGAAAGGTGGTTTTAGCCTCGTCTTCAAAGTGACTTGGATTGGAATAAGTCCAAGTTTAATGAAATAAGCGTTTTATCTTGAAATCATTCATAGAACTTATAGAACCCATGTTTGGGATCAAGATACCCTTTAGCTATAATTTCCTAATTGTTTACATCCTTTATAACAAATCGATCTGACCATAATTCCACCTTTTACTGGTTTGGTTAAGCTAGGGTATTAACAACAAGTTCACACACATTTTTGGTACATGATATACATTGTTGATCACACCGTGTTGACATTAAATATCACCAAAACTGGCAATGGTAAGTGCACAATCATCTACAAAATAAAAGTATGCAACTTCACTATGTAGGGAAGAAAAGACAGAAGCATCTTTATCCATATTGCGAGTACAACCATAATCAGCTACCCATTCACTCTAAGTAGTCTAGAAATGTAGGGCCTGAGAAACACTAAAAAAAAATTATAATTATCTACCGTAGCTTCTAGAATTCGGTGATGAGCATTGGTCGATCGTCTAGTCAACACTTCTTCTTAAGTTTCTTAACCTTCTCTTCTAGATTGTTGGTATTTTTCTAGCAATCCTTATTCATATGTCCTAATTTCTCACAATAATGATAGGTGTTATTATTCCTATCCTTCTTATTTGGCTCATCATGCTTCTTTTCATGTTCGTCAATGCACTCTTTACTTTTCTCTAGGTTACCCTATTGAATCTTTCTCTTTAGTTCTATCAACCTTTGCCTTTCAACAGATGGGCATTATACCTAATGCTTAATTTACCTTCATCAATTAGTTTCTCATGTTCCCTAAGCAAAACACAAAAAGAGCCAAAGCTATAGTCCTTACCATATTCTTTTCTAGATGCCTAAATAGCATGGAATGCCTAACATATAAATCATAGGTTGTATTCAAATTCATGAGGATCCATTCAATGGGTTAATCATCTTTATTCATAAAGTCATTGCCACATTCACCCAATTTCAATTGTAGCTCCTTGGCACAAGCCAACTAGTCCTCAAACCTATCAAAGGAGAGAGGATCAAAAGATATCAACTCTTTATCAATTTACATAACCTAACCTTCATTGACTTTATCAAGTAGATTCTTCAATTTCTACCAGGCCTAATGAGGATAGTTTATCCTTCTTGTATGAAATCAAATCTCCCTTGAAATGTAGGTGGTAATTACTCCTACATCCTCATACTTCTTCCCATTGAGGATTAATTTATGTTGATCAATTGTTGTATTTGGGATCACGATCGGGTAAACTTCTAGAGGGCCTTAATTTTCAATAAGGTCCCCATGTTCCATAGTATGATCAAATAGATCTAACTCAATACTAGTCGATACTTCAAAAGGACTTGTAGACAATAGGTTGTGATTCAAACCAATAATTATGATACCATGTTGGAGAAAACCAAAGAATTAGAAATATCATAGATCAAAGATGGATATTTTAAAACCATAATGGTTTTTAGAGTTCAAAGGTTGGTTCAATGATTGTGCTTTGTTGTTTTCCAAAAACCTAATTTTCCATCACCACATGTCCCACCATGTGTCATCGCCTAACTCATGTTGGGAATCTAGATCTATGTTATAGGTTGATCAATTTCACACTCGAAATGATTGTGAGTCGTTAGATCATAATATTCATAGGTTATATGATCTTTCATACGAAAATACGATTGTTAACCATTGCACACTTTCCATCCTGAAATCAATATGTGCCATACGATCTACACTAGTGCTCATTATCAAATTTGCAAGGCTTAAAGTTATATTTTAAAACAAATAACAATAATTTAGTTCAATTAACCCAATCAACCATCATATTTACCTTGAATCGAATTCTAATAATTAGGTTAAATATGGATTTTACCTCACAAACTAAATTTGATCAGGACAAGATCAATGAGAGGTAATAAGTATGAATTTGGTCGCAACACCATGCATAGTGCATGCCTATGGACAAGATTGCTCATGGAAACCTTCTCTGGATTGCCAAGTTCCATCCCCAGATTCTCTCATTTTTTCCAATTAACGTAAGCTTCCCATGTCTGTGGTGTGACCAATATTCATGCAAGGGAAATTGGCATGCCCATGGTGTGCCTTTCTAATAGGCCAACACACTTCAAAACTAACTCATCTAACCATCAATCTCACATCATGTTTGTATGTGCTAACTAGTGAACACTGAGGTGATCATGCGGAGGAGGTTCTTGAAGCCTCTCAAGGCTAGGGCCTTCATCCTCACCCACTAAAATCCATTGTCATCCTTGGAAACATATATAAGAATCTATTGTCCTCCAAGTCTACTACCCAAATTTATGTATATATCCATAGGTGGCTTGTCCAACACTTGACAATGTCACTACTAGAATACTTGTGCAACTGCTCATTGTCCAATACTTCCTTAGAACAAAGAAAATTTTCCCAACTCTTGGATTCCACTACCATGGTCATTTCCTTCTACTATGATCACAACCTATTTTTGCTACATTTGTGTTCTATTGTTGTGGCAACCCAACCTCCACTAAGAATTTTTTCAAAATGTCTAGGTGTTGCACACTTTTGACTTACTACCACTTTTGTACTTAGTCAATTCTATTGTGCATCACATTGATATCCCTGATGCCTTGAACTAATTAGGTGATCAAGACAACTATTGTGTCCAACCCATGAGAATGCACATCCTCAAGCTTGGAATAGTCACTTCCTTTTGCAATCCAATCTTCTTTTCACAGCTTTTCTAAACTAAGGCAACATCTCCACCTTTTCCTCAAAACTATCACAATGGTACCTTTGTCACCTTTCCCATTTGTTGCCTCTTATTGACTTGTTGTTGCATTTATCTACTCAACCCCTTGGCTGGTAGATGAGTATCAACAACCTCTCCTAAGCTCTACAATCCTTTTGTATCAACAGATATATCACCCTCAACTTGTCGATCTTCATGAAGTAGAAGAGCACTTAACTCGTGTAGGGATCTGTAAACTGAGAGTCTTATTGGGTGAGTGCCTTCATGCAAGACTTAGACCCAACACTTAAATTGATTTTCTTCAAGAATGAGACATCCATCCGGCTTGCCTCCTCTTTTGCATAGTTATATGTGAAATTAATCACATAATGGTATGTTTCTTCATTGTTGTCCTTCACAACTACTGCTAGTGCAAGTCCATCATGCTCCCAATTCCTTGCTTCCGGTACATCAAAGTCCACAACTTGCTCAACAATAGGAAGTTCTTCAACCCTTCCTCAACTATCAAGTCACCCTCTGCAATCCAATATATCCAGCTTCCTCACTAATCTTGGCACCTTTTCTGGTACACCTAATGCTCGTCACCAATCTTCCTAAGCAATAAGCCATCATAAGGAAATTGTCAATGAGAAGAAGAAGGTGGCAGATGACCATCACAAGCACTACCCTCAAATTCTCAACATGTCTAAAGTTTTATAACTACAATGAGTTATCCAAAGAATTCCATACATCTTGATAAGAGAGACATGTTTGCACCAGTCGTTCGGTCACATTCAACCTATTGGGTCATCTTGACAATCATCCTCAAATATGCCTAGAGAAGGCTTTGCCACATTCTAAGTTCCCATACACAAAGGTGGGTAAGCATCTTCCAAGTCGACTTGTTATACTTTCCAGTCTAATCCATCTTGGTTAAATGCATATTTTTTCTTCGTCGACTTCTTCATTGCCTTTATCTATCCACTCAAAACGAGGTTGTCCTACTCCTTCAAAGCAAACACCCATTGCTTTGACACCATCATTGTTACTACCCAAGGAAGGATCTTTTCCTCTTCCTTAAGTCTATAAGGTCACATATCATAACTCAACAATTTCTTCAAGGCACTCATGCATTAGTGCTTCATTTGTCCACTATCATGCTTCTTGGAAAGGAAACTTCCTAAATTAGTATCATTTTGGAAAATAAATTGGCCTCCTACCATTGCCCATTTCATCTTTATGAAAAAACAACTCCTCCTTGTCCAACCCTTCCCAAAATTGGACACCTTGATTGATTCCCTAAGCTCCACTGTCTATTCCAAGGAGACCAACCACCTATGATTTTTAATAGTGGAAGAAGGAAGATAGGTTTCTGCAAATACCACCTCCATCATACAATAATACTTTTCCCATAATCCACTACGGGTAAGGAAGGGTAATACGTATGCATGTCCTTATTACACTTTCGGTCATTTAATCACCATAAGTCCAAGACAACCAAAAAGATAGGATTCCCATCGCATCTGAGTTTCATGTAAGAGTATGGTGTGGAGACAAGATGGGACTTCCTTCTAATCTTATCATATTTCTAACACATAATACCCTTTAAAAAAAAGTCCTAACCCTAATAAACTCGCCCACAACAAAAATTTAAATTAAATAATAATTATTGACAAAATTCAGTGTACATACTTATAAAAAGTAGACTTATAATTTAAAAAATGGAATTTACACATGGGTCCCGTCCTATCTTGTTGGTTCCAAGAAGGGCCGCGGCTCACAAACTTCAAGTCCAACGCATGGGAGCATCAAACCATCGAAATCGCATGGACGTCACACTTTGGGAGCATAAAACCTTCGACGACTAAATGCGAAAAGTGGAAAAAAACAAAAATGAAATATAAATAAGAACGTGGAGGCAAAAGTATTATTTCATCTCATGAGTAATGATGTGATGTATTTTGAGAGCTTTCCCATTAAGAAAACCATGTGTGCCACCTTTCCCTTTGTTTTCAAACTTTGAAGATATTTTTTTATACAATATTATATCAATTTTTAAAAAAAATATATAATTCTATTTATAAATAAGAATGGAAATTATATTCTTCAAATGCATTCAATATATTATATAGATATATTTTTAATGCAATTAAAAATATGTAATTAGAAGGCTTCTTAAAAGAATAAAGAAAAAATGTTTTAAAATAAGTTAAATATTTGAATAAATTTTTAATTTTGTTTGAATAAATTTTTAATTTTGTTTTTCTTTTTTTACTTTTTTTTCACCTTGATCCATCTTACTGATGGACCTACAACTACCATATGTAAGTTAGTTTTAACTTGCAAAAGACTCATTATTCACAAAAGGAACTTACTCTTTATCTGAATTAGAACTCTTAGATTCGCATGTTCTTTTCATTCCTCTTGATAAAGTATCCATAGTCACGGCAACCTCTTAGGGAAAGGAATTCAAAGGTTTTACAATCTCCATTGTTTGTTTTAAATCAACATTCTTTATTTTGGACTCTTCTTGATTGAGTTTCTGAATCCCGGTAGTGGGAAAATATCCCAAACTCTCCTTTTCTTCATTCTTTATATAAGTGGTATCATATGGTTGCAACATTTTAGATTTGAAGAATTGTCCCTTTTTCTTTTTAGGTTGACTTCTAGTTTCCTGAAGTTCTTTTGGTTGATGACAAGGTCAACACCTAAAGGTCATATTTTCATAATCTAAACTCTAGATGAATTTGTGATTTCCATATTTTAAGGACATTATGTCTAGAAGAACTTTACTAAGATCGATTTTCACACAAATACAAACATATGTAAGCAAACCGTGTTGAACCTCTCACCATCAACCTTTAAGTATAACATTGAATGGTGCTAAAAAGGAAAAAGCATATGTAGAAGCCAAAACCATACCAACAGAAGAGGTGAGTCCCTATTCAATTCCATTGAAGAGCAACTAACACTACAAATATTGCTAATATCCATCCATTACGATATAAAAATGCCAGAAAAGATGAGTAATAATACTACTTGTTTGAATGATAGGTGCAGAATCAACCATAGTGTATTTTGCATAGGTTACAATAGTATCTGCTTGCTATAGGAGTTCGCAATTCAAATTATGAAAATGCAAAATAACCATCTCGTTTACCCCACCACATTAATTCAAATTAAATTATATATACGTACGAAGATTCAAAATAAATTCATCTTATTAGAGTATGGTTGCCAACCTAGATTCAACATAAATGTGGTTTGATGGATCTTTTAAAACCAGAATGGTTTTTAGAGTTCAAGAGTTGGTTCAACCAATGTGGTTTATTGTTTTCCAAAAACCTCATTTTCCATCACCACATGTCCCACCATGTGTCATCACCTAACTCATGTTGGGAATTTAGATATGTGTTACATGTTGATCACTTTCACACCCGAAATGATTGTGAGTCGTTAGATCATGATAATTGCAGGTTGTCTGATATTTCATACGCAAATACGATCGTTAACTATTGCACACTTTCTATCCTAAAATCAATATGTGCCACACGATCCGCATTAGCGCTCGCTGTCAAATTTGCAAGGCTTAAAGCAGATTTTAAAACAAATAACAATAATTTAGCTCAATTAGCCCAATCAACCATCATATTTACCTTGAATCTAATTCTAATAATTAGGTTAAATATGGATTTTACCTCACAAACTAAATTTGATCAGGGTACGATCAATGAGAAGTAATAAGTATGAATTTGGTCACAACACCATGCATAATGCATGCCTACGAACGAGATTGCTCATGGAAGCCTTCTTTGCCTTGCCAAGTTCCATCCTAAGATTTTCTCATTTTGTCCAATTAACATAAGGTTTCCATGTCTGTGGTGTGCCCAATCTTCATGCAAGGGAATTCGACATGCCCATGGTGTGCCTTGCCAATAGGCCAACGCACTTCAAAACCAGCTCATCTAAGCATCAACCTCACGTCATGTTTGTATGTGCTAACTAATGAACACTGAGGTGATCATACAGAGGAGGTGTTTGAAGCCTCTCAAGGCTAGGGCCTTCATCCTCACTCACTAAAATTCATTTTCATCCTTGGAAACATCTATAAGAATCTTTTTTCCTCCAAGTATACTACCCAAACTTATGTATCTATCCATAGGTGGCTTCTCCAACCACTTCACAATGTCACTACTAGAATACTTGTGCAACTGCTCACTATCCCATACTTAGAACAAAGAAAAATTTCCCAAATCTTGGATTCCCCTACCAGGGTCATTTCCTTCTACTATGATCACAACCTATTGTTGCTACATTTGTGTTCTATTGTTGTGGAAACCCAACCTCCACTAAGAATTTTTTCAAAATGTCTAGGTGTTGCACACTTTTGGATTACTAACACTTCTGTACTTATTCAATTCTATCGTGCATCACATTGATATCCCTCATTCCTTGAACTCATTAGGTGATCAAGCCAACTATTGTGTCCAACCCATGAGAATGCACATCCTCATGCTTGGAATAGTCACTTCCTTTTGCAATCCAATCTTCTTCTCACAACTTTTCTAGACTAAGGCAAGATCACCACCTTTGCCTCAAAACTATCACAAAGGTACCTTTGTCACCTTTCCCATTTATTGCCTCTTATTGTTGCATTTATCTACTCAACCCCTTGGATGGTAGATGAGTATCAACAACCTCTTCTAAGCTATGCAATCCTTTTGAATCAACATATATATCACCCTCGAATTATCGATCTTCATGAAGTAGAAGAGCACTTAACTCATGTAGGGATTTGTAAACTGAGAGTCTTATTGGGTGAGTGCCTTCATGCACTACTTAGACCCAACACTTAAATTGCTTTTTTTCAAGAATGAGACATCCATCTGGCTTGCCTCCTCTTGTGACTAGTTCTATGTGAGATGAATCACATCATGGTGTGTGTCTTAATTGCTAACCTTCACAACTTCTGCTAGTGCAAGTCCATCCTGCTCCCAATCCCTTGCTTTCAATACATCAAAGTCCACAACTTGCTCAACAATAGGAAGTTCTTCAACCCTTCCTCAACTATCAAGCCGCCCTCTACAATCCAACATATCCAGCTTTATCACTAATCTTGGCACCTTTTATGGTGCACTTAATGCCCATTGCCAATCTTCCTAAGCAGTAAGCCATCATAAGGAAATTGTCAATGAGAATAAGAAGGTGGAAGATGGCCATCGCAAGCACTATCCTCAAATGCTCAAAATGTCTAAAGTTTGCTCACTACAATAAGCTATCCAAAGAATTCCATACATCTTAATAAGAGAGACATGTTTGCACTAGCCCTTTGGTCACAGTCAACCAATTGGGTCATCTTGACAGTTATCCTCAAATATGCCCAGAGAAGGCTCTACCACATCTGAAGTTCCCATACACAAAGGTGGGTAAGCATCTTCCAAGTCAACTTGTTCTACTTTCCAGTTTAATCCATCTCGGATGAAGGCATATTTTTTCTTCATCGACTTCATTGCCTTTATCTATCCACTCAAAATGAGGTCGTCCTACTCCTTCAAAGCAAGCACCCATTGCCTTGACACCATCGTCGTTACTACCCAATGAAGGATCTTTACCTCTTCCTTAAGTCTATAAGGTCATATATCGTAACTCAACAATTTCTTCAAGGCACTCATGCATTAGAGCCTCGTTTACCCACTATCATGCTTCTTGGAGAGTAAACTTCCTAAATCCATATCAATGTGGAAAACAAAATGGCCTCCTACCATCGCCCATTTCATCTTTATGAAAAAACAACTCCTCCTTGTCCAACCCTTTCCCAAAATTGGACACCTCTACTGATTCCTTAGGCTCCACTACCCACTACCTACTCCTAGGCGGCCAACCACCTATGATTTCAAATAGTGAAAGGAGAAAGATAGCTTTATGCAAATACCACCTCCATCACACAACAACACTTTGCCCATAATCCACTACAATTAAGGAAGGGTTATTACTGTGCATTTCCTTATTACACTTTCGGTCATTTAATCACCAAAAGTCTAAGACAACCCAAAAGATAAGATTTCCCATCACATCCGAGTTTCATGTAAGAGTATGGTGGGGAGACAAGATGGTACTTCCTTATAATCCTATCATATTTCTAACATGGATTACCCTATTATAAAAGTCCTAACCCTAATCAACTCAGCACAAACGACACATGGCAAAAGAAAAAAATTAAATTAAATAATAATTATTGACAAAGTCAACGCACATACTTATAAAGCGTAAACATATAATAAAAGGAATTTACACATGGGTCCCGTCCTATCTTGTTGGTTCTAAGAAGGGCCGCGGTTCACAAACTTCAAGTCAAACGCAGGGGAAGCATCAAACGGCGTGTGATAACCGGCACTCAAATTGCCCAAATTGCCCCTACTAGCAATGGAAATTTTTTTGGTAAGGCACAGTTTCATCTTTTTTGGTTTTTTTTTGGAATTTCAATAATCTGGGTCATTTTAAAATGGACCAAAATCCATAAAGACGCAGTTCCATGACA
Organism: Larix kaempferi; assembly: GCA_027924585.1. Lineage (NCBI taxonomy): Eukaryota > Viridiplantae > Streptophyta > Pinopsida > Pinales > Pinaceae > Larix > Larix kaempferi. The sequence continues at coordinate 31,602,793 of BSBM01000091.1, read as the reverse complement.
TAGTTCCACAATAAATAGAATGGAACTACGATTCCACCAATTTTTATAATCAAATCTATAAAACAAATCGCCAAAAAAACAAAACAATTTAAATACCAGTTATCCCACACCACATCGAACCCTCGAAATCACATAGACGTCACTGTCTATCACACATTGGGAGCATCAAACCTTCAATGACTAAATGCGAAAAGTGGAAAAAACAAAAACGAAATATAAAGAACGTGGAGGAAAAAGTATTCCTTCATCTGAGTCATGATGTGATGTATTTTGAGAGCTTTCCCATTAAGAGAACCATGCGTGCCACCTTTCCCTTTCTCTTGAAACTTAGAAGATATTTTTTTATACTATATAATATCAACTTTTTTTTTAAATTATGTATTTTTATTTATAAATAAGACTGGAAATCATATTCTTCACATGCATGCAACATATTATATATATATTTTTAAAGCATCTAAAAATATGTAATTAGAAGGCTTCTTAAAAGAATAAAGAAAAAATGTTTTACTTAAATATTTGAAGAAATCTTTAATTTTGTTTTTCTTTTTTTACCTTTTTATTTTTTCTCTTGATCTATCTCACTAGTGATGGACTTACAACTACTGTCTGTAAGTTAGTTACTAAAGACTCATTATTTACAAAAGGAACCTACTAGTTATTTGAATTTGAACTCTTAGATTCATGTGCTCTTTGCATTCCTCTTGATAAAGTATCCATAGTCATCATAGCCCCTGAGGGAAAGGAATTCAAAGGTTTTACAATCTCCATTGTTTTTTTTAAATCAACATTCTTTATTTTGGACTCTTCTTGATTGAGTTTCTCAACCCCAATAGTAGTAAAATCTCTCAAATTCTCCTTTTCTTCGTTCTTTGGAGAAGTGGTATCATATGGTTGCCACATTTTAGATTTGAAGAATTGTCCCTTTTTCTTTTTACGATGACTTCTAGTTTCCTGAAGTTCTTTTGTTTGATGACCAAGTTGACACCTAAAGGTCGTATTTTCATAATCTAAACCCTAGATGAATTTGCAATTTCCATGTTTTAAGGGCATTATGTTTGGAAGAGCTTACTAAGATCGATTTTCACGCAAATACAAACATATGTAAACAAACTGTGTTGGATCCTCTCACCATCAACCTTTAGTTATAACACTGAATGGTGATAAAAAGGAAAAGGTGTATGTGGAAACCAAAACCATACCAACATTTGGATAGCACCATAATAGTGGGATCAAACTCTAGAAACCATGGAGTAATAAAGATACCTACTCTTCCGCAAAACCAAGATCCCTCAACAAATATTTTCTTGTAATCATCCTAGGAAATATTTGTACTACAAAGAAACCTTTAGAGCACAAAATGATTTGACAACTTTTCGTCCAGTTAGAGTATATAGAGATTTGGAAAAATTGGTAGTTGCATTGATGAAGGAGATGTCATTAGATCAAGATGTATCCTTAAAGGACACCAAGATGGAGGATGTAGGTACACCAAAACCTATTGCTCCCCAACATGGTAGATTCCTTATAAATGTTGTAATCAAAGGAGTGGGTAGATCCTCTAGTTTCTTATCATCATAGAGTAATTGTTTCAAAACCACAAGGATCCCCAGATTGTCTTGAATTTTTTGCTGGAGGAGAATGATGAAATATGAATCATTTGCTAATAAGGAAATAAGATCTTAAGTTTTTCATCTCATTCAGCTAATATACAACTCTTTATTTTAAAACTTCTCCATAGAGAGGAACTTCTGTTGTTGCACATTTTGATTTTTTGGCACCTTTGAAATTTCATTTTCTTTGATTTCAACAAGCATTATGTATTATGTGTTTTCTTTTTCCTATCTCTTTCCTTGCAACTAATCTTTGTACATGAAATTTTGATTGAATACCACATCTCTACTACTAATTATTTTGTGATTTTCATAATCCCATAAGCGATAACCAAAATCATCAATACCGTATCTAACAAGAGTACATTTTTTGGATTTATCCTCAAGCTTTGTTCTATTTTCTTTATTAATACGAACAAATGCTTTACAACTGAAAGTTTTTATAAATGAGTAGTTTACCTTTTTACTTGTCCATGCCTCCTCTGGAATGCCACCATCCAAGAAGCTTAAAGGCTCTCTATTTATTAAGTAAACAACAATATATATATCATCTTCTCAAAACTGTAAGGGAAACCCTGCATGCAACCTCATACACCTTACATGCTCCATGATTGTTCTGTTCATCCCTTGTGACACACCATTTTGTCGTGGTGTTCATGGAACTGTCTTCTCTCTACAAATCCCATGGTATAAACAATAACTATCAAACTCCTTGCCACAATATTCACCTCCATTATCTGATACGAGACACTTCAACTATTTTCTTGTCTCATTCTCAACCAAATATTTCCATTTCTTAAAACTAGGAAAAACATCATATTTTTGTCGGATCCAATAAACCCAAGTTTTTCTAGTTGCATCATCAATAAAAGTAACATAATAATGAGATCCACCAAGAGATTTTACCTGAGCCGATCCCCATACATTTGTATGCACAAGCTCTAACCTTTCACCCTCTTTGGCTTCCCAACTTTGAGAAATATGACTCTCTTATGTTTTCCATAAACACAATTCTCGCAGAATTCCATATTAACCTACTTCAAATATGACATCTACTTCCTTGAATGGAGAATTTGAATCCCGTTCTCATTCATGTGGTCAAGCCTATGATGCCATAATGTTGTATCCACTTATGTAAGAGATAAAGAGATAGAAGAGTTAGTATTACCAAGACATAAATGAAATATACCTACCATCTTTCCTTTTTCCATTACCAATGATCATTTAGTGACCTTCCATGTCATTTATGAAAATGTGGATAAAAAACCTTCATCTCCCAACTACCTTGTTGGGATTAGATTTATTCTCATAACGGGTACATGGCTTACATCTTTCAACAGGCATTAGTTTCAATTCTTTAACTTTAACTGTATCTTGTTCATTCCAACAATTTTACATGGTTGATAATCATCCCAAAAAACCTCTCCAAAATCACCTTGAACAAAATCTTGAAAATATTTCCTATGGGTTGTGGCATGAAATCAAGCCACTGTCTACTAACCAGAAATCAGTAGCATTATCCAATGAAAGAATCAAAGCATCTTGTAACACATCACCTACTACATTTTCTTTTTTATTATTCTCATGTTGTCAATCTCCTTATTTCTTTAGAGATATGCAACCTTTCTTCATATGTCCTTTCTTCCAACAATTCCAGCACTAGATTATTCCCAGTCTCGATTTGGATATTCCCTTGCTAGACTATCCACAATTACTTGGGATCTTTCCTCTCTCCATTTTTCTTCTGTTGTTATCCACGTTTAACACATTACCTAATGTCTCACCTGTGATTTTCTGTCACATTTCTTCACTAAGGATAACACCAACAACATCATCAAATTTCATAGTGTTTGAACCAAAGATAGAGTTACTTACAACCATGACCAAGCTATTCCAAATTTATGGCAATGAGCACAAGATTCGAAGATCCCTAATATCATCATTGAAGTTCACTCCTACAAAACTTAGCTAATTAGTAATCATATTAAATTCATTTAAATGGTCAGCAACAAACTTACCTTTCGACATATTCATATTAAATAATCGCTTCATTAGAAAGACCTTGTTGGAGGTCGAGGGTTTTTCATACAGTTTAACCAATGCTTTCATTAGATTCTACGTTGTCTTTTCCTTTGAAATGTTGAAATTCACTGACAATGCAAGGTACAAATGTATTGTTCCTATATCATTTCTATCAAGTACCTCCCATTCTTCATCCTTCATACTTGTCGGATTACTTTCTTTTCTTCCCAATTATAGGAATAAATCCTTCTGATATAGATAGTCCTCCATTTGCATCTTCGATAAATGGTAATTTTGGTCATTAAATTTCTTGACCCTAAAATTTTCTTCTTCCTCCATTTCTCCCACTCGAACTAGGAACCCTTTTTTCCTGTGAGTTTACCATCCAAATAGACCTTTGGATCTGATACCAATTGTTAGAAAAGCAGGACCACAAAGCAATAGCATAAAATAAAATGCAGAAATAAAACACATAAAAATAGAAGATAAGAGAGACACCAATATACGTGGTTCACTCAATATGGATTGCATCCATGAAGAAACATCTAGTCCTTTATATTATTGCATCCAACAAAATGAAGGGATACAACCCACAAACACATTTGTTACAACTTCCTCTTTACCCTCTCATAGTCTCTCTCTCAGACACACTGTTATTGCACAATACTACATAGTCGCAATACAATTCCCTCATACATAAATATGGTTTCCTTATGGGGAAAAAGGCCCTAAAATAACTTCTACCATCATATATGCGACCTAATGATGAACGTTATAGATTGACTATGAAAATTACAACATTTTACAAGGAGATTTTCCAAAATTTTCATTACGAAGGCACTGGCACTGAACCTCTGCCATGGGGGAGCCCCCCTGATGACTATAGTGGGTGGGGCTCCCTCCCCATAGCTCCCTATTAAGTACTAGGATCCAAACATGGATGAAACACGGCCTATGAATAAGGAATATTATAATCAAGCTCCACAACCAGCATGTTTAGGTTGAGATCTTTGAATCCTTCTATGTTCCATTCTTTGAATGATTTGGAAATTGATTTGATTTCAAAGTTGAACTTTGCCAATGGTTGTTCAAGAGGTGGTGGTGAGTCGAGGGGGATACCTCTTTATTTGGTAAGGGTCCGTTGAGTGGTTTGGAGCTCGGTTTAAATGGGGAGTCACAAGCGCGGTTTGGTTTGAGTATGGGGTCTAGGGAATTTAAGGACTCTGTCAATATATCCAGAGGTTTGGGAGCCACTATTGAATGTGCCTCCTATCTATATGGGATTTCGTTCGAGTCAGTTTCAATGGATAGGTCCTCTGGTCCCTCATAAGTGGAGGTTGTGGATAAAGGGAAAATGGTTTCAGAGAGGGGAGTTGACGAACAATTCATAGCGGAAAGGGAGATTGCTTTGGGGGATTCCTCGAAGATGGAGGTGATTACCTCTTTAATTACATCCTATAAAGATATGTTAAAAAAATACCCTCTCCATATTTTTTATTGTACTATTCATGTATTAGATAAAGTGGGGAAGGGTACCTCCTCTTTCTCTTTTCCTGGGATTTCAATGGATGGCAATGCACCAGTTAGTGATCTGAAGCTTTTAGTGCATAAGGGAGTCGTAAAAGGAGGGATGGAATCCAATTATTCCCCTACTCGGACTAGAAGTGCTCGTCTTCTAAAAATTTCTCATGAAGTGGATACTAATTTATTTAGGGTTTGTGTGAGTGGTTCTAGGGATATTAGAGTAAAAAAATCCCTTGCAAGTAATAAGAAATGATAATTATATCCCTAAATGTGAGTGGTGTGGGGGGGCTTCCCAAATTTATGGACCTCCATCATCCATTTGAGAAAGTGGTTCCTGATATCATTCTTATCCAAGAGGTTATGGTCAATGGTGGCAAATTGAGGGAGGTTTTTCTAAAACTATTGCCTGATTGTGAGATGAGTACTATGGATGCGGTCGGTCCATACCGTGGAATTCTATATGCTTGGAATCCCATAAAATATCATTTCAATTCTTTTTTTACCTCGGCTGGTATCCTGCTGGAAGGCAATTTTTCGGACTTGCGTCATAAATTTTGTTTGATAAACTGTTGCGGCCCTTATATGGATCGTAAGGTGTTTTGGGAGACTATCACGAGGGATGATGTTTTGAAGGATCTGAATTTGATTATGGGGGGGGGGATCTAAATATTTATTTGGATACATTATAAGTTTGGGGACCGTAGCTGAGGATGAATATTTGGGTTAATTTTTTCACAGTTTATTTCAAAATCCAGATCTTATTGACATCTCCCTAATTCCAATTGTTCTGACATGGAGAAATGGGAGGTCTAGTGTGGGGGGAGTTGAAAAAGGGTTTGATATATTTTTTTTATGGATGAGGGGCACAATGATAACCTCATAATTTTTTTTCCTAGTTGGAACCTTTCTTGTCAGAGTTGGACCATGCATCTATTGCGCGTCAATTCGAAGCAAGGAATGAGAGAATTAGTTATCCCTTCAAATTCAATCATGTGTGGCTACGTGGGCCTGATTTCATTCAGTTGGTTAAGGATAAATGGGGATCATTAGCAGTTTTGGATGAAGGACCGGTTATGTGATGATTGGTTAAAAAACATAAACTTCTGAAGATATCAGTGAGGAGATGGGAAAAGGAAAAGAATTTGGTATTAAGGGAAGAGAGGAGGAGATTGACAACATTTACGGGATTAATGGCTTTGGTATTTTTTATGAGTAGGTTCATGGTAAATTGTCAGAGATGGAGTCCTAGAGACATAAGATAATTGAGATTGAAGAGGAGTCCTAGACAGGGTAATTTTTAAGGGCGAAATTTTGCCAATTGGCTATTTTTCGGGCTTTTTTTCAAAAAGTAAATTCGTTATTTGGTCATTTTTAGTCTCTAATATCGCCTATATTTACATAAAATATGTTTTTTTTATCATAATATTCGCCAAAATTTACATATTTCAGTAGGTAAAATGTATGTTTCATATTTAATATTCGCCTACCTATCTATATACTTGTTTTTTTCAATCCAAAATAATCGCCTAGGATACTATACTTAAGTATAATATTAGAATCCTTAAAAAATACCCTGGTCCTAGAGACTCAAAAGTAGAGCTATCTAGATTTCTCAGGGTGACCTTAACACTAAATTTTTTCATTAATTTACAAAAAATAGGAGAATTAATAATTCAAATTGTGAATTATACAATTCATATGGTCATCTTTTGAGTGATACTAACCTCTTGGAATTAGAAGCTCATAATCATTTCCAGAATGTTTTTTCCGATCCAAGGAACTTGTCGATAGTGGATCAGATGAAGGTTATCCAAGAATACCCTTGTTTTTTCTCTGATGAGGAAGGCGGGGGGTAATTGATCATGTATCAATAGAGGAAATCAACAAGGTTCTTAAAGGATTAGCCAATTCAAAAATCATGGGTGAGTCTGGATGTGTGGACAGTTAAAATGTTTTCTATATTTTTTTAATATCACGGGGCATATCTTTTGGAAATCGTGTAGAAGTCTAGGTGCATAGGTATTGTTAATGGTGCTCTGAATACTACTTTCATTGCTCTTATCCCCCCAAAAATTAAACTTGCATCTTTGAACGATTTCAGGCATATATCATTATGGAATCTAGTTTACAAGATTATTTTCCATATTCTTGCAACTAGATTGAAACTTGTTAAGTAAAAATTCATTTCAAAAGAGAAGTTCAGTTTCCTTGAAAATTGTAAAATTTTGGATGCAATTTGTATTGCTCAAGAATGTTTTCATAGCATAAAGAAGAAAAATTTGGATGCCATGGTCTTAAAATTGGACCTTGTTAAAGCTTATGATTGTGTTGATTGGATCTTTGTAAGACTTGTGTTGCTTCATGTTGGGTTAAGTTTGGAAGAAACAAATTGGGTGATGCTTGTGTTACTTTTGCAAATTTTGTAGTGCTAGTGATTGGTGCACCTACAAAATTTTTCCAAGGAACTAGAGGCCTTCAACAAGGTTTCCTGTAGTCACCTCTTTTGTTCTTATTGATCATAGAAGGGATTAGCAGATTGATTTCAAAGGAGCATTCACTTGGATTAATTATGGGTGTAAACGTTTCTTGTAATATTCATATTACTCATGTTATTTGTTGATGATGTTATGTTATTTGGGAGAGGTATGGTCCATGAATGGAGGCTCTATAGAAATGTTTTGGACCCTTTTCCTCTGGTTTCGTGGATGCTTATTAGTGATACAAAATCTATGTTTTTAGAAATTGGGCCCAGGAGGATGATGTGTTGGGTCAAATTGGCATGTTGTTTCCTTTCTAGGTTTATGAACTTAGCAAGGGTCTTAAATATGTGGGTTATTATATTAAACCAAACAACCATATTTTTGGTGACTGGGCGTGGTTGCTGAGAAGAATTGATAAGAGAACAAGTCATTTGTGTTGGAAATGAATATCACTTGGTGGTAGACTTACACAAATAAAATCGGTTCTACAAAATATTCTGGTTTATTGGTTTTCTTTATCAAAGGTTCTGAAAGCAATCATGAATAGCATTCTGAGGAACGTTTTCAGGTTTGTATGGACATGTAATAAAAGTAAAGAAGGTGTACATCTTGTGAACTGAGAAAACATATCTTGTCCTAAGAGGCTTGCAGGTTGGGATATCAAAATTGTTTTTCTAGGTAAAGCGTTGGCTGCAAAAAATTTATGGAGATGCTTATTCTCCGATGGCTTGTGGAGAAAAGTGACCAAGGGAAAATATTTAAAGGATGGTTATGTTTTGGACTGGATTAGAACCAAGGAGAAAAATACAAAAGGGGTTTCAAACATTTGTGATCTATTCAGTGAACTTCTTCCATGTTGTGGGGGATTGGTTGGCATGGGTTCCTGGTGATGGGCGTTTGATTAGAGTTAGGGTTGATCCTATCATTATGGGGGTAGGTTTCTCCATATTATCGTCGGATTTGGTGATCCTTCTCTAGGTAAAAGGATTAATTCATTTAAGTTAAGCTGTCTTAGTTGTGGATGGAACTGTTTCTAGTACTAGGTGGAAACTAGCTCAGGATATTGGCCTATTGGGTTCTTGTGGTGATGAATGGAACATGTATGTGTTTGGGTTGCGTAGGTGTGGGTTCCAGCTATTCGCGGTCAAGGATTCTCTCCTTTGGACTTGGAATGAGCAAACTGGTAAACTCAATGCTAAGTTGGCCCAAATTTCTGTATCTTGTGCTATTGCGACACTGATTCGCTTGACCACCTATTGATATATTGTTCTTTTATCAAGCAGGTATGGAAAATAGTGAGACATTATTTTCATATTGCCCAGGATTGGTCTCTCTAAACTCTATCTACTTGCTTCAAGTTTTGGCATGATAATGTTTTTAGCTGGAAGGTATTTCCTTGTTTTATTTGTTGGGAAGTTTGGAAGCACAAGAACTGGGTTCTATTTGATGGGAAGAAAAAGAATGTGAATAGAGTTGGTATTAAAGTCATGGCCTCATATAAAGAGGTTCATGATGCGATGAAGGTTCCTTGGCCTATTTGTCCAAAATTGAAGAAAGATCCAAGTTTTTGGGTGGATCTACCACATAGTTTCTTTGATTAAGCTTCATAGGAAAATTTCCAAATGTGTGGCACGAGGGCTATTCTTTATTTCATTAATTCTAATTATTATAAGCTTCTATTAAATTGTAGAGGAGGCACAAACACTAGGGGCGAACTCTCGGCCTTATGGACTTTATTATTTTTTGCAAAGAAAAAAAATGTAATAGCATTACAGGTTATGAGGGATTCAATAACAATTATTGATTGGGCCTTATCAAAATGTTGTTTATAGGTGAATGTGCTCAACAATTGGAAGGAAAAAATCAGAGGTCTTCAAGCTAAGTTTCAAGAGATATCCTTTCACCATATTTACAGGGATTTTAAAGGTACAACTTACTATTTATCTAAACAAGGACTTGATAAACTAGAAAGATATATCTTTTTTGAAGAATTATGTGACTCGGCTTCAATATCCATTGATTCTATTCCAATATTCCATTTTTTATTGGTTCTGGATGTGATCCTTTGTTGGTGGTTCGGGTCCTTGCCTGGATATTTTGTATTAGGGGTCCTTTATTTATATGTTCTTATATTAGTAATTGGTTTTCATTTTTAGAGTATCCCCTCACCGTATATCGATTTTCTTTGGGACTTATTGTCAATTTTTCATGAGTTGGTTATTGGAATTGATGTTTTGTTATATGGTGGTTGCGTTATGCCAATAGTGGTTTTGTAATTATGTTATGTAATCTGAATTGAACTCAGAATAGGTAAATTTGTTCCGCCTTGAGTGGATGTTGTTCACTGTATGCACTGTCAGTTTTTGTTTTTTTGGTCCCCTCTGGGGACGTTTTCTCTTCACACTATCTTTGTAACATCAATGGCGATACGAGCTTGTGTCATAGTCTAAATTTTTCTTGGGATGGGATGATTTTGACCATTTTTACACTTGATTACTCGGTTTGTTTGTTGATGGCAGCTTTGTCTTGGAGACGATGGCTATTAAAATTTGTGTGCCTCTGCTTTGTTTCTTACACTTTTTATTAATATAAAACATAGTTTTTCTTGGCTTGAAAAAATAAGAACTATTTCCTATATAAAATTGTGTAACTCATATAAACAGTCTATATCTATTTTTAAATTATATTATTACTAATAATTAAAAATATTTATCTTAGGTCACTAATTAGTTGGAAGTATGTTTATTGTTGTCTTCCTCTTTAGGAGTTTTAGACCTTTATGTCGATCATGTCCTTTTGTTCATAAACATTTGTCTACCAACATTTGTAAATCACTATAAATGCACTATGTAAATAGAAATATGCTGAGCATGTTCTAATGCGCTATGCCAATACATATATGCCGAGCATGCTCTACCTTTATTGTTGAGCAATAAAAGTGATAATAGCTAGAGGCAAGACTTTATTATCTAGTCATAAAGGCAATAGTTCATGTTCAGTGAGACTTTAATGTGTACTTCTCATAACTTTATGTACGTTTCAATCAAACGCAATCCAAAATCTCAAAGTATTTATGTGACAACCACAACCATTCAATATTTAATCCATCCCCATCCAAAATCTCAAAGTATTTATGTCAAAATTCACAATCATTCACTCCCAATCCAATACTTTATGCCACAACCTTTCAATCTCAATCCAAAATCTCTTGAATTCCAAAAATACTTGTCATTTCATGTATATGACTAACATCACAGTTTCATATGGTCCCCTCAAGGGTATATCGAGGAGACAAGGTATACCCTCGTTGAAATGTGGTCCATCCATAAATTATTAAAACTTTATCTACGTTGCTCCATGTTTAATTCTCAATGCACTTGGCATTCACTTTATTTAAGTTGTACTTGAGAATCTTTAAATGTTCACATCAAGCAATGTAAAGGAAATTCAAGTCATGAAAAGGAATAAGTGAAAACTTTAAAATTAAACTTTATTTAAGTTGTAATTGAGGATCTTTGAATGTTCACATCAAGCAATGTAAAGGAAATTCAAGTCATGAAAATGAATAAGTGAAATCTTTAAAATTAGCTAGGGTCACGGGAAATTTAATATGAATCCCTCAAAGTTATTAATATGTTTGTATTAATGTCAAACTTTTGTCATAGTTTAAGTTAGATTATATTTTGGATTTAATTTAGTTTTTTTAATAAAATTAGCATTTGCTTCCTGAGGGGCAAAAATGAACGCCGGTAGGAAAAGAGGAAAGTTAGAAGGAACAAAAACATAGGCACAGGTAGTGAAGGATACTGGTAGGAAAAGAACAAAGTTTGTAACAATCTCATATTATAAATACATAGGCACTCAACCCATAACAAAATATAATGTTAAGTTCATCAACACAGTGAATTCATTGGCCTTGTCGTTTGCCATTGATGCACGTGTTTCAAAGTCTGTAAGCTTTGCTTGAAAATCATTTGCCTCCCCTTCCATTATCATTAATTGAACAGTCAATGCTTCATTTTCTGTGTTAAGGTTGTTGTACACAACTAGTAAATTGTCTTTCTCAAATAATGTGGCCTGTAATTTTGTGTTTAACTCAATGGTCTCTCCACGTTCCTTTACCAAGGTGGCCTTGAGTTTCAACATTTTTTCTTTGTTTCGCTCAATAGTGGTAAGCAACTTGTCGACATTATCAGCACTTGCTTGTGCAGTTGCAACATTCATGGAGGCTGTGAATTTGGGGTCCTTTTGGGTGCCTTCTACAAGTGTGTTTTCTGTGACGGTGACAATATCTGGTTGAGCAGTCATTTTCATTATTATTTTTTTACCATCATGTTATGGTCTTTCTCTTTGAATAAAAAAAATCGTGTCCAATCGGGCCACTGTATGTTCTTTGGATGGGGTAAATGGTGTAAGCTCAAGCTCTGGAAATGGCAAGTGGCCTCCAGTTAGTGGGATTAGCACGTTTGTGTCCATGGGTTCTGGACTATTGACTTGTGGACTTGCTGGCTCCTTGTGCATAGCTGGTTGGATATTTTCTTGTGCTTCTTTGCTGATATGTTCTTCTAGAGCTTCATTTTCTTTAGTTTCTCTTGCACGATGGGATTCTTCATTTTGCAAATTTTCCATTTCCTCTCTTTGATGTTGTTCGATTGCTAATATTTTTGCTTCCTCTTTATCTTGTTTTTCTTGTACCCTTTTGGCCTATTCACTTTGGCTATGTATTTCTACTTCCTCTTTCTTTTGTTGCTCTGTTGATTCTTCCCTTTGTATATGTATTTTTGCTTCCTTTTCTTGGGTTGTAATTTTGATAGAAGTAGGTGCATGGTTGCCCTTTATTTTTTTGTGCAACTCTTTCGCTTTGTTGACCCTTTTATATATTTCCTCATCTGCCAGGAAATGATTTGAGTATTCAAAAGTGATTTTGCAAAAAGCACAATGTTTAGCCACTTTACCTTTGTTGTCATTTCTTACAAAAAGTATAGTTCCGAAGTGAAAATCTTCCAAGTCGTAAACGAAGGCTTCAACAACTCTAATTTTTTGGAACTTGTATGCACCAATGTTGAATGGTAGAGGTGGGTAAGATGCTTTTTTTTTAGATGGAGAAAGTCACCAATTCTATTGATGAAGACTTGTCTTATGGCTTCTTTATGCACAATGAAATCTGTAGCATACTTGGGCAGTAGATAAGGAGGTTTAGTGCCCCCATACATCCTTATGTATGTTCCTTCTAATGAGAAGTAGTAGTCGCCGTACTCACCTATTACAGCCAAGGCATTGTCTGACAAACAATTTGGTTCTTTATTGAAAAGCAACCAATAAGGGGGCATGATTAGTTCTTTGCATAATAGTTTGTAATACCCTTGATATCGATGAGCTCAAGTTATTTGATATGCTACATGAAGGGGAGTCTCAGTCCGTTGCCAAGTACATCCCAACTTAGGGAAATGATTCTTGACTAATATACAATTAATGAGGTAAGAAGACATGAAAAATTCTGCTTTCTCTTGTGAAAGGCCGGTTTGAGTTGTAGCAATGTTGGACACCATACTATCTGATATTATACTTGTCCAATTGAAGACTGTACCATGTGTGGCAATGTGGTAGATCAATGGAACCCAACTGAGTTTATAGTTGTTTCCATTTGGTAGGCCGAAGATTCTGTTCAACATTAGGACTATGATTCGATAGGGGGTCCTTAAGTGTTGGCTGTCATATTCCCCGCTACCTTTGGGTCTTAGTTGCTTTTCTGGTACCATCATCTTCTTTGCAAAATAAAAATTATTGGGTGCATTTTCAAGCCATAAGAATCCATGTATATGCGTAGAGTACCTATGTTTCCATTCATACCTACATGCAAATTATAAATATTAGGAAGGTACATTTTAGGTTCTGAATATAGGCAACTTTGATAAGAATATGATTTGTTACCAACCTGCACCTTTGTTACCAACCTGCACCAGTAGTCTTTTGTAGAAATCCCTTTTTGAAGAGCCTCTTTAAGGAATATTTTGAATCTATTGTGCATGTATTGAGATGCAACATGTGGATTGGCAATAAGGTTGTGAATCCTCCATTGGTGTTGTTGATTTGAAGTGGTTGGAGCTTGTCCAGGCATCAGAGAATGCAAATCCAACCACTTGGTATCAGCTGCGCTAAGAGTGAAGAAGAATGTTGGTGTCCCTTGTTGATTGATCATGTTAGTTAGTTCACCCCAGCTTTTATTCCAATAGGAACATGTCCCACAAAGGGTGGAGCCAAAGCGCATGACTCGTTCATCGATCTTAGCATCGGTCATGTCTTGTAATTGATGTACAAGTTCTGAGATGGTTGGAGGCAATGTATCTTCAATGTTTCGTTTGACAAATACGAAAGCAATAGAATGGCTATGGTGGCACATCATGAGGTTATATATGTAATAACGAAACTGAGGATGTTGGTCAAATCTATTGTCATAGTATCGAAGAAGGTGGAGTGCATAATTGTCCATCCCAACCTCTTGAATGTGTGGTTGTTTAAGCATGGAAACTCCAGTGGGAATCAAGGTTGGGAAGGCCATGGAGAGGAGGCCTATTGTGTGTTACTCATTGATAGGGGAAGCATCTATTGGCAGCCAGTCAATGCAAGGTGGATTTGGTGCATTACTTGTGGTTAAGAAGCATTTGATTTCATCAACCTCAGTTCCACAATTTGTTTTTGTAGATATAAAGGAGGAGGATGTACTTCATGGGGTTCAAGGAAGTTGGGTGGTTGAATAGTAGAAGATGAGGTATGGTCAGCAAATGGGGTTTCATCGGGTGTGACATGATGAAGGAGGGATGAAATGTCTGTTGGTTCAAGAGGAAAAGAAGATAATGCAATTGGGTTAACTTGAACATCTTTATAGTATGGGTCATTTGATAGTTTGTATTCAAGAGCAACAAGAACACGTGCTTGACTAACGAAGAATTCATAAGGATTCTTTGTAGGGATGCATTTGCGAACAATAAGGATGTCAATGTCTGAAAGTAAACGAGGGAGGGAAGTGGTAATGCTAGAAATGTTTTGCGGGAAGATAATAGTGTGGCTAGAATATGTATATTGTCTGCCACGGGCATAAGTGACCTGTAATATTGGGTTAACACGAGAAATGAGCTTTTCTTCAACTTGAGTAATCCTTGCAAGTACAAATGGTTGTATGCCAGGATCCATGTTGTTTGCCAAGGAAAAGTGGTGGACTTTTTTTTCCACGATACAATGAGAATATGCATATGCACCACAAAAGTGGTTTGTTTTAATTCTAGGATAAGATTCCATGCATATAGAGCATACATTCATGGGAGATAGTTTGTCCAATAGTGTACGGAATAGTTGTTGTGCACCATCGAGGATAGAGTTTGTTTAATGGGGTGCTGCAGATGTGGATGGTGGAGAGGGTGTTAGGGAATGTTGGACAACATGAAATGGGGAAGGGATATTAACAAGTTGACGAGCATCTCTATATACAAGGCTTTGACGCTTGTTTTTTTTTTTTTGAGCATATAGAACTCTTCTGCATGCATTGATTTGATCAGTTTCAATATTTGTCGACATGCCTAAAAAAAATTGTGTGGTGGTTATGATCTTGATGGTGCCTTTGGCGAAAGAGAAACATACTATATATTTAACCATTGGAAGAGTGAACAAAGGTAGATTGTAAAAGATAAGGGGAGCATGGATAAATGATGATAGGTTGTTGCAAGAAATAAATATAGGCGCTTTTGAACATTGTTTATAAAGAAATGAAGTATAAAATAAAAGCATATATAAGATTGCTTATGAAGGTTAGAAATAGTACTTGATAAAACAATGTTAATTTTAGGCTGTTGATTACTAACTAAGAGAAAGGCAACACATTAGAAAGCGGCAAGATAGGTTAAAATAAATATGTTGGTTAACGCAATGTTACAACAAAAAAATAATAATATAATATTCAAGACTGTTCATTGTTGGTTACAAGTACCACTTAAGTAACAATGTTGATACAAAAAGTTGTAGCTACTAAGTATGAGAAGAATGTAAACACAGTTGGGACTGAAAAGCAGTCAAACTTGGGAAAAGTGAATGTAAAGGTAAAGTTCAAAGCTTGCGAACAAATGGGTGCCTATTGAGCACAATGTTGTCGCTTTCATCAAGTGGGTCAATTGTTTCCAATGATGGTGAAACCTCTTCAGACATGACAACGAACACCTTCAAGCGAAGATTTGAATTAAAATTTTCTGTCTTCACCGATAAGGTCAAAAGGTACTCTCGAGCACAAACGCGTTGAAAAATTTCCATGAGAGATGTTGGATCATTTTCTAAAAGGCACAAATCTTTTGCAGAGACCCCCATGAGTTGTTTCATAGCATCATCAAGGATATAATACCATATAGTTGTCCAGTAGCATCTATTAGGTCGATTTTGAGTATGTATAGGTAATCACACTTAGTAAACTCCCCATCACATTTTTCACAATGCCAAGTATTGCCAACTTTGTGGGAAATTTTTTTCTTGCATTGTATACCATCGAAAAATAGAGGGCATGCAAGGAAATGAAAGGAATCGACGTTAATATGGGTGATTGTAGCAACAACTAAATACCAAGTTACCTTCTCAGAGTGTTGGAGAGACTAGAGCACAGAGATGGAAATGCATTTGGATGAGTTGGAAGCAGAGTAGTTGTATTTTCTGCTTAATGACGACAAGGCTGAACGGAATCCATTGTCAGCAAACCATGATTGGAGAAGTTTAGCTTCTTCAATGTCTGGGTTTATAAGGAGGTTGGTATTGGAGATGGTTCCAATGATTTTTTCCATTGAAGTCTGTAAGATGTCCACCTTTGATTGCAAGGATAAGGGGAGTAGCTAAACCTTGAAGGTTGACAAGTTGGGCACCCTCAATTGCGCAGTGCTCCCCCCAAAGTGTGATGTCTATGCTAAACTTAGGCATGCCCCTCGCACCAACTGTTCGGCAAATGGTTTCAAAGCCATCTCTTTTGCGTATAGTTGATGCAGGTGAAACATAAATGACAATTCCAATACGGTCAACCATGGAATTCAGGGGTGTAGTTTGGATGTCATGGATAGATTTAAAGTGGAAGCAATGAAAAGGGATCAATGGGCACTCCTATAAACATGGTTGCAGAATTGTTGAGGAGGGGTTAAGGAAAATCTCAAAAGCACTTTTCAAATGGTTGTATGTTGGGTTGACTGGTTTGACTGTGCCATTTGAGATCGTGTATACTACGCCAACTTTTATTGTGTCATACAAGGATGTGGTTAAGTCATTAAAAGCAGAGATATGAATCTCATCTTCGGTAGCACTAACAAGGTCAAAACCAAAGAGTTATCCTGGCCCTTTTTTATTGGTGTAGGCATTCATATTTGTCTTGGCAGTTACTCACCCTTGGATGGTCCAAATTTTGTTGGAAGGGTTGAGCGATGTGAATTGAACAATAGTTGCAACAAGGGTTGGGGTTGGATTTGATGAGGAAGGTATGGCAAGAGAAGTGTTTTGGGGATTAAGGGCAATGTTTTCTAGAATAGATGAACTGCTATGGGAGGTAAAGTTAGGGGTGAAGTTGAAAGGGGATGGTTCTCCAATAATTGTTGCTTCCAATGTGACAACTTCAAATGTGGCCAATGCGATAGTCCTGGCAACAAGAATTAAGGTAAGTGAAAAAAAATGTTAAAATAAAGTGAAGTAAGGAGTACAAAACTAAATAAGTGAAATTGAAGGTGTGGAAAGGAAAACATACGTCGTATTGTGTATAGTGTTGCATGTACACTTGCTAATTTTGATGATTGAACCTTCTTGGAGTTGGTGGCTTTCCACAATGTGATTATAGCTAGTTGGAAGCAATGTTTTGTGCTTATGAATTCCATCAGAGATAGAGATTCGGAATCGGGTTGTTGTTGAGTTAAGAGAGCTTACTCGTTTGAGAGCAAGAACTTGTACAAGTGGGCATAGGTCAACCGCACCATGCATTAGAAGTGAAACAACATTTTTGGTCAACAAATTGTCCATAGTGTGGTAGTGCAAATAGATGGATTATAAGAGTATGCCGGGAAAAGGGAAATATTGATATTAAGTGTAAAGATAAAATAAAACAAGGGTATACATGTAGGAGAACATGGAAGAAGATAATTTGATATCTCAAGCAATACATAGCAATATTTTTGGAAAAAAACTTGATTTTGAATATAAAACATGTTGATGAACATGTGAGGCATGAACTTGAGTATTAGAGCAATACTGGAACCTTTAGAAATCACATTACACATTACTACTTCTATCTTGAAACCCATATGTTAGCATTTTCTGATAGGTAAGATTTGAACAAAAGGTTACGACAATATTTCCAGTGTTTCTTACTTCAACTTGCATGTAGGGATGTTGAAAAAATATAAATCTCTAAGGTTTTAGCTGATTGCTTCAGGTCATAGCAAAAACAAGGGTAACTATAACAAATAGTAAGAACAAACAAAAACATGAGCTTAATAGATGACACCCTAATAGATGACATCGTGGATGGTAACTTTCGGTAATGGTTCTTTGCCTCGTTGATGTTGATAACCCACAAATTGCAATGGGATACCTATACAAGGTCATTAAGAGGGCCAAAGAAGCTATCCATAAAATAAGGGTGAAAAAAAATATGAAAAACAAATAATGATTTGGGATTTGACTGATTGATAATGGAACAATATACTCCATTGTCCCATTTGCGACAACAAGACTCTACCTCAAACCTGTTTTTCTTACTCGTGATTTTAGTTTTGATTGCAAGGTTATGGAAATATTGCTTACCTATCTTTAGAGGATGGTGCCTAATCTAGTTTATCTCTCAAACATAACAAGAGAGATGATGTATCGGTTGGCCAATGAATTATTTGGCTCACATGACAGTTTAAGGAAGGAAAACCATAATGCTAGGTAAGTAATTTTAACTTTAGTTAAAATTTTGATAATTTATTTTGTTTTGTTTGTTTTCTCTTTTTCTTAGTTGCTACTAGATGGACATGTAATTTAAGTCTTTTTTTTCCTTATTTGTTGTAGATACTTGGTGGATAAATTAAGGTGGAAAAGCACCAAAATTACAAAATTGAAAAGAAGCAAGTTGGAATGTTCAGTGGCTTAATAATATGGTCTATGCCCACTACAATATTTGGCTTTGGGTTAAGGACACTGATAAAAATCAAGAAAGACAGCTAGCAATACATAGTGTCTAATAAAAGTGATGATTTTATTTCTTTGAACAAAGCCCAAAAAAGCTCAAATATACCCTGTGAACCAAGCCCATAAATGCTCAGATGCACCTTGTGAACCAAGCCCATTTTCTCCCTGCAGCATATGGGGAATGTTAAATACATTGTATTCGATAATTTTGAGTGTTTTAAATTAAAATGAGTTGAATACATTTGAACTTAGTTGAAAAATTCAAGAAATTTGAGAGAATGACTTTGAAGTCTGTTGTGTTCTTGTCCCTATGGAAGTTACTTATATGTCATTTAAATTTTTCTGAAACTGCTTCCAAAAAATGTCTGCCTCATATCCATGAATTAAAAAACATGTCCTTTGCATGTTCTTCGCCTACATTCTAGACATGGTGATCATGATGACCTGGATAAAGTTCAGTGCTTCTTCTCTCTATATCTTTGCAAAGATTTTCTGCCAAATGTCTAGGTGTTAACTTCATTAGTAGCCATGTGTTAGTATCCTCCGATGTTTTGTCAAAACCTATCAGTACTTCATTAACAGAGTAATAAGTTTGCTGACTAGACAACTTATGTTTTTTGCCTAGCATGGGTTTGTTGTTTATGAAATTCCCGTATAGTTTGTTTCAACCCATCTGCACACATATTTGTATAGAACTTACATGAAACCTTGTTGAAAAGTTGAATTCAGGATATCCATATTCGTCTCATGGTGAACTTGTCGTGGCCTTTGTAGGAACATATATCTACTTGAAGAAAGATGACTGACTATTAATATGTCCAGTGATTCAAAAATCGCTGATTGTTAATATGTCCAGTGATTCAAAAACCCTTCTTGTTCCTTGAGTGAGTTTGCACAATCACAAGCAGCCATTGATGCATAAAAAGAGTCGTGAAACTCTTCTAAATAATGAAGGAATAAATCAAACACAAACTAACCCAAGCTGGGAATAGGATTGAAGACATAAAAAGAAGATTAAAGATAACATGTATAGGATGTCCAAGGAAGAATAAATTTGCAATATTGGCTGCACCGGATAATAGAATAGACAAAGTCATGAGAGAATGCCAAACCTTTGTTGCAGTAACCATTGTTATTAGCATAGATATATTGCATACAAAATTATAACGTGATAAGAAAAAAAATAAAAAATATGTCAATTGGCAGATGGCAAGGCAATTTGGGTAAATTTCCAGCCTTCCCACAGCTGTTTTTGTAGTTTTTGAACCTAAGATCATACAATTTTATTAGAAAGATGTACAACCCAAAAAAAATCAGATAATAGCAAACAAAGTAGATCTCCTACTAATTCTTACATTTGGTGCCAGCTAAATCTTAAAATGGATGATAAGTGAAGCAAGGATTTTCCAACAAAGAATCAACAACTGCTCAAGCAGCAGTAGGTTGTTGGAAAAAATATTCAATAGCTAATGAGCCAAGGAAATTATGGTCTGTGGTTCTATAGCAGGAAGTCCCTCAACAGGTCTTCTTGGATCCCATATACAGTGAACCTTCACATTTATTCTTGTAGATGTGATTTTTCAGAGTCTTGTGTACACTGCGTGCCTTGGATAACTCTTAACCACGCCTTGAGAAGAGGACATTTCACACTTGGTTTATCTTTTGCAGTCTCAACATCAACTGTATATTCAACACAAATCCTGTAGCATACTTCTTTTCAGCGATTAACTCAATCTATTGCTACTGGCGATTTGCATTAAAACTTTCTGAAAATGTCCCTTCGCTCATCTTCTGATCTCATCTTCACGTCTTCACAAATGAGAGCGCACCTCCACTCTTATTTATATCCGTTCAATTGTCAAATATGAGGCAAACAACTTGTAGATATGCTAATTTATTTTCTTCATTAAAAATCTATTGCATGAAGGAGGGCCGACTTGCTCTTGTGTATTAGTTTTACTTCATTGTTGTGTTGGGAGGAGAGATGACTTACCTCTTGTTTGATTCTTCACCATTGTGTGTTTGCTTGTGTAGTATTTGTTTGACTTCAAGCTTCTTCCACATGGAATTCAAGCTTCTTCAAAGTGACATTTCAATATTCCAATTCTTAAAGTCTTTGCTTCTTTATGAACTTTCATTCATATGACACTTCAACATCATTGCAACATTAAGGAACATCAAACACTTCAACGTTTCATGTGAAAGATTGACTTCTTTACTAAGCTTTACACAAAAAGCAAGACTCTTCAAACGTTGCTTGTCTTGTGTAGACAGTGGGACTATTTTGTGGATTGTTTTGGCTGAGAGCCATCACCATCGGAGAGAGATGTAGTTTTCCCTTGCAGACCTATCTCAACGCTCTGGCAGCCAGCTGAAAAAGTGTTTGCATTTGTTGCATATCTTATGATACTTAAGTTGATAACCATGCATCAATGCCGAGATAAACATGTAGAAGTGTAAGCAAGGTAGGCTGGTCAATGGTAAAGTATTGCAGATAGCTAAGGGAGACTTATTGCTTCTGTGGAGGATGGATCATCTAGTGAATCTGTTGAGAATAACTCTGTGTTTTGGGATTTGGATTGATGTCAGAAGCCTGTTGCATGTGCATAAAATTTTCTCCTGTGGTTGGGATGCATATGCCACTCGTTGCTTAGCAATGGACTTATATGAAAGATAGGTGTGTTGCGCTGTAAATAGGATCCATTACCCCTGCTCTGCTGTTCTAATGAGTTTCTGTACATATTTGATTTTTTCTAGCAACAATAAGTCATCCTCTCAGAATTCCTCAGTAGTATATGCATCAGAACAACGATGAAAGAGTTATTCAGAATGACAAGGCCGCAATTTTATTTTTGAAAGCACTTTTTGATGACGTTAATGCAAACATGTATGATGGATTGGTGATTATTGGACGAAGGGCACCTGATAACCTAGCCACAACACCATTCGTATTTGCTCATTTTCGGTCTGTACCATGATGTATTTAATGAGGTATGTGTCAATGTCTTTTCATTAACACTTGGCCATCATGACATTCCTGCTATTAACAATATTATGTCAGGCACTGCAAACAATTAAAAGAAGGTGGGACCGAGTGTGATAGCTGAAACTGCTGTGTTTTGAGAGTCGGCATCGAATACTTACAGGTGGCTAGGGAAGGACTCGCTCATCCATCCTTCCGCTTCCATCTTCTATGCTCATCTGGTCTTGCAATTTTTGTGTCTGGATTCTTACAACGATGGCCATTTTTCCCTGTGGTGGCATGCTTTCAGAGACGGTGGTTGTTCCTCTTAGATGGCACCGGTGGCGGCCCCTGGGAATAGTTTGGGACCGATGGAGGCTGCAGGGTTCATGGCGTGGCTCTGATGACAGAGATGGGAGTAGCAAGGACGATAGCAGGCAGACCAGAGGACATAACACTGGAGTAGCATGAAAACCAACGGGAAAATGTCAAAGCTAGATGGCACCATCCACGTGGCAGCATTCCATTCACTTTATGAGCGAGGAATCTAGCCGACGTGGATGGTTATGCTTCTTGTTGGTGAAACGCGTACGATGTAAAAATATATTGTTTCATTTGATTGGTGTAGTAGAGGTGATGTAGTTATGAATTTGTATACAAGAGGTGTTGGTGACGAACCTATGTCACTTCTTTATGTGTTTTTATTAATCCCTGCTGTAGACATATACTATATGTTTCACCTTATCCTATTAGTTTGGATAGTGATACAAAGAAACCAAAAGTATCTTTAAAATTTGTGAAACATAATATTATTACTTTTTATTTATATAAGGTATTTTCATATATGTTGAATTTTGATTGGCCAATAGGCGTTGATAAGACCAATTTTATTATTGACCAAATTAAATAAAAATAAGAAAAAAAAACTATACACATTATTAAAACTTTACAAAGTTCATTAAATATTAATGTGAGAGTGTTGTACTGGTGTCACTTTATATATATATAAAATTTATGTTGTATAAGTTTTTGGAAAGGGTAGAATATATATATATATATATAACTTAAATTTATATATTTAAATTGAAATAATATCATTTTTTTTGTTTGCTAGATCTCCCTTACTTGCGGGAGTGGATTTTGGTCTAAGAAATCATGACCCAAGGGCATCTAAGCTGTCAAAATCACTCAAGCATTGGACCCGGCCTGGGCCACACCAACCCTCAATTGCTTGGATTTTGGGTGTCTCCTCCCAACTAGCTCACCCCTAAGGGGAATTGAGCCCAGGTCTCCCTGCTGACGAGATCCACACCTTAACCGAATGAGATAGCAGTATTTGAAAAAATAATACCATATATATATATATATATATATATATTCCCTACCCATTCCAAAAACTTATTCAACTTAAATCCATATGTTTATATTAAAATAGTACCATTAACATTCAATTTTTTTAATAAATAGTATTATTTTACTATATATCTTTATTGGTGATATGAGACTACTATGATGCCAAATGTGCTTACGAAGGTTACCATGACTAAATTATATTGAATTTGTGAATTATTTTATTTTTATTGTGTCTTACTTATATTTAATATTGATTTTTGTTTCTATTATATGATATAAGACATGGACTATGCTGTACACAACTATTGTTTATTAAAAAGAGGTTGTCCATTCACAATGTGATATGATTTGTATATTAACTGGTGTTAATTGTCATTGTGTGATAGCAACTCGTATACTAAAGGGTGTTAAATTTTGTAGGTGCATGTAATTTTTCAATTTATAGCTCATTGTGTAACACATAGCAAGGAGACATAAGATGGTCGGATTGATTAGAAAAATTTGATGACTCAACTAGATTTGGATGTCGCTAATTAAATGCTATAGATGAGCTAATATTTCATTTTTTTAAAGTTTTGTAAAGTCTCTCATTTTGTGAGATATGGTGTTAGCTGTTGTGGGCTTAAGTCATGCCTCATTTAACAATAAGTTATTAAACATTATCAAATTGAATTTTGAGTGTCTAGGCTAGTTGTCACATTTAATAAGTTCATTGTACTAGTTAGAAATCCCCTATTGCAAAATTTGTTCCAGATGAACCAAAAAGCAAGGTTTTGAGATTCGATGGTGCATTGAGCATTTTTGCTCAAAGTTCGGTACCAGGCTTGCTACCACATTTAACAAGTTCGATGTACCAGTCATAAATCCTTTATTGCAATTCCTATTCTAGATTGAATCAGGAAGCAAGGTTTTGAGATTTAGTGTTGCATTGAGCATTGATGCCCGGAGTTAAAGGTAAGTCACATGCCTTTGCAATTTTTTTTTAATGCAAGTTGTTTTGTCTACTGAGTCATGGAGCCATGCCATGTACCTAATTCTAAAGGAAATCCTTCACTAAATCACCCTTAGAAAATGCTATTTCCTTTAGTTAAGAGATAATAATATGGTTAAGAGGTCACAAGTTCAAATGGAGGGGTACGACTAGACGTATTGACTTGTCATAGTGAAGTTGAAAGGATATGCATCCCTTTGATGTGAAGTCTCGGCTTAAACTCATCTATAAGTTATTAGTATACATGACTTACAAGTTGTTGAATATACTTTAAAAAAGTTACTAAAATCCCATGATTACAAAAAATAAAATTTAAAACCACATACATTCTCATTACTATGAATCCAAAGCACATTAACCGAATAATTGATTTTTAATATTATAATCTCATCCAGAAATCCAAAGCACATTAACCCAATAATTCATTTTTAATGTTATAATCTCATCCATGTAAAATTAATCCTCTTTGAAACAAGATCCAAGATCCTCTATCTAATACTATACATTCAACTTTTAAATTTACCAAAAAATGCCAAGTTCTTCGGAACTTGCTAACTAGAGGATATCTTTTAATCATCGATCAAAACAAAACCAACAACCAATTTTTCCTTTTTAATGTATTTTTCCTTTATACTTTATACTTGGTAGTACGTGGAGAAGCTATGCAAACACTTTAGGTTTAAATTTTAAAATTTTAGTGCTTAGAATTAAATCTAAAAGGAAAAATGTTTGATTTTTTTAAATGATTTATATTTTTGTCATATTTATTTTTTATTTGTCATACTAGTAAACAAAGAATCTAAAGATATTTAATTTATTAAATAATTCAAAATTAAATAAATGAAAAGATGTTTAACCTATTAACATTAACTAAACTATTAAAACATATTTTATATATTAATTAAAACATACTCTATCAAAAAATTAATGGAAGTAAATATTTTAGTTGTGTGATAAGAATGAAATGTCGTTAACATGTTGCATAACTTCTTATTTTTTTGACAATATATATAAAAAGATATTTAATTTATTAAATAATTCAAAATCAAATAAATGAAAAGATGTTTAACCTATTAACATTAATTAAACTTTTAAAACATATTATATACTAATTAAAACATACTTTATCAAAAAATTAATGGGAGTAAATATATTAGTTGTGTGAAAAGAATGAAATGTCGTTAACATGTTGCATAACTTCTTATATTTTTTTAACCATTTTTATATTTATTGTGTTCTATATTTATCCAACCTTTGTGTCTATTTTTTCTCCTTGCTACATACATGTGATATCTATGTATTTGATCAAGAGTCACTTAAATCTCTAGAGTGATATTTAGTTATTTGATCAAAAGTCATCCATTACTCTCTAAATAGAGTGATATTTATTTATTTGATCAAAAGTCATCCAATACTCTCTAAATGAATCTCATCTTCAACATTTTATTCTTACCAATCAAACACATACATACCATATAACTTTTTAAGGCTATCGTGAATTCACAAATAGAATGTTTCTTGTTCTCTTTTGAGGTGATTTGTGTTGTTTTTTAGACTTTGATTTTTTCTATTCTTTTTCTATTAAAATTTTGTCATTTTTCCATATAATTTTAATTTCACAATACCTTAATTCAAATTCTATATATTCAACATTATTGAGGTAGAATCAGAGAGTGAGAATTGATTTGTATATTTACAATATGAAATATGGAAATGATTGATCACATAGTTAATTGAATTTGTAAATATCGAATTGAAAATTGACATTATTGTTATTTAGACAATCTAGAAATCATTGACACTAACTCATATAGTACACATATCATATTCACCAAAATCACGGAAACATTGCCACCTCGTGGCTCTTGTTTTACTATTACAATGTCCCATGCGTGTGTGTGTATGAGGAATGATTGTTACCCTCTCCACCCATATTGTATTCTTGTAAGTGACATGGTGTTCTTGTTAAGCCCCTATGTATTGACTATGTACTGGTTTGATTAGACATGCGACTCTGACCATACCTTGATTCTCCGGATGTAGTCCTTGAAGAGGAAATATAAAGAGGAAATAACCACTTACGATATAATCATTTTTTTTTCTTCTAGTTTGTATGTGACTTGCATGATTAGTGTATGGTCTAAGAAATTGTGATCGAGGGGCATCTAAGCCGTCAAAATCACTCAGGGATCGCACCCAACTTGGGCCACACCAACTCCTAACATGGTTGGATTTGAAGTGTCTTCTCTTGATTACCTTACATGGTTCGAACTAAGGTTGCCATGTAAAATAAGGCTCGTCGAAACCATTAACCTTAGAATATAATCCTTAATAAATACCTAAAATAAAATTTTAGATCATAGCCTCTTATTATAGTGTTTAATTGTTATTAAAAAAATTAAATTTTAGATATTTAACATTCATATATTCCCTCGTTGATATATAAGTAAAATTAGAAAGCATTAATTTTAGAAATAATTATTAAGTGGTTTATGGTAAAAGTAAAATATTTCTTAGAAAATCCCCACATATGCATAAAAACATTCATCTTTCTATAAATCAATTGAATTTAAATTTATTTTTTCTTTCGATTCAATCTTGTTTAAGTTTTGAGTCATAAAATAGATTTGACTTTGTGAAGAACTTGCAATAATTAATTAATGAAAGCACACGAAATAGAAGAAATAACAGAACTCAGAATCACTTTTATATTGATCGCAGGCCACTTAGAGGGGGCAACCTTCTTTGAGCAAGCTCAATACAAATAACTTCACAGTACCTTCATTGGTCTCAACACAAAATTATATACTAAGTCTAGGCGGCAATACCATGGTTCAATACCATGTGTCAATACAAACTATGGGCCAATACAGAATATGGATCAACAATTACTACGGGACGACTTACAAAGCATATGCATCCAACAACAATAATACAAACTATGGATCAACAAATACTACGGGACGACTTACAAAGCATATGCATCCAACGGCAATATACTAACAAAGTAAATAGAAGGGTTGACATGGGTTCCTAACATCCCCTCTCCCTTAGAAAAAGCTTTGTCCTCAAAGCTTTAGATGTGGAAATTGATGCAGAATCTGAAGGAGTGGTTCCCCTGTAGCATCATCGGGTTGCATTCCGGCCCATTGACGCCTTTTGCGTTTCAGGGAGGATTGCTTGGAAGGATGTAGACGAAGAAGGACCATATCAATTGGTGAAAAGTGTGCTCAGAACGGTGTTGATCGGCTTGTTGTTTCACTCAAATTCTTACCATGTGAAGATTGTCGTACAGAATGAGAAGAATTTGATCGTGGTTTCGAAGAACTGAGTCAATTGCCTGAATTGGGGAGCTACTAAGCATGTATGGAAGAAGAACTGGCGGTGCCTGTCCATAAACTGCTTCATATGGTGTCCTTTTAGATGTGATATTGTACCACTGGAGTGCTTCTAGTAAATCCATAGAAATAGCTGTCCACATCTATGTAGGGATGGACAAGGGTTCGAGCAGTCTCGAAAGGAGTGTCGTTTCACCCTTGTTGACCTGGCAAGTATCACACTCAACCACCATCTGGTGAATTTTCATTTTCAGTCCCTGCCAAAAGAAGTTACATTGTTCCCGGTCATAGGTTTTGAGGAACCCAGAGTGCCCTGCCGATGAAGAAGCATGGAGTTCATAGAAGAGATAGCCCTATTGAACAGATTGAAACCAATTTGGAACAAGCAGAGAAATAATTGTAAGAGAAACTGGGTCATAAAATTGGCAAAAAGGAGCACCTGCCACCATATTATCCTTACCCTTCTTGTAAGTGATAGCATAATCATAACCCATGAGTTGGATAACCCATTTCCGGTGTGTTGGTGAGGAGACCCGTTGTTCCAGAAAATGTTCTAGACTCTGGAGATTAGTCTTGATGCAAAAATAATTTCCTAATAGGGATGGCTGCCACTTCTGTACTGCATGCAAAATAGCCATCATTTCCTGCTGAGATGTAGATGCGGGTAAATGTTTACTGGAAAGGTCTCTTGAAGGTGGCAAACCCACTAGTGCAACAAAGACACCTGCATATCTATCCAAGGAAGTAGTGGAGACCGTTGGTGGGTGCATCTGAATGGAATGGAGTTGAGCGATGACACCATGTGAATTCTTCTTAAGGATCTTTTCCAGGTGATGTGAACTGATGATGCGGAGAGACCCTGGTTGTAAGCCCATAAATTTGTGTTGTGTCCCATTGATTGAAAACTGCATCCAAAGTTCAGCAAAATCCCATAAGATGGGGCGAAGTGTGCGTAACCATTGAATGCCCAAAACCACATCACATCTGCCTAAGGACAAGGAAAACATGTCAGAGTGCAGGTTATAATCTTCCAAAGAGATACACACATTGTGACACTTTCCCTTGCAAGATAAGGTGCCCCCATTGGAAACCATGACTTCAAAGTTGGAGTAAGGATGGACAAAACAATTAGCATGTTTGGCGATCTGAGGGTCAATGAAGTTATGAGTGCTACCTGAATCAATGAGTATTGTAAGAGGAAGCTTCTTGAAGTAACCCCTGACCTGCATTGTTTGGGGGGTGGTGATGCTAGATAAAGCATGGAGAGATATCTCTGGGTGGTCTTCCTGAGATGGGGAGTCAATAGGCGGCTCCTGAATGTCGACCTGATCATCGGGTGTATATGGAGCTTTTTCACCAATTTCAGAGGCGGGTGGAGAATCCACGTCCAAGAGATAGAGCTTTTGTTGAACACATCTATGTCCCCGAGTGAATTTTTCATCACAATTATAACAAAGCCCTTTTTCTCTGCGTGCCTACATCTCTGTTTCGGACAAATGCTTGATAGGAGTTGGTCGAGAAGCTGAAGGGATGGGAGGTCGTTGAGAACCCATATTTCGGAAGGGAACAAAAGTGGGTTTGGAGCATTGTTGGGCGACAATCTTGTCTTCTTCCAACTTAGCCAACCCCAGGGCTTCCATCATTGTGTTGGGACAGAACATTTTGACCTCTGGGTGGATTTCATCCTTAAGACCACTGATAAAACAAATCCTGTAGAAGTCATCAAACAATCCTTTTGTGTGGTTGGCTAGTTTCTCAAATTCTGTCTAATACTCTCTCACAGTGCCAATTTGAGAAAGTTTAGTGAGTGCTCTGGTGAAGTCATTAAGAGCACTAGGACCAAATCGTTGCAAAAGGAGTTGGCAAAAATCTGTCCATTTTGGCTCGTCATGAGCCTTGATGTACCAACAGTACCATTGAAGCACGGTAACTTTTAGGGGCGAAATTTCGCCAATTGGCTATTTTTGGGGATTTTTTTCAAAAAATAAATTCGCTATTTGGTCATTTTTAGTCTCTAATATCGCCTATATTTACATAAAATGTGTTTTTTTATCATAATATTCGCAAAAAACTACACATTTCAGTAGTAAATTGTGTGTTTCATATTTGATATTTGCCTACCTATCTACATACATATTTTTTTCAATCTAAAATATTTGCCTAGGATACTACACTTAAGTATAATATTAGAATCCTTAAAAAATACCCTGCATTGAAGGGCTTCCTGTTCCAAATGAAAGGATGCAAGTGGAACTTTTTGGACATAAAAAATATTATGTAGACTGAAATACTGTTCTGCACGATAGATCCATCCAGTCGGATCAGTACCATTGAAGTGAGGAAGTTCAAGCTTTGAACCACAGAAAGTGCTAGAAGAAGAGAACCCATTGGCTGTAGAAAATTCTTGCTGTCGGTTATTGTTCATGGCTGAATGCTGAAGATGGAGGATGAGAAAATTTTCATCTAGATCTTGGAGTTTGGTTTGGATGGCTGCAAGTGCTTCCTCCATAGTTTTTGCTCCTGCGCGGGTGACAACCATAACCAGGATTTTTTTTGGGGAATGGATAGAAAAACAAAAACAAAAGCTTATTTAGTAAAGGGAAATTTGGATTTGGGAAAAACTCGGATGGGTAATTGGGGTTTGACTAGGTTTTGGACACTTTCTAATGGACAGGGAAGCAAAAAATGGGGATTTCAGAAGTGGGGTGAAAGAATGAGAAAATTTGTCAAAGAGGGACAAAGAAGTAGAAATAGGGAATGGACACGGTGGCAAAATTTGGAGACGAGCGAGTGAAAATTGAAGAAGTTATGGAAAACCCTAAATATAGATGTAACGTCCCCATTATTGACCCCATTACATTCAAATGTAATTGATGTAATATTGTTATGAAATTATGGTGAGGAGCTCAAGGCCAAGGCCCCGCCATCGATTTATTGATGCATATGCCTTGCGCGCTAGCCAGGCACATTGGAAATTCAAATATCATGTAATATGCATTTTAATAAAAATACCCACAACTAGCTATGCAATGCAACAAAGAGATGGGGGCATGATTTCACAAGGAATTGGGAGGGAAAACATTCAAACCCTTGAGCCACTAGAGTCAAGCCAAGTGTCAATGAGAGAACCCATCAAACCCTCAACTACCCATGTTGACTTTTGTACCCAACCATTGATTTCTTCCAAGAGTTAGTTGAGGTAGTTAATGCCTTGGGAATGGAGAGGTATGGCTGTCCAAATTCGGGTATGTGCAAGCCACCCTTCATGGAAAAATGTGTTTGTCTCCTTGGGCAAGAAAAGAGCCACGAAATTGCTCCCTAAGACATTATGCAACCATCAGTCTTCCTCCCTCACGCAGCTCTAGCTGCCTGGGCGTTTTCCTCCATGGTTTCTGGGTTTTCCTTCATCTTTTTACCTGGGAAGGGGCGTTTTTGTATTGATTACCAGTGGGGAAGAAAACATAACGTTTTTGGGTCTTCCTGGAGGTCGTTTAGGCCATTGGAAAGGATCCTAACCAGTGGAGAGAAATCGGTTTTGCTCCCTGGGATTGAAATCGAAATTCCATAGTTCGCTTGGGTGAACCACGAGTTGGGAGAGCCAATGTGGACTCTGTTTTTGTGAACACCTCTGTTGTAAAGGTGTAACCCTGTCAATGATCGTTTTGCTGTGAGAAGAAAGAGTATGTTGGGGTATGGGTAATGGGTAATCCATTGTTCTGGCTAGAGCTTGAGAATAAGCATCCATTGTTCAAGTGTAGCTTGATAAACCCGGTTGAACTGGCTTGGATGAGATGAAATGGTTAATGGACTGTGTGTGAGTTGGAATGTTCCCTTTCCTTGTGAGAATCATGCCCAGCTCAGGGGTGGCCTTCGGACGGACTCAGTATAAGCTGTCGAAGAGCCTATGGCTGGGTGGAACGTTGCAGCGACATAGCTAGTTGCTTGGGCAATTGCAAAAATGAAGATAAGTGTTTTTATGCCTCTATATTTACTTCTGCACTATAGTAATGCAATAACTATTGATATGTTGTATGCATGAGTAATGTGTGTGGATGTATTAATTTCGCTGTGCATCATAATTGATTTGTTTTACATCTGCACATTCATAATTTTATTTATATGAATCTAACTAGTGGGCTGAGATCATGGGAAAGCCTTGAATTTGGCATCATGTACCCTGCCATGCATTGGTTGAATGGGTGGGTACGTGACAATAGACAAATGTGAGATTTATGGCTTTGGGAAGTAGAATTTGGGATAGGGTCCTCAGGAATGAAATATGCAGAATGGGATTGCAAGGGTATCCAAGAAGTTTCAAGGGAAACGGAGTTAAAACAAGGGAGATATGGCGAAAAAAACTGAATAATTTTTTTTTTCCAGGAATGGATCTGCAATGGTGTGGAAGGGATCGAAAACAGATAGATCTGCAATGGTGCGGAAGGGATCAGAAACAGATAGAACTGCAACGACATAGAAGGGATCGGCAACAGATGGATCTGAAACGATGCCGGATGGATAAAAAATGACTTTCAAAATAGAGATCTGAAACGATTGGAGCTGGAACAACTGTCAGAATGGATCTAAAACTCCTGGATCTGAAATGGCTCGGAATGGATCTGAAACGACATGGAAGTGATCGGAAACAGTTCAACTGAAAATAGATATGGAACCCCGGTATGTGCGGCTTCCTATCAGTTCAGGGGATTCACTTGGCCACTAATGCTGTCTAACGGCTTGTGTATTGGGGTAGCACCCCTCACTCCACGGCTCAGGTAAAACTGATAACCACTTTGCCACAAACGACAACTCTTGGTTTACCTCACGAGTGGGAACTAGTCAATCAGGTAGGGGTCGTTGCCCTTTTCACTGGAAGGTCCTCTCAATGGGCCAGCTACTTCAGGGTTCCTATGGTACTCCTCACAATGAGTTTTAGGGCTTATGCCCAAGTACTTCGCACAGTTAAGCGGATAGGGATTATTCCCAGATCCGAAGCTGTGACAGATGCGAAATGTTTTTTGGAAGACATTTCACCTAGCGAGCCCAAGAAAGTGCTCTGATACCAGATGTGAAGAACCTGCAATAATTAATTAATGAAAGCACACAAAATAGCAGAAATAACAGAAATCAGAATCACTTTTATATTGATCGCAGGACACTTTGAGGGGGCAACCTCTTTTGAGCCAGCTCAATACAAATAACTTCACGGTACCTTCATTGGTCTCAACACAAACTTATATACTAAGTCTAGGTGCCAATACCATGGGTCAATACCATGTGTCAATACAAATCATGGGCCAATACAAAATATGGATCAACAATTACTACGGGACGACTTATAAAGCATATGTGTTTAACAACAATAATACAAACTATGGATCAACAAATACTACGGGATGACTTACAAAGCATATGCGTCCAACGACAATATACTAACAAAGTAAATAGAAGGGTTGACGTGGGTTCCTAACAGATGTGTCCCTTGAATTTGTGTTTATTAGTTGTTTTGGTTGTTTATTCTCTTATCTGGGATGATGTAGGCAAAGCAATGGTAGAAATACCATAGTATTTATTAAGATTTCAGATTTAAAATTGAGATAATTTTAGCTTATTTTTCAACGTTTAAATTTCAAAATTGATAGAGTTTGTTTATTTTATTTTCTAAATCTTTTTATTTTATTTTAGTGGGATAGAATACATATTTTTTCTTCCTTACAAATGCATAAGAAATTGTTTTTTCTTTTTTCTTGAAAAAAGTTCACATTTTTATTGATTTTAACAAACTCACCTTCTTTAATGTCTTTATCAACCATATATATATATATATATATATGATAGAAACAATCATTTATCTGACCTTGTTCTAGAAAAGAGTAAAAACATATTGAAGTTTCTCCAATGCGTTTTATCCATCCTATCACCAAAATCCATCTATAATAGCATTCTAATTTACATATATAATGAAAAAAATTTGTAAGGACCATTATAGAAATTTTCCATCATCAACACAATCCTCCTAAAATACATCACAAAAATTAAAATTGCAACAAAGTGTAATCTATCCACTGTTGACCATAGTTAGCCCATAAAGCATCAAAGCACAACCATGTTTCAACCTTTGAATTTTAGTAGAAGAAAAAAATGTAAATCAATAAAAAAAAAACAAAAAAAACTTGAAATAGTATTAAAGAAAGGTCATGGGCCATGCTCTTCGAGGATTCCATTTAGACTCTCCCATATATGTCATATTCTAGGTCTTGCATTTAATCCTTCTTAGGGAAGCTCATCTATGATCACATTTATTTCCATGTATACATGCATAAAATTTACATAATCTATGAATTCTTTATGTCCATGACATATTCAAAGATAGTCCTGAGTCATATATTTTCCAGAAACCTTGGTCCTTTCCATTCAATTACAAGAAGTGAATCACCCACAATTTGGATTTTTTGAACCCCTTTTGAGACTGCTAATCTTAACATAAAAATCAAATCCAATAAGCCAAATTTGTTATTTATGGATAGGCATAGACCATCTTGATACTTGATTTAATAATTCTCATCAAGATACAAGATTCCCCTGCTCCTCCCAAGAGAGGGTTTCCTTGAGCAACACCATCGAAGTAAGTCCATGCCCCTTCCTTGTCTATACACTCATGTTGTACCACTCTGAATGGTTTAATAGGTAAATCATATTTAAAATGAGAAAGTATATCCAATATTTGTGATGTGCAAAGGTGAGATGGGGAAAGATACCTTCAAAGAGTCCAAAACTTCTAGGAAACTAAATTCGCCATGCAATAATAAGAGGTAAATCTCTTAACATTTTAGTCATATTATTTTGATTCCAATTTGATCGTGCCTCCAGCACTAACTATTCACTCCAGCCTGCCTTAAGACCTACTAATTTTTCAATGCCCTCCAAATTTCCCCTGTGTATGTAAAGTTGTTCATTAAGTGTTGAATATATTCATCAACTTCCCTACAAATAGTGAATCTACCAAACCCCCACCAACTTTTCTTCTACATGAAATACCAGTTTGGAATTTATGGAAAACCACATGAAAATTTTGGCTTTGATGGGACATTTATATTCTTATAATGCTTTGAACCACCAATCCAAAGTCTCAAGAATGTCCCCCTCTCTCAGCACTCTGTATCCCAATTTTGGAGAATATATATGCCCCACAAGAGTTTTTGACCAAATTAGGGGGGTCTTTTTCCTTTCTAATTATCACATGAATTTTTTTAATAGAATGAAAGTATTCATTCCAAATTTAACCCTCCATATCAATGAATCCAATCCTATCAACATCCATTCGTGCATGGTTCATAATAGTTGTCCTAATAGGATCAACTATTTGAGATAGGTTAACATATCCACTTTACCTAAAATATCCCACCATATCCCCAGGAAGTTTGAAGTTTCCCATACATCCAACCCAATGACCATCTCCCAATCTCACTCTTGTGCCATTCCCTACTTTCCACATCAGTCTATCATCAATTAAAGGAAATCCCAATAACACTGCCTTCCATATCATTGAGACATTTTGGTGTGATTTTATTGGTGTCCTTAATCAATATTCAACAAACATTGGTTGTATATAATTATGTATCACTACCTTAACCCATTGTCCTTTTCCTTACACTATCCTCCACACCCCCTTTGCATCTAGTGCTCTAGGAAATAAGTGATTATTCTTAATCCCACATCCCCTATCTATTTAGGAATTGCAATTTTATTCTAGGAGACCCATGGAAAATGTCTCATTTCCTTTCACCAACCCAAAGAATATGAAGCTCATTTTTATCACTTTCTCCAATATGACTTTGGTTATGAAGTTAAGGGATACCTAGTAAATAGGAACTAGTAAACAAAAAATGCATTAAGGACAATTTTTATAAGAACCATTATGTTCTCCATTGACAACCACCTATTGTAACATTGATTTAATTTTTTCTCCGTCTTTGATATCATCCAACCCCAATCCCTTTTTGAGTAGCTACCAGGATTCAAGTAAAAACCTAGATATTTAATGCCACCTTGCAAATTTGATTCCACAAAGAGAAAATTTTCTAAAATTATCCTTTTATATTTCTCATTCGCAATCTTGTAAGAAACACTTGGATTTCTCAAATTTCCCTACATATGTATTTCCAGGCAAGAAAGGTCCATAATATCATGTAACTTTTGAGAATATTTGCGGGAACCATTAGAGAAAATTAGTATCTAATCAACAAAAAGGAGATGAGTGAGGCTAAGGGTACTATTGATTCTAATTCCGTTAATGGTCCAATAAATTTATTCCTTCAATATTTCTCTTCCTAGTCTCTTGATACAAAAATAAAAAACACAAATAGAATGGGAATCCTTTCCTTATGCCCCTACCAGGTTTGAAAAAATATGCAGGTACACCATTTATTAACACCACAAAAGATACAGTGCTAAAACCAACATGAATTAACATCAATCTCAAATATAACCAACTTACTTGATCATATGCGTTTGATAAAATCAACTTTAAGAACCATAGCTTGTAACATTTTTTCCTTGATACTATGGAAAACATCTTGGACCACTCCCATCACCTCATGATTTTGTCTATCAACTAAAAAGCCAATTTTTGTTTGAGACATGGAATTGGAGAATAGAGATTTCACCCTTCTACCAATGATCTTTGAGATTATTTTATATATACTACTGCACAATGGTATGGGTCTAAAGTTCTCATAACTATGAGTGTTGTTAGTCTTAGGGATTATAGTAATAAAGATGGAATTGAAGGTTGTCAATACCTTTACCTATCTTTTGGACTCCTCTACTATCCTAAGGAGGTCCTCCTCAAGCATATCATAGAACCCAATGAAAAATTCCATAGGCCACCCATCTAGTCTAGGAATTTTGTCTTTTCAAAAATATTTTATAACCTCAAGTAGCTCATTTTTAGATACAAGTGTTGTCATACTATCATTTTCCTCCTCAATAATCATATTAGGGAAGTAGGTATCCATATTAACTACCTTTGTTATGGTATCCATGTTCTCTTCCTTAAAGATACCTTTAAAATAGTTTACCCCTACACTACCCAGATAAACTTGACTTGTAACCCTGTTGCTATTTTATCCATCCATGCTCCAAATAGTCTTAATTTTCCTTCTATAGTTAGCTACTTGATGAAAAAAATTAGTATTATCATCCCCTTTCTCCAACTACAATGCCTTTCTCTCGAGTCTCCAATTTGCTTCTCTTTCACTTAAAAGTTTCATTTTCCTTGTTTCAATAAAATTGATTTCCTTCTTATGGTCTTCACATGAAAACCCCACCAAATCCTATAGTATAGCCTCTCTACCTCCACAAATTATTTGTCTTTCCTCAGTCTTATTTATTGATCCCATGATATGTCATCCAACTTCACTCTTCTGAGGTTGGATGCAAATTGTGTAGTAGGTGATTCTCTCCCATTACCATCATATAATCTCTAGTGTTGCTTTATCATAGTGATAAAGGACTCATATTACATCCATCCCAAGTTAAATTTGAAATTTCCATTGTCCTTATCACCCCTTGAGTCAATTTATAAGAGAATTGGGAAGTGAATAGAATCACCTTGCATTGCTATCCACTACTAAAGTCTCATGGTATCATTCATAAATCGTTTAGAGACAAGAAATATCTCTATTCTTTTTGAGATTATTCCATCCCCCACTCTCATGTTTCTCCATGTTAGTCTAAGTTTAATAGGTTGAATATCAATCATCCCACTCTCCTCAATATGCCTAAAAAAAAATATGTCAAAGGGTCCATAATATCAGAGTGAAATGAATATAATTTGTTTATTGTTTACTGAGTAAATGTACAATGTAAATAGGATAAATAGTCCATGAACAAGTATATAAATGAATATGTAACATATAAGAGATGATGATTTTAGAATACATAGCGGAACCTGTTATCTCTAGGGTTGTTCTTTAGACTTATACAGCCTTTACCTCATTTTCATTCATTTTTTTTTTCCATTTGCCTAGTTCATGCATTCTTTTCATTTTTCTTAAGTTTTATATTACTTTGGTTACTTTTTATTATATTTTCATAATTAAGTAGGATAAGGCTCTAGTTCATATTTATTTTCAAAATAAAGTTTAATTTCTTGGTTCAAAAGGCATTGCAAATGTTTGGAAACTTTATAATTCAGCAAATCTGATTTAAATGTTAAACTGACAGCATGTGCCAAAATTTTAAATTTGAAAGTGCTGTCATTACTGTAAAAAATGCTGTCAGTTTTGCAAAAATGTGAAATTATGATTAAACAGGGTTTAAATTTTGTTATTATAATTTGCATTTATCATAATTCGAAATGCATTATGAATATGCATGTATCTTGTACCTCTGTAAGGCGTGGCAGCCCATTACACATGACACTTAGCAAATGAACAAGTACATAGTGATGGTCGATGGGTACAATCTTCCAGGCATCGAAGTTAGCAGAATTGATGGGCAGCAGAATGTAACTTCCGGAATGAACCCTGCAGGGTAGGGTTTTCACAGCACCGATACATTTGGTTTTGATCAGGTTAAAGTATGGAGGAAACTTCGTAGGTACAGGAAAAAAGGAAACTAGGTGGCCTCCCGTGTAGAGCCGAACT
The DNA here is from genome assembly GCA_027924585.1 of Larix kaempferi. NCBI lineage: Eukaryota > Viridiplantae > Streptophyta > Pinopsida > Pinales > Pinaceae > Larix > Larix kaempferi. The sequence goes on along the minus strand of BSBM01000091.1, from coordinate 31,564,686 downwards.
AAACAACATTTAGTGGCTCATGCAGTTTCCGAGATCAACAAAGCTGATGAGAGACGTATGCTGGCTGGTTTATTGTGAAAAATTACAGGGTTACAACCCCCAGGTGACTAAAGCTTTTATAAAAAATTACAAAGATGGGGTTGTTGATTTTAAAAGTTTCAAGGTAATAGTTAGTGAACAATCCATATCAGAGGTCATCGGCATCTCAGGTGATGGTGAAAGTTGGTTTAAACAGAAAGAATTCGAGGGCGACTACAATGAATGTTTACTGCCTAGTTTTGAAGATTTAAATTGGCAGAATGGGGTTCATGTCAGCAAAGTGAAGCCCAATTGGAAAATCCCTCTTGAAATGATTCAAAATTACATTACCTGTGATGGTCGTTTTGACAAGGTTCTGAGATGCCACATTCGACTGTTGATGCATTTGCATGGGAGAAAGAAGATGAATTTGCCATACTACTTATGGAGAAGTTTGCAGAAAATGTCTTGTGGGTGTAGGGTCATCCGAAACATACAGAACGCTCCATTTTTCATCACGGGCTTATCAAACTCTTAGTCCTTCATCATTTAAATCAAATAGGGCAAAGTTGGGATCAATTTCTCCTTGAACATGGTTATGAAGTAAAGAAAAAGATGAAACCATCTAATTAGGAGAAAGGCAGTGCAACAAAATTGCTAGATAAACACGTACAGGTTGAAGATTATGAAAGAAAGGATGAAACAGGGAAAATCACATCAAATGTTGCTGAAGGTAAAACTATTCCTGATCAGTCTAGTATACCAAAACCTGATATGTTGAGTTTGATTGTTAAAAACCCAATTGCTGAGGAAGATGAGCCAATAAAAACTATAAGTACAGAAAATGTGGATCTAGGGCCGAGGACAAGGTCTAGGACTAAGATGGCTGCAGAAACTAGATTGCTGCAGGAGCCTAGGAAGGGAAATGAAATTATTCTGGTTAAAGATTCTGATAATGAGAAGGATACTCAATTGTTTGATGATTTTATTTCTGAGAATGAATAGTTTATAGATGTATAGGCAGATATAGGGCATATACCCGAGACATTTTGTAAAATTAAGCAGGTTTATTCCAGCAATCAGGCATCAAGCTCTAAGGGCGTGCAGAAAGAAGACGTTGTAATGGGTACAGAGGAGATAGAGATAGTCCCTGAACTGGACCAGGTGAAGAAAACCCTGCAATCTTACAAGGAACAATGCCAGTACTTGCAGAATGTAAATGAGAACCTAATGCTGGCCAATAAGAGGCTTCGAGAAGATTTGGGGTAAAAGGATGTAGATTATCAAAAGTTGGCAGCCATAGCTAAAGAAAAATTACAAAATAAGAGAGCCATGCGCAAGGAATGGAGACAAATGAAGACCCAGCTGGACGAGTTGCAAAGTCAAGAACATAATGCAGATGCTAAATATACCAGGTTACAAAGAAGATCACAAGTTCTTGATGACTTGGATGTTCTAGCTGAGTCATCCAGAAGCATCTAGTTTATTTGCTATGATTTTGTAATAGGATTGCATAGGTGGCAAGTTGTTTTTTTTAACTTTATTTATGTTAATGGTTCGAAAGTCTTAAATTCAAAACTCTGTTCCATTTTTTAAGGGATTAGATCCAATAGAATAGGATCTGTTAACTGTTTTATTTGGAACAACTTTTTGTATATATATGAGATACAAATGAATCAAATGAGGTTGGAACTTGAACACTATGATGGAAGTTCAGTCTTAAAAGATTTTTGTACAGGCATGTATGCTGTTTCTTATGTTAAATTTTTGCAAAAATGACTATTTTTGAAGTAAAGTATGATCCATGAGCCTGTCTTATTTTAATTTATGAAGTATATACTGTCATTATTTTGTCTATGCATGGTCTCAATTTCATGTTGTGATTCTCTTGACCAGTATACAACTATGCCCCAATTATGAAATGAAACTTGAAGCTCATACATTTGTATGTTTATGATCACAGTCATTTTCTATTTCTATTTAGATATTGAAACTTTATATTATCCCTGTCATCTGTTTTTGATTATCCAACCTAAACCATACATTCATTTGCAACCAGAATTTTATAAGAATTACTGAGTAGATGTCTGATATCTACCATCTAATATTTCCTTAAGCTTGAACCCCCATAGTCTAGGTTCAACTTTAGGGATAACAGAACCTTTAAATAGTCCTCTCACAACTAAATGTGAAAGGATGTAACCTTTCATTTAATGTTACAATTAACTCATTTAGTTATTAATTATTATGAATGTTTATTGATATATTTTATATTATTTTATGTTTGTAGCATTTCATTCCTCTTCATAAATGCTTTTCCCTAAACGCATATTGATGACAAGGTTTACGTCTTATTTTCTTGCTTGTAATGTCGTCCATGATCTTTTGTGTTGGTAGGTGTGACACTTGATGAAACAAATGATATGAATTATGAATTCTTAAGTAAAATTTTTTCATTAATTGTGAAGTGCTCCATCCCAGGTTAAGCTTTATTTGGACCCTTTGTCGATCAATTTGTTGGACGTGACTTCTCTTTTTCTGCTACCACAAAGTTTTTTGATTTTGTCTTCATTCTTTTATGAAATCATAACTCATTTTTTTATGTTCCTTTTGACCTTTTCGTTGGTCATAACGACTTTTATAATTTGGATGACGATAAGGTATTTTTATCTCTTGTGATTGTTTGTTGGAGACTTCAACTTTTGATATTTCTGGTAACAATTTGACACAGGGGCTTCACTCAGTGAGCCTCTCACATAGCACATTCGATCCTGTGATATTAAAGAATACCCTTAATTTTTGTAGATATTGATCCAAACTCCTTTTGTTGAAACCCCTTATCAATACGTAAAATATCCCCATGACCCCTTTTTATACCCTAATCCTAATAAACCCTCCTACACCCCCACCATAAACACCTCATCCCCCTAATGCCTGGAATATATTGGCTCGATTTTTGACAATTTTAAAACCCATAATATGAACTCACATGCTAGGATATCGATCAACAGGTGAAGACAACATGTAATTCGATTGGGTTTATGTGTGTTCCTTTCTCTAATGTCTGGATTTTTTCCTTTCATGAATTCTTTGTTTCAACAAAATCAGTCATTGTTTCTTTATTGAACTTGGGTTCCTTATTGGTAAGTTTCTCTACCCTTTCTTGTAACAATTTTTTATCATGCTTTAACTTCCTAATTTGTGTAAGTAAACTCTAATTATGAGTCCTTAAGCGAGAAAGTTCATCATTGTTCTCTGATTTTTCAACCTTGTCCTTAAGGTCTTGATTTATTGATTCTTTTTTTTTACTCAAGGAACCTTTGGTTAAGGTTTCTTAAGCGAGAGTTGGATTCATCTTCTTCGGAAAAGTTCTTTTCGAACCATGATTTTCTTATTCTATTTTTTTTCCGTCTTGCTTTTTGTCTTTTGAATTCCTAATTTTTGCAAGTAAAATTTGACTATGATTTTTTTAACGTGATATTTCTTCATCCTTCTCTGATAATATCTTCTCACTCTATTCATTATCTTGTTCCAACTTTCAATTTTTATTTTTTAGGCGAGAGATTTCTTTATTTCGATCTAGTAAGTTGTCATCACTTTTCTATTTCTTAATTTTTGTGATTAATTCCTTAATACTCTCTTTTAGGCGATGATTCTCCTTCATTGGTAACCCATTAAAAAGTTTTTCTTCTCTATTTCAAATTGTACGTGTCTATTGTTCACTTTATAATTTTCTAACTCACCCAATACTGCTTGTAGTTGCAACTCCATTTCTGAATCTATAATTGTCCTAGTTTGTGACTTTTAGTTCTCTTCTTTTCTTCGATAATAAACAGACATAAAAGTGCAAAAAACACCCAATGTAGTACTTAAATATTCCCTTGAAACCTTTTTTTCTTTCTTTTTATTTTAGAAAATGATTGAAATTCTATAAAAAGTTAACTATTAATAGTAAATAGTAATTGCTATTATAAATAATAGTTTTATTATTATATAATATTAATAGTTAAAATATTGTAATAATAATAATTATTAACAATAATAATAAATATTATTTATAATATTTATATAAATTTGAATTCAAACTTATGTAAGTTTCCTAAAAAAGAAAAAAGTATTAATTAACTTCAATGATCTCTTTATAAAAACCATGAGTTGGTTTCTTGATAAAACCATGTGTTGGTTTCTATTATTTTTTTCTTTTCTTTTTCCTTTTTTCTTTTTCTTTCTTCTTTTTTCTTTTTCTCCTTTTTTTTGTAAAAATATTAGCCACCAGCCAAGATTAGAAATGAGCCATGAGCCTCCAAAATATATATGCCATGAGCAAAAATAGACCACAAGTTATTCGAAAAGAATGACTCCGAGACCAAATGAAACAAATATAATTTGTTTACTGTTTATTGATTAAATATCCAATGTAAATAAGATAAATAATCCATGAATAAGTATATAAATGAATATGTAATAGATAAGAGATGATGATTTTAGAATACATACCTGAACCTTTAAATAGTCCTCTCATGACTAAATGTGAAAGGATGCAACCTTTCATTTAATGTTACAATTAGTTCATTTAATTATTAAGTATTATGAATGTTTTTGATAGATATATTGTTTTATGTTTGTAACATATATTCCCCCCAAATATATCCTTCCCTAAAGCAAATTTCATGTCCCCACCTATAATGGTTTGTGGATGGTTCAAACGGGTAGACTTGAAAAGCCTCTCTGAGAAGGGAACCCTATCAAAGTAGGGACCATAAATATTAATTATTATGAACTCAATATCCAACTAGCTCGCATAAAACAACACTCATAGCCCTAAATCAAAATCACATGAATTAGTTCACTTGATTTTTGTATTCCTCCATCTTAAGATTAGGCCTCCAAATCTAGCTTTAGGATATAGACAATAATAATTCCCATTTAGAGAGAAGTTTCCCAAGATTTGAACACAAGCCACTTCCCTCACCCAGAGTTTAATGTAATAGTAGAAATTTGGGATTTTGAATCTCGAAAAGCCTTTTAACGGATTTTTTTTTTGAAGGATGACCCAAATGCCTAAAGTTAAGAGATAAAAGGACTATTAAGAACCAAATTGCAGGGTTTGGCATACTCTAAGGACTAACAAAATGGATACTTGTATCTTTTATTGTACCTCTTGGTTATCCTTTTCGTGAGCCATGAACATATGGGATTTTCTTCCCTTTAACCCTAATTTTCTATAGTTGGGATCCAAAGGATCTAGGTTTCGATATGATAACCCATCAATCTCATTTCCATACCCTTTTCTTCATATGAGGGGATATCGATGGCTTTCTTCCCCTAATAAAAAAATCATCAACCTAAGCTAACTTCCATGTTCCTAGATCCTCCAGTGGGTCCTAGGCTGTAGAATGGCCAGGATGGACAGGAGTTGAGTCCATAATGCCCCAACCTACACTATCTATGGAAATCCAAAATTCTTTCGCTAACTCCCCATCAGAAATATTTTTTCTAAAGGAGTCCAAGGCCTCCAATTTTAGCAAGTGACGTAAGATTACACAAAGGATTAAGAACAATGATAGGTATACCTTGAGGTGGAGTGTCTGATGTTGGATGGTTGTTGTCCATCCTGGAAATTTTATCTTGTGTATAATCCTACTCAATCTTCTCAAATGGTAAATTTTACTCATACGATATTAAAGGAGTTCCCTACAATTACTAGGTCTTCAATAGAGCTTCACCACTCTCATTTGATTTTTTACAAACCCAGTATTTTTCTATTGAAAACTCCAAAGTTCCCTGCATTTTGTTACTATCTAGTGCTACTTTTCTAACAACTTTCTTATAAACCTTGTGCTTGAAATCATAAGAGCACTTGCTTGCAATATGTCCATAATTATGACATGTGTGCATTTGAAGGGCACCCCATTATCTAGAGTTTGAAAATGACTCCAGTTTCGACAAAATATATCCTTGTCATGTGAAAATCCCTCATGCACATCAATTCCCACTAAGATTCAAGCCACTTACATAATTTTGGATTCCATGAATCCAAGTCAACTTCATAGTAGACCCCTAGAGTGCTTCTGATGGATTTGATAACATACGAGAACCAAAATTCTATTGATAAAATTGGGAGTTTGACCCACAAAGGCATAAGGTTCATCCTTTCAATCCTCGCATGAAATGAAATTCATTGTTTGAGGTGAAACATGGGTGAACCCCACTTCCTCACTAATTCAATGATTTTATCAATATCTACCTCTATCTTTAAGGTAAAACCCAACCATCCTTGATTCCAGATGTAAAATTGAGGCTAATATCCAAGCACCAACTTACAGTGAAGCCTTAACTACTCGTTTATGTTAGAAAAACGGGATTGCAGAGCAATAACAATAAACAGAAATGCAAATATAATCACACAAACACATTACAAGAGAGACACCAATATATCGTGGTTCACCCAAGATGGGCTACATCCACATTGAAATTGCCAGTCCTTATTATTATATCGTCCAACAAAGTGAAGGAATACAACCTACAGCACAACCATTGCACTTCCTCTTCACACTCTCTCACAGTCTCTCTTCACAATCTCAGAGATCTTTACAATGCATAATACCTAATACATCAACCCTAGCCGTATTACAATGTCTTTCTTTTATAAGGGAAATACAATGGGAAAATACCATGGGTTACCCAAAACCATGGGCCCGTAAACTGTTGGAGAAAACAACCCCAAAAATCTCTGCACTCCCTCGGACCCCTTGGTGATCGTGCCGGGATTATAACCAAACTTGGGGTTCAAACATGACTGAATCATCATCTATGAGACTGGAAGATTAGGCTCCACAACCAAAAGTTTATATATTAACATTAGCCACTTTCATGAACAGTTTCCAAGAGTTAGGGTTTTTCAAATGACCATCTTTAAACAATCTTTCCCCTATATGTGGTAAGCCTGCAATGAGAGAAATGGACGTTTATGAAACTAGAAGTAGAAACCCTCGAATGTTAGAATAAGATCCATCGAAATTGAGAGCAAATTCCTTGGTCACATCTTCGTTGTGCCCTCAAAATTTGCTAACAAATGCATACCATCCAATTTGCTGAAAAATCCTCTTACCAAAGGGATCTTCATCCAACATTTCAATGGAATATGGCTCCTCCCTATGTGCAACAACCATGCCAACTAAAACTTGCTCTGCTGAAAGGAATTTGGGTGATCAAACCGGTATCCTTTAACCCAAATTGGTATTTTTCATGCAGGCTTATGCATAACAAAGAAATACATATTTCAAATCCGGTATAAATATAATTATTCAAATAGGGGGCAAAAGGTTAGAGCCAACAATTGATGGGGTCAAATCAGCATATAGGCATTCGTCCGAAAAGCAATGAGTTAACGGTCATTCCATTTATGGAAATGATTTAAACAAAAGGACTTGGTCTGACATGTCATGTTATATAATAAGCCATGAAATGAACTTGAAAAGGTAATTGAAATGTATACAAATCATTCTTATATGTTAGAATTACACATTATTAGGAAAAATAAATTGAATTTTACCCTACAAAAACAATACTTATGCAGATTTGGAGAAGACTTTGAACAGCATACCACACATGCATGTGATAAAACTGAGATCCAATAAGCAAAATTTTTAGGGACCAAATTTCGCCAATTGGCTATTTTTTTGGTTTTTTTTCAAAAAATAAATTTGCTATTTGGTCATTTTTAGTCTCTAATATCACCTATATTTACATAAAATATGTTTTTTTATCGCAATATTCACCAAAAATTATAAGTTTAAGTAGTAAATTTTATGTTTCATATTTAATATTCGCCTACCAATCTATATATATATATATTTTCGATCTAAAATAATCGCCTAGAATACTATACTTAAGTATACTGTAATAATCCTTAAAACATACCCTGGATCCAATCCTTCAAATCATGCAAATACAGATCCTCCATGGATTTGAAAGATATAACTTTGTTGGAAGAAATCATTATATCTGCAACCTAAAAACAAAAATTCCAAATATAACTGAAAGTTTGCTTGTACCAGGAGGGATGAATCCAAGATAGTAGCAAGATACTGTTCATTTTTAGGATTCCCTTCCCCATACATGAGATATTCCATTTTACCAACAATCTGTTCATCTTTAGTATTTTACTGAAATATTAAAAAAAAACAAAACTGGAGATTCTATAGGCTTGATCCAAGCCTGTAATTGTCTGCTAAAACCATGTTGAACTGCAAATTCTTCAACCAAACCATTCATGATTCAATCCAAAACGTGTGAATTAAGGTGTTGGAGTAGAACATGGATGGATTTGGTGGATTATCAACCAGTAATGAAAGTTGTTAACCAACATGAGACATCCCTCCATTAATTCCAATGGGTGTCAAAGCATTGAAGTACAATATAACAGGACATGAATCAATTTTGTTGATGTCGAATACCATGTAGAATAAATCATTCAGAGAGAATTAAGGAATCTCCCTGCTTAAAGGAAAAGGACCTTCCATTAAGGCATGCAGGGCCCAGGGTACCTTATAAGTCTCTAGTTCCTCTCCCACAAATATGTGTTGCTGTTGACAGGAGGAAAATTACTGGAAGGAGAACCTTGATGTATTTCCCATCAACGAGCACAAGCAAAGAAGTAAATTTTGTGAAACTGTTTAACCTATTGTTTGTTTCCCAATTAACCTTTTGAAGATAACATATTACAAAATATATAGTCTTCTCACGATTACAAAATATATAGTCTTCTCGATCCAACTGAATCCGAGAATAGAATTGGGATTCTCGATCTTTTGCAGCTTAAAAGAGAAATTACATATTAGAAAACTAAGGAGGATCTGTCAAGATTCAAAGAATTGATAGATCCTCTAATCTAGGCAAAAAATGTGCTTCCTTTGTTCTGCAACCAGTCTGCAAAAAATCCACTCCTTAGGTAACATCACAACAAACTCGAAGGAACCAACAGGAGGATGATCTAGATGACATGATTCCAAAGAAGACCCATGTGTCCGATTTCCATTTGTGCGTCTGTAAGTATAAAAAAAAACTCACTTACAGGCTTAGTCCATGTCCATAGACATACGTTATTAAATTTTTTAAGTTTATTTAAAAATCAATTTATTTTAACATAATAATGACAATAATAACATAATATTAATGAATTGGAATATAACATAGAATTATTCCCATGTGACATATGGAGATCTTAGATGTCAAAATAAAGGTAAATAAGGATCCAGGAGGGAAAAGGACATTCTAGAGGACACAAAAAGGATCAAAATAGGGGTTAAAACGTAGACAATTCAAGCACCAAAGCACTTAAAGAGTCTCTAGTTTGATTTTCGGACATGATGAAATGTGAGGCACCGAAGCACTTAAAAAATCTAGTCTAATCCTCAGGTGCATTTCAAATGCATATTCAAATATTGAATGTAGTCACCTTTTTAACATGTTTGCACCTTTTACTTGTATGGAGATTTCACATATTTTATATTTTCATATATATATATATATATTTATATTTTCATATATATATATCGTAATTTTTTGGAACAAAACTCTCATAAGTTGAGAATCTCTCTATCTATATGTCCATGAAGCTTACATGGCTACAAAATGTGAGTTCAAAAATAAAATTACTAATAAGTTTATGTTAAATATAAAAAATGGAATAAACATATTACAAATTATCTCAATTAATTGCTCCACATAAACCATCAAATCAAATTGTAGTACGAATTATGCCCATGTTAAGAAAATGGTTCTCTTTGTCTTTAAGGGATGATACATGAAATTTAAGAACAATATTAGGGTTGATAAGGATGGGATTCCACTTGTAATCTCCTTGCTCAATCTGAAAGGATTCTCAATGTAGAAATAACTAACCCTAAATTCTAGAACTTGTCCTTTTTGGGGCAATACTAGGAAGATGGAAGCTATGTCACATCTCCAAGGGTTCATGAATAACATAGACAACTTGGTGCTTATGCAAACAATGTTCAAATCGACGAGTTTGAGTAGAATGGGCTTACACAAATTAGACTCATATATTTCCTCAAAACTTCCATAGTTGGTCATATATTTCCCATCTTCATTTGTACCCTATTGATCTAGGATTTTATTTGCAAATGGAGGCTTACACAAATTAGACTCATCAATCCAAGTAAAGCACTTATTATATTTGAATATATTTAAAACAATCTCTTTTTTTTCCATATATAAAATAGAATTTGAATTCTAATAATTTTACATAACATTGAAGTACTCAATATTGTCCAATTGAAGCTTATCCATAACATAGTGTCTTCTTATGAAAAAGGGGGATGAGAGAATATGGACACATACCTTGTAAATACAATGGAAGGATGTTTTAGCCAAGTTATAGATTGATACATTTAGTATTACTCAAAAAGTGGGCACTCTATTTCATGGAACTCAATGGCCAAAGGAAGTTTACCCCTAGCATATAGAGTAGTACTGTCTTCCTAGGAAATCAGGGAGGGGATAATATGGCTATGTAACTTGTATATCCAATACAAATATGTTTTATCCAATTCATGGATTCATAGAATGCACTTTACAATTTCTTTTTTCATAGAAAGAGGGAACTTTAGTTGAGCCACACTTAGATACCGAAGGACTAGTTATCATTTATATAGGCTATTGAGGGTCAACGATTAAGCAAATAAACCATAGATATCATGCACTGAACTAGAGAACTACATAATTCCCATGGTTATAGCAAGGAAGCTAGAGATGAACCAATGGCCAAGGCCACTAGGTTATGGTTTATCTATTTTTCTTATGAGAAACCAATAGAGCAGATTGCTTATGGATCCATTTTGGAATGGTACTTATAAATTGCTAGTGGTTTCTTGGGGAAAACAACTAGATATTTCTTATAGACCTTATGAGTGGGTACTGTGACTAGTATGAACTTGGAAACATATTAATTACAAAGAATCCATAACAGTACTAGTCTTAAACCGTTATCTTTTGTTGAAAAATATAGCAACGCTCACATAGTGTCATAAAAAATCCATTAGAATGATAATTGGTGACAAACATTTTTCTACACTCACCAATAGTAACATAAATGAATATTAGTGAGGGATATTAAAATATTGTCACTAGAAGTGTCACCAAAGAGAGAATCAATAATGGGACTTTAACAACCCTCACCAAAAGTGTCACTGAAAAGGGATTTGGTGATGAACCTTAAAGGACAATATCAAAAGGAACTTATAACGATGATGTTTTAAGGACCATCATCATATGCAACATTCGTGACAACCCTTAAAGGTTTGTCACATGCATGACCCTCACCAATGACCTTTTTTCTTGTAGTGTGTATTTTCAGCTCCGATCCTCCTCCCAATGAAGTTCCTAACCATCATGCATTTTACCATGATGACCACCTTGTTATATACTCACCTAAACTTAAGTTTCATAGGACCCCCATTCAATTTGACGCATTTCTTGCACTTCGTCTCTCTCTACACTCCACATTTATCATTTCTGCCAATAGCCTTCTCATATGAATATCCCTAAAGGTTTACAAGTAATTCACCACTATTTTCCAGCCCACTGTTGGATACAATTTCTATCTCTGGTCACTTTTGGTCACAATGTGATCCTAAGAGAGGAGCTTAAAAACTACATCCTTCCTTCCACAATGTAGTTTCATAATTGGATTGACCAAAAGGATCACTATGACCTACCAACATATTTTGAGAAACATGTCCCTCATAATGGCCAAACCTTAAGTGTAGTGATGAATAATGTTCAATAGAAAGGCTTACCTATGCAGGTGATCACACATTTTTCGATGCTCCAATACTATAGTTTATACAACTTTATCACATAGCCCTTCTCTCACCTCAATCATGTTTTTGTTTGCATACAATATTCCTCCAAATCTATTTCTAATGTGACTATTACTTTTTTTAATAAGATCCTTCACTAGATTATTCGAAACCTTAATGAAGTTATAACATGTGATCTCATCCTACACTGGAAACCCAAGATTGACATTCAACCCATACTATGCAATAGTGTGGTGGTACACCCCCTTGGAAGCTATACGGGTCCATATGTCATTCCCTTCATAGGGATTTGGGATGAAATACACCTCATCAACCTCCATTATGAGATTAAGAAACCTTGCTTTGAACCTATAGATACCTAGGGTTTTCCCTCCTCCATAGTTCGAAGTTCCTTCCCCCAAAGAGTTTAGATTATTTGCCTCCTCTTTTATGTTAGAAAGAAATTAACTAATAAAATATTCCCATTAGATTTATTAGTACCCATTATTAGTGCTTCCTTCATTTATATTTTTTGGGCTGCACTAGTCCATATATAATTTCCATTTTGAATTGTTAATGGATTGAAAATTGGAAAAGGATCATTGCGAATTAAGAAGAGTAATTGATTTGGCTTTAAGGAAAAAAAACCATAGTTTTAAGTATTGATCATGATCTTCCTTTCCTTGCACCTTTTAGTTTTCAACATTTACTTTTCAATGCAATTTAAGTTTTATTGTACATACCACATGTGCATACAAATCACACCCTAAATTCAATAATACTTGGTTCATTACACCAAGTTAAGCCTAAAATTAACCCATAATCTAACACACTAAAAGATTTTCACTTGAGGACCAAAATAATTTTTTTGTTAGGTTCGGATTGTAGAGATACGCTTCCAAATAACTCCCCTCAATCATTTCACATTTGAAACTTAGACATTGTCCTTTAGGGAACTTGAAAATCCTTTCTACTAGGTGTGTTTCAAGATTTGATTAGAAATATGCACTCTTCGGAGTGGATAATTCCAAGATTGGGACTACAAGTTTGATTGAGACTCATAACTCTTCCAATAATGCATATCCCACAACTATTTGCATTCAAATTGGAGGCGATCCTTATGGTGTTTCAAATACCCATGAAGAGGTAAATTAGTGAATACTTTATAGGTACCTACCCAGGTGGCTCACATAGGAGGGAGGGAACTTGAGAAAGATAGCTGTAGGCCGAATAGAGTTGCTCCTAATGTCCTACACTATAATTGTCTCATTCACACCTTCACGCACTTTCATGGTGGAATTGAGAACCCATCAAGTGGAGTGTTTGGAAGGCCCTTGTTCAAATTTCTACTTCTTCCTAGCCAGTGGAATTTTCTCTACTACTTAGTGAGGAATATTTCATAATTTTTTTATTTATTTTCACATCATTTTTTTAGTTCTCCTTCTAGGACTAGTGAGTCTTTTCTCTTTATGGTCTCCATTATTACATTATTTTTTTACTTAATTGAATCAATTTTTACACCTACAATGCACATGCATTTAATTGAGTAGTATTTATAGTTAGTGTTAGTTTATTTGAACCCCTCTCATTATCCTTGCATAATACTATTAGTTGAGGTAATTCCTATACTTCATTGTCAATATTGTTCATCATAGATGTTATAGAAAACTTCAAGGATTATCCCCCTCTCTTTCAGATTCTTGGTTGGGTTATCAACCCCTCTGTGTGTGTGAGAATCAAACATCCAAAACCTCCCCCTGTTAGAATATTGAGAATATGAGAAAATCATACAACAATACAAAACATGCACATGATGGGATATTCTAGTTTTCTATCTAATCAAGTCACAAAGAACATGACCAAAAATGGAGATAAGAGAACAACAGATATACATGGTTCCATGGACATCAACCGTACCGATGGGAATTCAGAGTGCATGGACTGTAATTGGATGCACATTGAATCATGATGTGGTTTGATATCCTCGATTGTGATTATGTTTATCTCATCCTCCCAAGGAGCATGAGAATTAGGATCAATGCTTGACAGACATATAAAAAAATTAATCATTCAAAGTACAAAACACCAATACAAAATTTAAAGATATTGATAAATTCCTAAAATAAATGAATATGAATTTAATACCTATGTCATGATGAACCTCCTCACTATGATATGAGGGGGTCAATGAGTTATGGCCATCGTGTGAGGCTCTTACCACTATGTGTTAAAAAAATAGAATCATAGAGCAATAACAATAAACACGATGCAAATCTAAATCACATAAAAAATATACAAGAGATCTTTACAATACTACAATATACAACCGTATTACAATGTCTTTCTTTTAAATAGAAATTACCATGGTAAAATACCACGGGATATCCAATAACATGGGCTCATAAATCACCCATTATTGACCAAGTCATGAATATGGAATTACAACATTTTACAAGGAATTTTCTGAAATTTTCGCTGCGGGGGCACTGCCCTTGAACCCCTTCTAGAGGGGGATGCCAAGATAGTAACCCCCCTGGGACCCTCCATGTCGACTATAGTGGGGGGTAAATCCCCCCCGCATCCCCCTATCATGGGATGGGATCCATACATGGTTGAAACCCGACCTTTGAATCAAGAATATCAGGCTCCACAACCAACATTATCCCACTTGGATACTGATCAGAACAACTCCACCACTATTACATCTGCTGGACTATGCTCCAAAACCTTAGACCTGGAAAATTTTTCATCTTCACCATCATGCTTTAAGGCCAACTGAAATTGAGTAGGAACTCAGTTTATCTCTGGTTACTACCGTTGTCAACATGTCTACAGGATTATGGCTATTGTGTATCTTTTCCAGCTTCAACAGTTCATCTTTCAAAACAGATCATATGAAATGGTACTTGAGATATATAATTTTAGTCTTAGAATGGAAGGATGATTTCTTTGCAAGATGAATGGAACTCTGTATGTAATTGTACAACCTATTATTCTCCTGGTTCTTACCCAATTCCTAGGAACTCTGTAGCCAAAACATCTCTTTACTAGCCTCTGTAGTAGCAACATACTATGCTTCCATTGTTGAAAGTAAAACAACCTTTTGCAATTTTGAATTCCAACTTACTATTGTTCGACCTAAAATAAAGACATACCCCATGGTTATTCTCCTTCTACTTTTATCACCCACCATATCTACATCAACATATCCATGTAGAAAAATGTTTGAACCGCCAAAACATAATGCATGAGTAATAGTACCACTCAAATACTTGAGAATCCACTTTAATGCCTTCCAATGTTCTTTACTTGGATTGTTCATATAATTGCTCACAACTCCCACTGCATGCGCAATATGTGGTCTTGTGCACACCATGGCATACATCAAGTTGTCAACTGCTGATGAATAGGGAACCTTGGACATGTATCCTATCTCTTCCTGTGCCAAAGGTGTACTAACTGATTTTGCATTCTGCATTATAATCCGCTCCAACACCTTTTCTATGTACTCATCCCAAGGCAATTTCAATTTGCGATTTTTCCTATCTGTTGTTATTCTCATTCCAAGGATTTGCTTTGCAGCACCCAAATCCTTCATTGCAAATGAATTAGATAACTTCCTTTTAAGCACATTTATATCCTGCATGTTAGACCCTGCAACAAGCATTTCATCCACATACAATAACAATATAATATATATTCCATTATCTACCCTCTTGAAATAAACATAGTGGTCAGAATTACATCTACTATAACCTTGTTTTGTCATAAAACTATCAAATTTTAAATACCACTGCCTTAGAGCGTGCTTGAGGCCATACAATCTCTTCTTCAACATGCATACTAAATTCTCATTCCCTTTGAACTCATACCCATGTGGTTGCCGCATATAAATCTCTTCCTCCAAATCCCCATGGAGAAAGGTTGTTTTTTCATCTAATTGTTCAAGATGCAAATATTTACCACCACTAGACTTAAAATACTTCTAATTGAAGTCATTTTAAAAACATGAGAAAATATTTCATCAAAATCTATACCTTTCTTTTTTGCAAACCCCTTTACAACAAGTCTGTCCTTGTACCGCTTCTTTACTCCATCTTCTTCCTTCAACCTGTAAACCCATTTATTCTGCAATGCTCTTTTACTTACAGGAAACTGAACCAAATCCCAAGTTTGGTTTCTTACCAATGAGTCCATCTCCTCATTCATTCCTTTCTACCAATTATATCTAGTTTCCACTTGCATTGCTTCTTCACAACATTTTGGTTCACCAGAGTCAGTCATCAATAAATAATACATTGAAGGAGAGTATTGTTCAGTGGGTCTACTTGAATTGGTAGATCTTCTAGAACTTGCAAGAGCTTTAGGTACCTGCTGCTGTTCTTGATTTTCCAACACCTTTGGAACTTCATTTTCTTTGATTTAATCAAGCATTGTATACCTTGTGTTTTCCTTTTCCTGTTTATTTCCCTGCAATTGATATTTATACATGACCTTTTCATTGAATACCACATCTACTCCTAATGATTTAGTTATTTTCATAATCCCATAAGCGATAACCAAAATCATTAACCCTGTATCCAATAAAGGTACACTTCTTGGATTTAGCCTCAAGTTTTGTTCTATTTTCTTTATCAATATGGACAAATGCTTCACAACCAAAATTTCTAAGAAATAAGTAGTTTACCTTTTTACCTGTCCTTTCCTCGTCTGGAATACCACCATCCAAAGCACTTAAAGGCCCTCCGTTTATTAAGTAAACAATAGTATCTACAACATCTGCCCAAAAATGTAAGGGAAACCCTACATGCAATCTCATACACCTTTTATGCTCCATGATCGTCCTATTCATCCTTTCTGACACACCATTTTCCTGTGGTGTTCCTAGGATTGTCTTCTCTCTACGAATCCCATGGTATGAACAGTAACTATCAAACTCATTGCCGTAGTATTCACCTCCATTATTAGATCTGAGACACTTCGACCTTTTTTTTGTCTCATTCTCAACCAAAATTTTCCACTTCTTAAAAGTGGCAAACACATCAAATTTTTGTCTAATGCAATAAGCCCAAGTTTTTCTAGTTGCATCATCAATAAAAGTAACATAATAATAAGAGACACCAAGAGATTGTACATGAGCTGGTCCCCATACATCTGTATGCAAAAGCTCTAACTTTTCACTCTTCTTATGTTTCCCAAACCTGAGAAATCCAACTCTCTTCTGTTTTCCATAAACACAGTTCTCACAGAATTCCAAACTTACCTACTTTAGATCTGGCAGAAACTTCCTTGAGTGGAAAATCTGCATCCTCTTGTCACTCATGTGGCTAAGCCTATGATGAAACAATGCCATATCTGTTCCCATGGAAGCTAAAGAGACAGAACAATCAATATTATGTGTTGGAATCTATTTAATACTGAGAGGGGGTGAATTAGTATTGGCATAGTTATTGTTGGCACAGGATAGATCTGTAGAAAGTGCGGAATCCGACAAGTGCGAAAGGGTCATTCCACGGAAGAAGGACCTTTTGCCATGTTTTGTGGAAATATAAGAGTTGTTAGAGTAGTTGAGTCGGTCATGTGGACCAAATTGTAATAAGAGAAAAACATATAAATAGAACAAGATTGTAAGCCTAAGGCCATCTAAGTTTTGGAGATTAATGCGATCTTTTGGATTCTGTTGAGTATTCTCTGCGAGGTTTGTTCTGTAGATGTTAATGAATGAAGATGTTCGGTTATGAATTATGTTGTTATGCAATGATGGGTTATTTAAATGCTTTCTGTTAATTTGTGTTGATACATGTTGTTTGTTAACGCGAATATGCTGTTGAATATGCTTTGAGATCAATATGCGAATGTTTGGTTAAATAGACTATAGTAAATATTGTAATCTCTGATTAATGTGCACATATCTTCTTCGCAAATGCGGAAGCTTGGTTCCTATAGCACCCTTATTCACTTCGGGTGAGACCTCGCCTGCTTCACAAGCGTTGCTGGAAGGGTAACTCTTTTCCGGGCTAGTGTGTAAGGGCTGTTGGTGTTTGTTGACGACAGAGTGAATCCCTATTGAGAAGAGTTGTGTCAACAAATGGTTCTGTTGCCAGGACCCTAAGCTATAAAAGAAGGGGATATGTTGTGGCACCCGACAAAACCAGAGATCCAAGAGTGGTTCAACAAGAAAGCGAAAGAATTCACAGGAAGTGAGAAGAGGGACCCTAAACAGATAGCAACCGAGTGGTTACAGAAATACGTCTATTCAGATATTCATGAAATCTTCTTCTGCGAATTCCCGATGGTACTGCATGAGTGGCTAGCACACTTGATGTATTGCAAAAATCACTGCCAGAAGACTGAACCAGAGTGTTGGACCCCGGATTTAGTGCGACAACTGAAACATGTCAACAACAAAGTATCGCGAGCTGTTGATTTTTGGGTAGACAGTATCCTCGAAGGGTACATAACTGAGTTCGCGGTAGATACTATTAACTCATACAGCGATGCTGAAATAAATTTCTTCAGAGGACTAGGGGGAAGGTTCTTGTCATCACTGAAGCTGTGGATTAAAATACTTGTTTGTGAAAAAGGAATATTGAAGATGTCCGCTGATGAGTAGAAGAATCGGTGTGCGAGGGTGAAGGTATCGCATAAATGTGAACCTGAAGGAAAGATGTGGTAGATGGACATGAGTGACGACGAATTTGAGAGGGAAGCTAACGAAGAGTGTGGTATCTTGAGGAGTGGAGCAATATTTTGGCATCCTGAGAAAAAGAGGAGGACTGAGAGAGAGTCTCCTGAGAGGATCGGAACAGAGAATCATGAGGCAGGACCACAAGGAAGGAAGTGCCCTTATTGTTGTTGACACCCAAAAAGTGTTCACTACCTCATCTACCTCATTACATGGTTCATTTGTCCATTTTCCTACCATATTTCCCTTAAAAACCCTGAAAATCCCACTAAAATGCCTCCAAAAGGCCACAAAACCCTCAAAAAAGCCTCAAAAAGGCTAAAAACCCCCTTTTCCCTCCAAAAATATCCAAAATTCCTCTAAAAATAGCAAAAACCCCCTAAAAGGGGAAGAAAAATATAAAATAATGAGGAAAAGGAGGAAAAAACCCTATACAGCTGCCCTAAACCATATGGTTCCCAAAACCATGGGCCAGCACTCCAACACCAAAAAACTATAAATAGGTGATGGAGACCCCTTATTCCAAATCCACAATCATATGCACCCTTACTCTGCCAAAATCACTCTTGAAACCCTAGCTCACCCTTGAGCCACTTTCACCTTGAGTGCCCCTTTTGGCCCATTCCCACCATTGGAGAAAGAGAAGGAGCAAGTTGGAGCTTGGAGCAACCCTCTTGGACATTGCAAAGAGCTTCACCAACCTTCACATTGGAGGTAATATCAATACAAAAGCCATTCTTTACATCTTATTTTTTCTGTTTCATGCACATGTTTAGAGTAATTTACATTTCAGTTTTAGCATTTTAATTTACATTTACTGAACTGCTACTAAGGAGTCCCTTCTCCTTAGTAGGTGCTCATTTGCACAAGCAAGGGTTAAAAACCTAGCTACAATTGCGAGGAAGATGTTGACCAGGCTACCCTAGAGGCAGAGCAAGGTCAGAGCATAAGTTACCATTTACCTTTGACCCCGCACACTACTCCAAATTTTATAGGAAGAAACCAAAACTACTCGCGAAGTTTCCCTATTTGCAGCGCTAAGAGTAGCGCTTCGGTAAACAACAATACTAATAGTGTTAGGATGGGAGGCAAGGAAAAGATGCCCACATTCCAAGGAGATGGGACTGAGGATCCCGAACAGTATTGGTTCATATTGGAAGCAATCTGGACCGTAAAGTAGGTCCAAGATGATGCGATAAAGTTGGGATAGCTAGCGATGACCTTAAGGGGCCGTGCACTAGAATGGTACATGAAATTCATAAAATTTCTGGTGGGGGGTAGCAGTAAAAAACTTGGCTAAGATCAGAGCCGCAATGATTGACGAGTTTAAAAAACCAAAATCTGAGTCGCAGTACGTCATGGAGCTTAAAGAAATTAAGCAATTTTCGAATGAATCGGTGTGGGAATTCGATCAGTGATACAAAACGCTGATAGTGAAAGTGAGCTTTCTGGTAAATGAGTTGTAACATAAAGAGTGGTTTATTGCGGGACTGGTACCACATATATGAGGACCGTTGATGCAGCAAAAGGTTGTGACACAAGTGGAGGCATTGGAAATTGCAATGAAACTAGAGGCTTCACTGATTGGTGATGCAGGGATAGGAATGGACAGAGTATAGGCACAGTTGGCCAATTTAACGCTCCAGTTAGAGGACATCAAGAAGGGAAAGGAGACTCATAGAGACGTATGGTGTACCAGATGCCGGAACGAAGGACACCATAAGGACAATTTCCCAGAGTTTCGGGAGTATTTGCAATCAGGGGCACCAAACCCCCTTCGAAAAGGAGGTATTCCATGGTGTCCTATATGTTAGACCAAAGGACACTGATTGGAGGAGTGCGTATACTTGCAAAAGATGGTATCAAAACCAGTGAATTTGTACTGCAAGTTCTATCGGTCAATGGGCCATGATGAGAAGGATTGCAGGGCCTATGACCTGCTGCAGGAGCGAACAACTAACACATACTTTATGAAAGGGAAGGAACCATCGGTGATGCAACAGCAATCGTAGTATAGTCAGCCACAACAATATGACCAGGGGAAGTATGGGCACCCATAGTATCTCCCACCACCATATGGACAACCTCATTATGGGATGCAACAGTATCAACAACCATAATATGGGAAACCACAGTATCAAAAATATGTGCCACCGCGCAGAGGCTATGGCGAAGGATTTCGTGGAGGACAAGGTCATGGAAGAGCTGCTGGAAAGGGACAAGGCCCGATGACTTGTTATAACTGTGGCGAATAGGGGCACTACCAAAGAGACTGTGTGAATCCTATGCCGCAATATACATATTGTAGCGCTGCGCAACACATTATAGAGGATTTCCCTCAGCTTATTGCGAAATGGAAAACGAAGCAGAACTAGAACTCGAATGTTCTGAAACTGCCACCTACGGTACATATGATTTTGACAGAAGCCCGAGGAAATCAGGAAACAGTGGGGATTGTGACATAAGGAGGAGGGGTGACTGGAACCAATAAGCCCGACACCCATATCAGACCAACACAGACACGGCTGAAGCAAGATAATAATGGTGCAGAAGCAGAGAAGGATGTCTTCTCGGAAGTGCAGAATGCAAGGAGAAATCAGCGATGAGTGGCTGTGGAAGAAGAAGTCTATGACATGCCACCGATGTTCGACCTGACAAGGTCACAAAAGAAGGAAACCACCCTCAATGCCTTCTTAGGAAGTTTCCTGGATTTGGTGAAGGACCCAGAAATACTGGATGAAATAGCGGTTCTGCTACAGCGACGGGGAGGTGCACGACTGGAATAGAAAGTCAATCGCATACATAAAAGAAAAACAGGTAGAGAGATGCGGATGTATGCACAGATTGGAGAATTCGATGTTGATTACATCATCCTAGATTTGGGTTTGGATGTGAACATACTGACCAAACAGACATGGGAAACGATGGGGAAGCCACAGATGACCTGGTCACCAGTACAGCTGCGATTGGTGAACCAAAGCAAAGTCACTCCGCTTGGAAGAGTATGTCAAATCTCGGTTGAAATCGAAGGGCTTAGAACATACAAGGACTTCGATGTCATCGAGATCGTGTACAACACCAGTCCCTATCCGGTGCTGCTGGGTATAGATTGGGCTATGGAGAATCAAGCAATCATCAACTTTAAAAGAAGAGTAATGTCATTCGAGAACCAGGAACCAAGGGTAATTGCACCATTCCATCCGGCGGAAGGGCTCTGCTATACGGAACCAGTCAGAGATGAGTTTACAGAAGGATGGGACAATATGTACAACATTTCGGAAGATCATGTTAACCCCACCATGGATGGAGAATTAGAGTGGCGCAGCACCATTTTTGCATCCTCCGACTTAGATGAGGCCTTGGAGAACTGGAAGAACCAATTTCACGAAGTATCCTTCTGAAGGTGTGCACGGATAACATAGTCCATATGAATGGTAGCTAAAGATGCGTATGTGTTACCGACCAATGAGGGACTACCCAACGTGGGCACATTTATCAATGAATTTGAGAACAAAGTAGCAGAGCCACAACGTCTTTTGGCCCTGTAGAAGGCCCTGAAGGTCACTCCTGTGCGATGGTGGGAAGCACATAAATCAAACATAAAATCTTGGTCAGTATGTCGACACCTCATGGAGGTTTGATTCAGTGAAGTTGCGGAGAACAACCAGGTACGATATGATGGATGAGGGGACCCGAAAGCACATGTGAATGCTTGTCAACATCGATGGGGCTCAAGAGCACAACAAGAATAGGTACATGCGTTTATACACACACTAGATGAGGTACCGCGGAGCTAGTATGTCACGTCAGAATTGCGACACGGAACAACATCCTGGGAACAACTTACCATTGGCTTCATCCAAACCTTTTCATTCGCCAATATAAACCTCTAATCCACACCGCACTTCAAGTGATTCACGGAAAAGTATTTGAAGAAGGACCGATTGGACAACGAATGACAACCCCATGGAATGCAACACCAGAAACGTTGATGGAATGTTATAACATCACGGGAGGACCGGAAGATGACGATGACCCCAAGGAAACGTATATATCAGAGTCGGAGGGTATTTGTGGTGTTGAGGCACCAGACATACTGTCAGAAAATTTTTAGCAACCACTAAAGATCATAAAGGTGAACATTGGATCAAAGGAAAACCCAAAATTTGCAAACATTGGGGACTACTGGGATGAATCGACCATTGCGAAAGTCACCGACATACTACACGAGTTTCAGGATCTATTTCCAACAAAGTTCTCATAAATGAAGGGAAATTTTGGAGACTTAGGAGAAATGTGGATCCCCTTGAAACCGGATGCAGATTGAACCTGAGGCATAAGGAATGCGTACAAGTTGAGATTGAGCGAATGTTGGAAGTAGGCATAATAGAACCAATGGTGGAAACCAAATGGATCGATCCAATGGTTGTCCAAGACAAGAAAACTGGAGAAGTATGCATGTGTGTAGACCTAAGGAAATTAATCGAAACCTACCTACATGATCCATTCCCGACTCCATTCACAGATGAGGTACTTAAAGGCGTAGGAGGCCAGGAGATGTATTCTTTCACAAACGGATTTTCGGGTTACCACCAAGTCAGGATTGCAAAAGAAGATCGACATAAAACCACATTCGTCAATGAGTGGGGCTATTTTCAGTACACGGTAATGCCGTTCAGATTGAAAAATGCTCCTACCATATTTTCAAGAATAGTTGTAGCCGCCTTTAAGGATTATATTCATAAATTTCTGGCCGTTTATATGGATGATTGGACGATATATGGGCTAGTAAAGGATCATGCTGCGAGCTTACGACTAATGCTCGAATGATGCCGACAGTACCAGATTTCCTTGAACCTCAAGAAATGTATCTTTTGCAGCCATTCGGCATACTATTGGGCCACATTGTCTACCGCGAAGGGCTATTGGTAGATCCGGTGAAGATTGCCATCATCGTTGACCTCCCACCACCCACGACAGCCAAACAGCTATGAGCAACATTAGGACACATAGGGTATTACCTAAAATTCATTCGAGGATATGCGACGATCACAACACCCATGGAAAAGTTACTCAAGAAAGACACTAAGTTCGAATGGACCATGGAATGTCAGAAAATCTTGGACATATTGAAACAAAAGATGGTCGAAGCACCAATCCTTGCGTTCCTAGATTGGACGAAAGAATTCCATGTACATGTTGATGCATCATCAGTCGCATTGGGCATTATCCTAGCCCAACCAGGAACCGGCGACATTGACCATCCGATAGCATTCGCTATTAGGAAGCTATCTATGGCGGAGAGGAACTACACGACCACTTAGCGGGAAGGGTTGGCTATGGTCTATGTATTCCAGAAATTCAGGCACTACCTTTTGGGGGGTCAATTCAAAATTTTCACTGATCACTCTGTATTAAAATACTTGGTGAACAAACCTGTGTTGGGAGGGAAAATCTGCCACTGGCTATTACTATTTCAGGAGTTCAACTTTGAAATCATCGTAAAGCCATGGCGCTTGAACATGGGACCCGACCATCTCTCGCGAATAGAATCTGGAGAGGAACCAAGAAGCATTGACAAAGGATTGCCGGATGCTCAATTTTTTAGGATTGGCATGGTCGATAACCACTACGAAGAAATCATTCAATTTTTAGTGACAGGGGAGGCACTGGCTGAGCTCACTACCAGCCAACAGAAGCAACTAGTTGTTCAAGCTGCATACTTTCAACTAATTGCAGGGGAGTTATATAAAATGGGCCCAAACGAGATTATGCGACGATGCGTTCTTTCGCATGAACAGGAACATATTTTGTCGGAAGCACATGAAGAAATTGCTGGGGAATACTACGGAGGATGAGAAACTGCCCGGAAGATCCTTCGTGCAGGACTATGGTGGCCAACCTTGCACGGGGATGCGGCAGATTACGCCAGGAGCTACGATGTGTGTCAAAAAACTGGGAAACCCTCACGACGTGATGAAATTCCACTGGTACCGCAAGTAACATTGCAGGCTTTCGACAAATGAGCTATTGATTTTGTGGGACCCATCAATCTGCCAGGGAGAAGGACAGGGTCACGGTACATCATCACAACAATAGACTACCTGACGCGCTGGGTGGAAGCGATGCCAGTAAAATACTGCTCAGCTGCAACTGCAGCCGGATTCCTATTTGACAATGTGGTTACTTAGTTTGGTTTCCCAAAAGTCTTACTAAGCGATCAAGGAACCCACTTCATTAACCAAACAATTACTTCGATGATGGAGGAATTTCAGATCCAGCATAAGAAGAGCACACCCTACCACCCCCAGGCGAATGGCACCATTGAGGCGTTTAATAAAATCCTGGAGCATGCACTCACCAAAGTGTGCAACGTGAACCTTGACGACTAGGACCTAAAAATTCTAGCGGTCCTCTGGGCATATCGTACCACCTGCAAGCGACTCACTGGTCAGACGCCATTTAAACTTGTATATGGCCAGGAAGTAGTGATTCCAATGGAATCATAGTACCAAGTTTACGAATCACCGCAGCAACAGAGATGAATGACGATAGTGCACTCAAGGAACGATTGGCACAACTAATACAATTGGACGAAGATCAATTCATTGCAGAATTTCACCATAAGGTAGAGAAGGACCACCAAAAGGCATGGCATGATCGCTATGTCAAGACTAAACACCTATAGAAGGGAGATACGGTTCTGTTGTATGATAGCAAATTCGCAAAACACCCTGGCAAGCTACAAATGCACTGGTTGGGACCATATATTATTACTTTTATTACGAATGGAGGCACCGCACAATTATAGGGCTTGGATGGGGTACTGTTACCTAAATTAGTCAATGGGAGTAGGTTGAAGCCCTATCACCATGATATGATGCAGAGCAGATGAAAAGAAAAAAAAATCAAGGAAGGATTGTTTTGCAGCTTGGAGTATGGTAGGATTGTTTCGCATCTTGGAGTATGGACTACGATCGCAGCACGATCACGACTCTATCAAATCAATACGGATGGTACCTTTTCGGATGACAGGTCTGATGAACACGGATAATGATTAGTTAGGTATAAATCGACACCGACACGAGGCACGTTTGGCACACAGCATGGCTGGAGGCATCAACAATGACAGTTCTCACGAAAATGACACAAGGAGAAGATGGGGGGGGGCAGTATGGCCACTCATCTCACATACAGGAAACCGGTCACCCCATGTAGATGAAATGATGACAGAAACGACGTATCAAAAGAATGGATCCGCCATGGATTTCTCGAAATAGCCATCCCGAACGAAGGAAATGCATAAATAGAGGAACCAGACACCCAGCAGAGCACCGAGGTATTTTCCAGAAGTAGGAATCCCATGCTGAGAGTGAGGTAGGTCATTGCATAAGTTAGAAGTTTCAAGGAGGCTATGGAAATGCTCCATTGCATTTCGCGCGGTAGTGCACCAGGGGCACTATGGGACCGAACGATGAGTATGCATCAACGCTTAGAGCAACATGAAGCTAGGACACTCAGGTATCACAAAGTCGAGGTTTCATCCGAGATGTCTAAGGACATGGTATTAGTTCACAGCTTCTTGGCCCTAGCGAACACCTGAAGAACAAGGGCAGCAGGCCCTTGACCCTGGGAGGAAGCAATCCAAGGCGTGAAATAGATGTGCTAGAGTAGTCGGCCTGTTTCCCACCTTGGCATCATCGACAACCCCTTTCTTTGGAAGGGACAAATGAGGAGTGATACTGCAGCCTTTGGAGAGGTAGATGATCAAGGTTGCAAGAGACTGGAGGATGAGTCCAGAAAATACATAACAGTGAACCAACGACCAAAAAATGTGGATACGAAGTACACAACAGCGAGTTCCAGACAACAAGAACAGTTTCAAGACGACCAAGCACCATACAGGGTGGATGCACACCAACAATGTCCCGCTGAAGTGGCTCGGGATGAGCCACAAGTTTGTGTTGGGGTCCTGTTGGCACAGGATAGATCCGCAGAAAGTGCAGAAGCTAACAAGTGCGAAAGGGTCATTCTGTAGAAGAAGGACCTTTTGCCACGTTTTGTGGAAATATAAGAGTTGTTAGAATAGTTGAGTCGGTCATGTGGACCAAATTGTAATAAGAGAAAAACATATAAATAGAACAAGATTGTAAGCCTAAGGGCATCTAAGTTTTGGAGATTAATGCGATCTTTTGGATTCTGTTGACTATTCTCTGTGAGGTTTGTTCCGCAGATGTTAATGAATGAAGATGTTCGGTTATGAATTCTGTTGTTATGGGATGATGGGTTATTTAAATGCTTTCTATTAATTTGTGTTGATACATGTTGTTTGTTAATGTGAATATGCTTTGAGATCAATATGCGAATGTTTGGTTAAATAAACTATAGTAAATATTGTAATATTTGATTAACGTGCACATATCTTCTTCACAACTACGGAATCTTGGTTCTTGCAGCACCCTTATTCACTTCGGGTGAGACCTCGCCTACTTCGTAGGCGTTGCTGGAAGGGTAACTCCTTTTCGGGCCAGTGTGTAAGGGCTATTGGTGTTTGTTGACGACATAGTGAACTCCTATCGAGAAGAGTTGTGTCAATAGTTATGAATAGTTTAAACTTCTATAGTAGATTAATCTGAACTTAATATTAATCTTAAATTATGCATCCATCATAAATAAAACATTCATCCACATATGCACCAAAACATAGAACACATAACACATAGAATTTATACGTGGAAACCAAAACGAGAGAAACCATGGAATGCTTTTTTATAATGAAAAGATTACATTCAAGGAAGCACCAAATTCTCGTGTTTACCAACACCAACTGGAAGGAGGCTTCAAACCCATGGTTTTATAGGCACCGACCTGAAGGAAGATACAAATACCTAAGTTATCTGGAACCAATTGGAAGGAGGCTATGACCCTTTGCTCCTTGCCCCGTCCTACCACCCATATATATAAGAATAAGATGTTTCTATGTTGAACTTCTGATTTGTGCACACTTTTGATATACTGTTTTTATTTATGCTATGCACACCTTCTATATGATGTTTTAATGGTGTCACTATGCTACATATATCACTTCACTTCAACCTCAACTTTTTAGTTCAACTGACGTCGCACTTCATATACTATGTGTTGCTTCAACTGCTGCAGTCTGCACCAATATTCAATATTTCATTCTGCTACCATGCTACTACAATTTCAATTGATATTGCACACCAATTGATAACTTCTTGTTCTAAATTTGTGCACTAGCATCAGATGGAATTGCGCACCTTCTAAGATGTGTCCATTCTATTTGGGTGCCACAGTATCTTAGTCAATATGTGACCTGCTATGCATTATATGATTTGTCCTTTCTGTTTAACGCACTTGTTTTAGATCATCCTCATCATGATGCCCATCCTTGATTCTGTTGCAACTCTATCTTTGTGCATATGATGGTCTTCCTTACTTTGCACACATCAACGCAGACTTTTTGCATCAGTGAAACTTCTTCACATCGTGCATCACAAGGTATAATTCATATCTTTTTATGTGTGATTGTGCCTTAGATCATCTGTGACTGTCTTCATGCTATCTACGATACTATCATTCGGTCCTTACACACTTGCGCATCTTTTGCAATTCTACCTTTCTGTCTTCACGCAATCATCACAAATTCACAACATCATTCTGTGCACCATCTGCTATTCCATTCCTATTCCTATGCACACTCATCTCCCTGCTAGATCATGCTATTCTGATTCCAAAATCCATTTATGCCCAAATATTATAAATCTGTATCTTCCATCTTTACACTTACAAGCTCTTTATCCTTGCCATCAAGCTTACATCAAATATCCAACTTGCTTCTTATTTATACATGTCCTGCATGGATTGTATGTCCACAAGTTGGTTGTTTCTTTCCTTCTTCTTTGCTTTGTGGTTCACACTTATGCCACATGTCATTTCCTACACCAATGATGTGTCCTCTCGTATGGTTCTTATGCATACATGGTTCTTGACTTAGTGGGAATTTCACCCTTGCGGTGTGGTATTGCACCCTTAATGTACCATTGCTTGTGGAATTTGTGTATCTATTGTTTTTTACTTAGTGGGACTTTCACCCTTGCAGTGTGGTATTTCACCCTTGATGTACCATCGCTTGTGGAATTTGCACATATGATATCTTCAATTGCCACACCCTTCTTGGTACTTGTGTGCGCTTCAACAACTGATAGCTTCCTCCGATTGGTGAGACTTGCGCACTTTCGAGATCTTCATAACTATTTGACCACTTCTTGTTCCATGCTGCTTGCGCACTCCCGAACCTTGTCCACTAAACACTTTTTCTTGCTTGCGCATTCTTGAACCTTGTCCAAACAACTCTTGACTTGCTTGCGCACTCTTCAAGATTTTTTCCAATCAACACTTTAGCTTGTACCTTGAAGGACTATAACTGGATGGACTTGAGACTTGCACATGTGCCACATATGTATTGGATTTATTCCTTATGTACTTCTTCAAACTGGATATGCATGATGTACCTATGAACATACTTCTTCAGACTGTCATCCATATACGTTTCCATAGTATATTTCATGTACTTCTTTAAAATGGCACATAAATATACTTATACAAAGTGGCTTTCATATGTTTCTTCAAGATGGCACAGGAATACTGAATCCTCTTTTACATCAGTTCTCACCAAAGACACAACCTGAATAAGTTGACATCAATGACAACCAAAGTTCAACATTAGGAGCACATAAGTACAACGTACCTATCCTGTCTCCTTTTGCTATCACCATTAATCCTTTAGTGATCTTCCACCACGTTTCTCCAAACGTAGATAAACAACCACCATCTCCCAACTACCCTATTGATATTAGATTTCTTTTCATAGTAGGAATATTCCTAACATCTTTCAGCATCCATTCACCTCCATTCTTTAAATTTTTCCATACCTTACCCATTCCAACAATTTTACATGGTCATCATCACCCAATAAAACACGTCCAAAATCACCTAGAATATAATCATGAAATAATTTCCTATGGGGTGTAGCATTACATGAATCCCCTGAATCTACTAGCCAGTAATCACTAGTATTATCTAATGTAAGAATCAAATCATCTTGTACACATCACCTGCTACATTTTCTTCCTGAGTAGTCTGTTGTTGTCCATCTCCTTTCTTCTTTAAATATCTGTAGACTTTCTTCATATGTCCTTTCTTTACACAGTTCCAACACTCTATCTTTCCTAGTATGCACTTGGATTTTCCCTTCTTGGAATTATTGCGATTACCTGGGATATTTCCTCTCTCCCTTTGTCTTCCCCTGATCTCCATGGTCAACACATTACCTAATGTCTCACCTGTTCTTTTCCTTTTCATTTCCTCACTAAGAATAACACCAACAAAATCATCAAATTTCAAAGTGTTTGAACCAGAGATAGATTTACTTACAGTCATGACCAAGTCGTTCTAGCTTTTAGGCAATGAGCACAAGTTTAGAAGAGACCTAACCTCATCTTCACATTTCACTTTTACATAACTTAGCTGATTTGTAATCATATTAAATTCATTTAAATGATCAACAACAAATCCACCTTTTGACATCTTCATATTAAATAAATGCTTCATTAGAAATACCTTGTTGGAGGCTGAGGGTTTTTCATACCATTTACCCAATGTGCTTATCAAACCCTCTGTTGTCTTTTCTTTTGAAATATTGAAAGCCACCAACGAAGCCATGCATAGTCGTATTGTTCCTAGTTCCTTTCTGTCAAGAACCTCCCATTTTCCGTCCTTCATAGTTGCCGACCTTTTTTTCTTTTCCTATCAATGGTAGGAATAGATCCTTCTGATATAGATAGTCCTCCATTTTCATCTTCCATAACTAGTAGTTTTGGCCATTAAATTTCTTGACCTTAAAATTTCATTCTTCCGCTATTACTCCCACTCGAACTAGGAACCCTTTTTTCCTATGACTTTATCTACCAATTAGACCTTTGGCTCTGATACCAATTGTTAGAAAAATAGGATCGCAGAGCAATAACAATAAACAAGATGCAAATCTAAAACACATAAAAACAATACAATATATCTTTACAATACTACATTATACAACCGTATTGCAATGCCTTCATTTTAAAGAGCGATTACAATGGGAAAATACCACTGGATACCCAATACCATGGGCCGTAAATCACTCATTATTGACCAAGTCATGACTATGAAATTACAACATTTTACAAGGAATTTCTTTTTTCAAAATTTTCGCTATGGGGGAACTACCCCTAAACCCCCACTAGGGGGACTCCCAAGATATCCACCCCCCATGGTGACTGTAGTGGGGGAGAAATACCCCCTACACCCCCTGTTATGGGTTTGGATCCAAACACGACTGAAACACGACCTTTTGAATAAGGAAGATCAAGATCCACAAC
Organism: Larix kaempferi; assembly: GCA_027924585.1. Lineage (NCBI taxonomy): Eukaryota > Viridiplantae > Streptophyta > Pinopsida > Pinales > Pinaceae > Larix > Larix kaempferi. The sequence goes on along the minus strand of BSBM01000091.1, from coordinate 31,533,718 downwards.
CAACACTATGCTGCTAAATGGATGCTCACCAGATGGCTTGGCTGGTAGAGTCCCTAGTTAAAAGTAGAAACAAACAACAATTAATAATTAAAAACATGTACATGTATACAATAATTTACTTATATCTGTAACTCAATAAAAAAAACTATATGTAAACAATTTTCATACGAGTTTTCTCGTGGTGTGGGGGTTTTCTGCATCAACGGATCGTCCTGACAATCGTACTAGCAGAGGGAAGAACCTTTCTCTAGAGAACGATCTGCATGAAACAATGAAGAAAAATCATATGTGTCATCCTTTCAATAAAATGACAAAAAAAATGATGATGGTGATGTTCTGATGATGGTGACAATGATGATGAGGATGATGAACCGAATGATTAGGATGGTGTCACTACATCAAAATGTTTTCATGAGGATGAATATGAAGTTATTGTATATGCTTCTACTAAAAATGTATCTATATGGTGGCACAAACAATTGCGAACATAGGTGATTTATGACCTTCAGATTACAGTGGACTGGTCTTAGTTTTTTGTTGGGTATTCTTTTGAATACTTACTGAAAAAATGGATACATCAATTCCCTCAGCACATGGAATTGCCTTCTTTTGTCTAATGGGAAATTTGGAGAGCAAGGAATTGAAGCACTTTTGAATATTTTTTCAATAGGTACAGGTGACCAATTTCAAAATCTTGGTTAAATTCTGTGGCATGGTACCTAAGGGAATTTGATTATTAGTTTATTTTTATGTTTATGTACATAAGCAACTATGTTGAACCTACCCCATTGTTGGCTCGGTTTTGCAACTAGGCTTAGTGCTATGGGCACCTGCTAACTAGTAGCAGCAGTTTCAATAGAATTAAAACAAGAAACTAAACTAAACAAAACTAATCATGGATCTATGCAATAATTTAAGCAAATAGTATAAACATTTAAAAAACAAGAACAAGAAAATATTAAAGAATGAATTTGTATTGAAAAGTGGGGGGCAAGCAAGTGCTTGCGATAATACCTTCAATGGTGAAGGTTGATGTTGAGCAACTCCCAAGATGAGTAGCTCCAAGCTCCAAGAGGTCTCCTTCTCCAAGGTTGCTTACAATGGCAAAAAATGCTCAAGGGAGATTTCGGCAGCATGAGGATGAGATAATGGATGGATGTGAAATGAGGAGCCCCTACCACCTTTTTATAGGTTTTGGTGGTGGGGAATACCATTTGTGGTTTTGTGGAAACCAAATGGTATTGACCAACATGGTTTAGGCATGGTACCTAAGGGAATTTGATTATTAGTTTATTTTTATGTTTATGCACATAAGCAACTATGTTGAACCTACCCCATAATTACTACCTATGAACCACTACTATGCACACCAAGACTTCATAGACAAATGCTCTTTCCCAACAACATGGATTTGGGTATCAAACCATGGATTAGTGACCATGACATTTTTAATGTGCCAAACTTCAAATAGACACCATATCCCTCTCATAGGGAGAATGTGAGATAGGGATTCATGGATGGCTTGCAAAAACCTTCAAAGCCACATGTTACATGGAATAAAACATTTGATTTTCACCATGGACCAAAACTTGGGTATTGAGAACCACCCTTGGTGTATTGAAAACACACATCGTAAGACCTATAGATAGATTCCATGGACTTACATCCTAGGTTATTGCAATAAACTATGCCCTTATCCGAAGAAACATATCAAGTCTTTCAAACCTTGAAATGGACACAATATTGAACTTGTAGGAAAAATATTATGTACTATGGACATGTATGATTCCCCATGTGATGAAACATGGCATGTGAACCTCATACAAATATGTTATATCCTAGTACCTTTCATTTTATCCTTAGACCATGGCATGGGCACCGAAAACCATCCTTGTTGTGTTCATGTATGTAGAAAGTGTGTGGTTGTTTAGGGTGTTGTAGATGACCCATGGTACCTAAAGAAAACTATATGAACTTAATTCCTAAAAGTTAGCCTCAAACCATGCATAGCTTCCAAAAACCATCCATCGTGTTATACATCTCATGATGTCTACCATATCCTCTTGATAATCCAAAAATACCTATGTAAGGCCAATGTGTTGGACTCAATCCTCACACATGGGCTAGGAACCCCAAAGGTGAATTTTGTGGCTTCAAACTTTCAACCTTAACCCTAGACCATGGAATTGGTCATGATAACTATCCCTTGCAAGACAAACCATATGATGGTTGCCATATCTCACTTAGATGTAAATTATTCCTTAAGTAGGGATTGTGTAGTATTCCAAGGACACATAAATATACCATGATCCCTATATATAAATGTTATTCCCTAGGACCTATATCATAACCCTAAAATATGCTCCCATCCCTAAAACATTGAATAACCTTCATATCATGCTTGTAGGAAAAGCATTCCCTATGTATCCCCTCTGTGATGCCTTAAAACTACATACATATGCCATGATCCCTAGGGATAAATGTTACAATATAAGGTTGTGTACATGCCCCATAATCCATGGAAGAAAATTTTATGGAATAATAATTTGTATTTTTACCCTTACCATGGTCTGTTATATGAGAACCTTCCATCCTGCAAATATTCCATGAGCCTCCACACATGGCCTATAATCCTTAGGAATAATTGCAATGGCCCAACAACATGAATTTTACCATGGAACCATGAAACAAAGACCAATATGCATCCCCAACATGTCAAATGTAAAAAATACCACCATATCCCACGGATGGGGCAAAGATTCCCTAGGGAGGTCCTCTTGGTTGTGGAGCCTGATCTTCCTGATTCAGAGATATTATTGTCCAGCCGTGTTTGTCCCTTGGTTTTATATGTTGTGCAGGTGGAATGTATAGTCATACCCGTGAGGGGGCTTAGCCCACTCATGGGGCTTCAGGGGGGCCCATTCCCCCCGATCGGGGGGTCCGGGGGCTATCAAGCCCTTAGCAGGGGCTCGAGGAAGTGCCTCCGAAAGAAATTTTTATTGCCTTGTAAAATGTTGTAATTTCATAGTTAATCTAAACCATTCATTTGATCTCAGATATGATGGTAGAAGTTATGTTCGAAGTTTTTAGCCCTAGAAGTAAACCCTCTTTATGTATGAGATAATTGTATTGCGGCTATAGAGTATTGTGAAAAAGGATCTCTGTGGTTGTGTGAGAGAGTCTATGAGAGAGTGAAGAGGAAGTTGTAGTGGATGTGCTGTGGGTTATATCCCTTCATTTGTTGGATGATATAATAAAAGGATTGGAAATTTCTCCGTGGACGTGGCCCGTATTGGATGAAACACGTCTATTGGTGTCTCTCTCATATTGTGTTTATGTGTTTTATTTATGCATCTTATTTTATGCTATTGTTCTTCGATATTGTATTTCTAACAGTGCCTATGTGATGGTTTGAGGAGCCATACATGACCATGATATCTAAAGGTAAATTTTGTAGCATATGACCTTAAATTTCATCCCTATACCTTGGATTGGATAATAAGAACAATCCTTATTGCACCAATCCTTTGATACTGAGAACCATCAATGGTTTAAAGTCTCTCAATGATCCATAAAAATCTATTAGTAGTTTTTCTATTAAGTTTTAGATTAAATACGATTGTTGGTATTCATGTACCAATTTTGATATGATGTAACCTATTACATTTTGTGTTTTTGGAATATTGTGATTGGGGAAAAAAGTCATGTATCATATCTATCAAGGTATATATGCAATCTAGAGACTATACCTTTCGTTTTGGGTGAAAGAACTTGTAAAAATTGTATATAACTTTGATTCTATCCTTGAATATGAAGTTATAATTTCTTTTCTGTTGAATACACACACACACACACACACACACACATAACCATTGAAAAAAAACTACACAATCTAAATTGAAATTAAATTATTAAGTAAAATAAATTATGTAAATCTAAATCTAAATTAGAAAACACAACTAATGGAAATAACTAATTTTAGAAAAATTTCGTTAAAATAAACTAATTTTAATTCACAAAAACTAAATTTTAATTAAAAAGTTAACTAATTTTAAGGGTTTAAGAGTTTTGAATCACTTGCCTCACCGTCTGGAGGCCATGGTAGCGGGAGGGGCTTGTTGGTAGCTAGTGATGTATCGAGTCTTGGTCAAACTGACAAAACCTTAGTCGAACTTACAAACCGTTGTTCATTCTTTTGTCTATTGTTCAATCAAGCTCTTGTCCAACAACCACAATGAAATAAACCGTTGACTATTGTTTTCCATTTTTATAACAATTTTCAAGAGCTCAATCGAGGGTTTGGTAAAACCATTGATTGAGCTATAAAGCTCAATTGAGGGTTATTCAAACCCTTGATCGAGGGATTTTAACCAGCTCGATCGAGCGCTTTTAACAAAATCTCGATCGAGATTGTTTTTCACCATACCTACGCCCTTCGCTTTCCAAAAAGTGTTACCCATGTTCATGGGAACAACCCATGATTTTCTTATCTTAAGAGGTCCTTATATACTACCTATGGTACATTTTAAAAGGAGATGCATGCCATTGTATATTTAACAATTTTACAATATCTAGTGTGCATGGAATATTACACATCTAAAATTCAAGTGAACTTTGTGAAGGTTCTATTAAATGGAAGGTGATGATATTTTCAAGGTTTACAAATGGGCCCAGAAACTTAAATTTGTTAGTTGGTTTTAATTTTAACTAGTTATTAACTAGTTTTGCAAACACTTCATTTTAAATTTATTAACTAATTTTTTAATATAAAAGTTAAGTATATTCCCACATTTTGTTTCAACATCCATCCCATGGAAGTAATTTACAATACATGTCTCATGATCTAACATTTTATGTGTGAAATTGTAGGCACGTTACCTCTATTATAAGGATGAATCATGGATATAAATAAACATTTGAAAGGTAATTCTAACCTATTTTTTTTTCACATACATATTTGATTTTAAGTTGTTCTAGAGTGCTCATTGCTATGAATATTTGACTATCGATTTCACTATGAATGTGAAGTCCTGTTAAAACCAACTTTGAGGTATAAATTTTAACACTACATGGAAATTTAGAGAACACAAAAATTTTTGCTATATAGTTTGATACTAGTTACACTAGCATGCACTGGAATTCTAACACCTAATACACACATGGACATTTCACTACACTATTTAGTAGATAAAAATTACATGTGACCAATACTAAATTAAGTAAATTATATCTATCTATCTATCTATCTATCTATCTATCTATCTATATATATATATATATATATATCTTGAAACTCCAATTACTAGTAACTAATCAACGTGATAATTTTGTAATTGATTTCAACGTGATAATTCTAACGAGTTTTGAAACATGATAATTATAAGAATGAGGTAAGAGGTAAGAATTTAATAAAATTGTAAAATAATTAGCATTTTATGAATGGAATAAGAAAATTATTGATATCGCCCTCAATAAGAGATGGATCCACCGAAGGTTGACCTGGATCCTCTTATTGTTTCTCTCTCAATGCTGCTCACTATCACCTAATCCTTTCTTTGGTCCTTTCTCATATTTCACCTTCATTAATTTGATCACGATCATGTTTCTTGGTTCGACATTTCTTGTTTCCCATGTTGATTAGTGAATAACAAACGAAAAATGTCCAATTTCCTTTGAAACAACATATATCTCTATGTGATAAATATTAAAAAATATGTACACCATGGGATTCTCAAGTGGCTTATAGTGGTATTACAATTGATAAATCTTAATTTATGTTTTTTTTTAAATTGCTATTTAATTTATTAAATGCAAACGTTTGGTAGGTAATTTGTGTTGTTTTTTATAGGGAAGGAAATGAAACGAATTGAATGAAAAAGGTGATAAACAAAAGCTCGATCGATCTAATAGATTGATCAAGGATTTTAAAAGCTCAGTTGCACTAATAGATCGATTGAGATTCTACCTTAACTGTACATAAACCCTCGATCGAGGTATTTAAATTTTTTTCCAAAACCTCGATCAAGTTAGTAGCTCAATCGAGGGCTTTAAAAAAAAGTTTTTAGCCCCCCTTTTTGCAAATTTAATTTTTACTGACCTCTTTTCCAGGCCCAAGCCCTATCCTAGGATGACAATTCGGTGGAGTAATTCATATGATGGATTCGTTAACGAGTCATCTATCCATTGGCATATAATTTACAGGTTTTTGAGTTCATATGATATGTTTTTCAATTTTCTTCTTCATATGTTTTTTAATTTTCTTCTCAAAATTACAATTAAAAACAATGTCCACAACTTTTAAGTAGCGTAAAGAACAATTAACAATGTGGAAGTACATCACCAAGAAATTTCAAAAATTATATACAACCCACATCAACATCCTCTTCAAAAGAGTATTTTTGGTTTTTCGACGAGTAATGTTTTTTACATGCACACATGTGTACAAAATGCGATTAAAATTTTCAATGTTCAGTTTCGAAAATTAATAAAAGAAATATTTTTTTGAAATAAATTAAAAAACAATATATGTGCCCTAGTGCATTCTGTGTAGATTATGTTCATATATTTGTTTTAAAAATTATGCATTTATCACAAAATTATTTTACGTGCACACAAGCCACTTGTTAACTTTTCTTGAAATTTACAAGAACAAACTGTTGGCCTGTACCAACTAACACCCTTCTCATTTATATAAATGAGTCGATACCCCCCATCTGATCAATATTCAACATGTATAATAGATCATTCAATTTTCCATATATTACTTTTTCAACTACACGATCACTTTATAAATAGTTTTATTTAAATTTGCACTTATGAATTTGCAAGCTAATTTCATGGTGTGCGTAAGGTGTGCATGGTTTGATGTTGATTGCTTATTATTGATTTATACTGGTGGTCATTAGGTTTTCCATGTGCACATTTTTATCTGATCAATTGCTTCAAATTATACTAGTGATATGATGAGAATCACTTTGAATTCCATGACTGAAAGCATGATATTCAAAGTGAGTTTCATTTACCAGTCATCATATAATCATGTGTTTGACCCTACTCATTGCTCATTTTTATTGAAGCTTAACATTTGTTTTTAAGTTTCCTGGCTAAGTAAAGCGAAGGCTGAGTATTCTATATCTACTTTATAACTTGTTCTCTGTTATTTTAATTGGAAAATTTCTAATTCTACTTTTAATGTTTTTGGATTCACTAATTCAATGAGTATCAAGGCACATTAAGTTTCATCACTATATGATGATACTGTCTTGGCGTTGTTCCATATGGTTGGTTTTCATGTCATAGTTCAGTTTCATTTTATTCTTATTTCATGTTACATACTGTAGACTCTGAGTTTGATATAGTTCTTTCCTTAATCTCATCAATTCTCATATCATATTCCATTTTAAAACCCATCTATGGAGGTTGAATTTTCCTTTATGACTCATAGTGATCTTTATGGACTAAGGGTCGTTAACATTTTGTTTTAAATAATAATCACTAGTGGAAAAAGTCAAAAGTCCGACGAAACATTTCGACGATTTGCTAAATTTCGTCATTTCACATACCGTCGGAATTGCAATGAAAAGCCTATTTTTTTCAGAATTTACACGTAGGTATTTCAAATTTCCCAACGTTCATCAGAATTGCGATGAAAATTGTGTTTTCGTTGCAATTCCGACGGTATATGAAATGACGAAATTCAACAAAATGTCAAAACTTTTCGTCGGACTTTTTACTTTTTCCACTAGTGAATGGACCTTTTCACTATTTAAATATTTATTCATTTTTATATTACTTACCTAGTCCTTTATTTATCATTATCTTTGAGTTATATTCCTATCATGTTACTAGATCATGTGACCGTAAACCTTATGTGGTAACATTCAATACGATGATGACATTTATCATGCAACTACAATAATCACCCTATTATAATTTTCATTATCAATGGAAGGTAAAGTTGGGATATGTGTATATATGGTTTTATGATGTGGAATGCCATCTAATTATTCCTTTATCATGCTCAAGATGACCATATTTGGCAGTTCATGTTATGATCCTTTTATGATCGTGATAATAATAAAGTTTTTTTCAATGGCCAGTTATGACATTAAATGCAATGGCATCACCGTCACATGAAATGAACTCAAACTTAAATCCACCTGCCAACACATATTATGGTCGCGATATGATTAGGTAGACACCAGGCTTCAAATTTGAAGCCTTCAGTTCCCTTCAAAGGTTATTTTACCTGTCATAGAAGGCCACGATGAATTTTACCATGAAAAAAAAATTAATTTTATGTGAAGCTCTTCAATAATGAAATTCAACATGCCTATGTAAATTTGCAACAGAAGGGCAGCTCCAAATTTTCTGTGTCCAAGGGTTATCAATGATTTAGTGGGAGACTCAGATTCTAGGGAGTTGGAGAATACCCAGCTCCCTTTGACCTCCGTCCTAGTGGGAAGAGCGGGCTCGGTGAGTTGGAGACATGTGTCAAGTGACTCGATTGGACAGTCGGCATTGCTATTGCTAATATGATATCTTATTGTATTAGATTACAAGTTACTAAGTTATGTTTTTGATTAAGTGTTAAAATAATTTAATGGCATCACCAAACTTCATTAAACCTTGGTTTGAGAGGCTGCCAAATCGATTTTCCATCTTCTTTTTCATGTGATAAAACCTTGTTGATGTATATGTAACTTCAGAATGTATTTCACATATATGTATATTGTATTCCTATAGAGATGGTATTATTCCTCTATACGGAAGTGTCGTCATTTATATTGTAAATGTCGTAACTTATACTTGATGGGTTATTAGACCACCTTGTTGGGGTCGGCCCTGTATAAGTCATGTGGGTCAAAGGGTTATTAGACCACCCTATTGGGGGTCGGCCATGTGGGTCAAAGGGTTATTAGACCACCCTATTGGGGGTCGGCCCAGTCAAAATTATGTTATGTGGTTAAGTTCGAGCCTACATGAGTTATGTAAAAGGCAAGTCAAGTCAAGTATAAATAGAGTGCGGGAGGCACTCTATTTGATCACTCACTTCTCACTCATGCACTCAAGGAGGAGTGGCGCATTTATGGAGGAGGAGGATCTGCTGCTAGTATATGTCTATCTCTTATGGTTGGGTTGTATCATTGCTCAATCTATCTCTGAGGAAGTTATTGGGGTTTTTCACCTTTATGGTTTTCCCCAAGTAAATCTTTGTGTCTCTTGTGTGCTTGCATTATTGTCTCCATGATTGATATGTTGTAGATATGTTGTACATGTTGTTCTCTCAGTTAAGATCCTAGATCACATTGAAGTAAATTCTGAAAATTTAACATGGTATCAGAGCTAGCCTAAAAGAAGGCATGATATGGTATGTATGACACTTGTTGCACTCACGATGCTAGGGCTTGATATAGCAAAAACCAGTCATCGTAGCACTTTCGCTATAAATCCGTTTTGGCGAAGTTTTCGGATCTGAAATATTTACAGATCGAAGATTAAATATCCATGTACCTTGTGTCCAAAGGAAAACCTCTAATTCATTGTACTTTCTGATTTATGATCTGTACAATATAGGGTTTCTGCCTCTTCCAGATCTGAGTCAAAATATGGTGACCATGGGAAAAAGGTCATAACTTGGACTAGGAAGATCCAAATGAAATTTAGTAAAACGTGACAGGTAGTACACAGATTGTACTATCTCAAGAAAATTTTTCAGAGGCCGAAGTTGAACCAGTGACACGTGGCACGCCGTACAAGTTCGCTCTCCTGTACTATCCCACAAACAGGTCACGTTGCGACACTTGGCATAACTCTCTCTCAGAGAATCCAATTGACGTCAGACCTATCAGGATGGAAAGATAATAGGTTGGGATATCTTAGGAAGATTTTTCAGACCCTATGGAGCGAAAATTTCAAAGTTACACCAGAAACAATTAGGTACATATTTCTGTCAAAACATAATTATTTTTTAGTACCTTCATTCATGGCTTCTGGAATTTAGGGCTTCGAAAAAAGTTGGAATTTTTGTAATCAGAGAACATGGCTGGATGATACTCATCAAAATAGAAATTTAGAGACCAAGATCATAATTTTTGGTTGGGTAAAAGGCCGGGCTTGATCAAACCCGAGTTCAGGACTTTGATCAGAAAAGTGGAAAATTAGGGCTTTTGCAAAAATGGGAATTTTTGAAATCTGTGACCACGGCTGGAAGCTCCTCATAAAAATAGAATATTAGAGCTTTGGATCAAACATTTTGATGGGGAAGAAGAGTGGGCTTCATCAAACCCCAGTTCGGGGTCACGTCCAGTGAATCCGGAAGTTTCAAAGGAAAATTTGAGGAGTGAAACTTTGCAGTTTTCAAATTCTAAGCATACCAGTGTGATCAGCTCATCAAGGCACTTATTTCTATCCTTTCAGAAGTTTGAAATTCAAAGTTTGAATTTTTGGGGTTTCTCTGACAAACCCTAATCCAACTCCAGATCCAGTTCTTGCAAATCAAGTGGATTGGGTTAATCGTAGGAGAAGATGGATTGGTCACCTGCATAAGTGAAGAAGTTCCTGTTTTAGAGGGAGATGAGGCTAAGGCCTTACATAAGAATATTACAAGCAATCTCAACAGTATGACTCATCAAGTTATGTTTCGATATTTGTTCATGATTAATTTTATGGTATGATTGTCCTCATATTATTATGGTTAGTACAATGTTGATTTTAGATTTGTTGTATCACCTTAACAAATTTATGAATGCATGATAGAAGATATTCATTGATTAGGGTGTTGAAACTTATGATTGTACTAATGCATTATGGTGTTGTATGAGGTTTATGTTGTCTACTAACATGAAAGGTGCACCAAGAAAGACAAATCATGTTCTGGTTCAAGAACATATGATCATGATTACATGAGGACAAAGATTCATCCATTTTCATGGATCTCATAGAAGATCCATTTTCGAGGTATGTATAACTTGGTTTTATAATGGTTAACCTATGAGATATACAGGGTACTAGCACAAGTCATTGAAGAAGAACAAGAAGACATCATGTGAGTATGTTAGACATAACTAGCTAGCATGCTAATCCAGGTATGTTTTTCCTATATCAAAATAGAATCCTACCTTGGGTTAGGATCTTATACTGTTGTGTTGTTGATAATGATTATTCATGAAGTCATAAGTTTGAATAATCATGGGTATATGCATATTATGTGTCTTACCTTAATTAATAATATGACTAACCTGAAGAGTCATAGGTTTGAGTAATTATAGGTTTATACATGTTATGTTTCTTATGATATGACTAACCAGAAGAATCATGAAGGTATAGGTTTGAGTAATCATGAATTTTATGCATATTATATCTCTTATCTTGATTGGTGATTTAACTAACCAAAAGATTCCTATGATCAAATAAGAATATGCATGAGTAAAAGAAGACTTCCCTAAAACCTTGAACACTAATGTTTATTATCTGTGTTTGAAATGATCCTGACTATACATGCTTGAGATTATTGTGATTATACTAATGAATGTTTGATTACGTATGAGACCTAGAGGATAACACAATGATGATACTAACAAGCATGCATAGGGATTGAGAATGAATATAAGTTCAAGGACAAGTAATCCATGAAGCAAAGATCAAGAGGGAGTACACTCCAGTGGTTTCTGCAAGGATGCAGATACTCAGAGGGAGTCCACCCAACAAACAAACAAAGATAAGTATTTGAATTGTCATTTCTTGAATAATACTGTTCAATAATGTATATGCTGAAGTTCCTACTAATATGCATGGGTAAGTGGCCTATGGCACTGTACAACATTCCATTGCTACTTATCTAGAATGAAACCTCTTTGCTGACATGTTGGGAGTTGTGCACACTCTTAACAATGTTCTGGTAGAGATTGGAAGGCATCTAGAAAGTTACGGGATATGGATAAATGTTGTATTGAAGCATTGGCTAAGACAATTGCATGACTGTATGACATATTTCTTTATGTGTAAGAATTTGTTCTGAAAACTATGAGATGTTTTCTAATCATGCAATTTAACTTGTTGTGTAGGAAAGATCGTATGCCATCACCTACAAAAGAAGAACTACAACATTTGTTCAACAACAAAATTATCTATTGAAGATATTGAAGTTCCCAAGATACGGGAAGAATGCCATGATTCGTCGATCATGAAGAACGATGTTTGGGATGCAGTCCCAAGAGCTGAAGGGAAGTCTGTTGTGACTTCCATATGGATCTATCAAGATCAAGCATGCTGCAGATGGTAGCATAGAGAAATATAAAAGTGATGAAATAGAAGATACACCAGATGGATTTCAAGACAGCTTTCTTGAATGGTGTAGTTGAAGAAGAAGTGTATGTGGAGCAACCACTTGGTTCTGAGACACATGACAGGAAATCATATATGTGCAGAACTTGGTATGGTAGGATAGGTAGCTTTCTATCTAGTTTGGTCTTTACCAAGAGTAAAGTGGGTTCCAACCTTTTCTACAAGGTTGAGGAAGGCAATTCAGTGATACTACTTTTGTATGCGGATAACCTATTTGTTACAGGTGAAGATAGATTGATTGCCGACACACAACGGAAGCTTGCTGCCGAGTTCGAGATGAAGAACTTGGGGATGATGCACTATTTGTTTTTGGCATGGAGGTGTGGCAGAGTGCAGATGGAATCTTCCTCAGACAAGGGAAGTAGGCAGTAGAGATCCTGAAGAGGTTCGGGATGATGGATTGCAATTCCATGGCCACACCTATGGCATCGAACCTGAAGCTTCTTTGTGATGCTTCATCTGAGCCGGTTGATGTCTCTATGCATCGTCAGATGATTGGGTCCTTGATGTACCTGACAAACACGAGACCAGACATTTTCTTTGCTGTGAACACATTGAGTCAGTTCCTGACAGATCTGAGGAGTGTTCACCTGATTGCTATAAAGCATGTTCTGAGGTACTTGAAGGGTACAGTGAATTATGGGCTCAAGTATGAAGTGAATCAAAAGCTTAACCTACATGGTTATGTTGATTCAGATTGGGCTGTCAGTGCTGCAGATAGGAAGAGCACATCTGGATGCTACTTCAGTATGGGATCAGGTGTGATCTCTTGGTTTAGTAGGAAGCAATCCTGCGTAGCACTGAGTACAGCTGAGGCAGAGTATGTTGCATCATGTTCAGCTAGTTGTGAGGCAGTATGGCTACGGAAGCTACTGTTTGAGTTATTTGATCTCCCTTTGGATGCTACTGGTATCTTCTGTGATAACCAAAGTTGTGTGAAACTGTCCGAGAACCCAGTGTTTCATGATAGGTCGAAACACATAGAGATCAAATATCACTATATCAGGGATATGGTGCAAAGAGGAGCTATGAAGCTCATGTATATTGCGACAGACGAGGAGATTGCAGATGTGCTGACGAACCCACTAGCCAGGGTGAAGTTCGAGTACTTCAGAGAGAGGCTTAGCGTTCTTTAGATCGAGGACACTTCGAGGAAGAAGTGATGGACACATTTGCTAAAGCCATTCCAAGCATGTTGGAAGGAGGATCCTTCACATGGCTATGGATGTAAGCGCTGGATGATGAACATCAGGATGATGTTCTGGTTTCTGCTGGATATGATCAGTTGGATCATTTTTATGTATGTATGTACGCATCATGTTTGATGCTGGATATGATCAGTTGGATCATTTATATGTATGTATGCATCATGTTGGATGCTGGATATGATCGGTTGGATCATGTGTATGTATTTTGTATATGCATCATGTTGGATGCTTGGACCATGTATCTGTATATGTATCAGGTGGATACATTGTATGATCAGGTAGATCATGTATATTGATATGTATCAGGTAGATCATGTATGTTGATGGATACATTGTGTGGATCATGTATCTATGTATCAGGTGGATACACTATGTATGATGATATGTATCAGGTAGATACGTGGTGTGCATCAGATGGATGCATTGTATGATCAGGATGATCGTGGATGACGATCTTCTCCAGATGACATGCAGCAGGATGTTGTAGTGATGATGATCAGGATGATCATGTGTACATCAGGATGATGTATGGTGAGTATCAGGTTGATACTCTATGGCCGTGGATCAGGTTGTGCATATGAGCATGTAATTCGGTGCCCTGGGAGATTTACAGATAGTCTTTCGAGGTTTTTCCTATGGCATGTAATTCAGTGCCCTGGGATATCTGGCAAATGCTCTTTCTTGGTTTTGCTTTGAGAGGACATATAATTCGGTGCCCTGGGAGATTTGCAGATAGTCTTGCGAGTTTTTTCCTATGGCATGTAATTCGGTTCCCTGGGATATCTGGCAGATGCTCTTTCAAGGTTTTTTCCTATGGCATATAATTTGGTTCCCTGGGAGATCCGATAGGTTGGGCTGTGTGCCTGTAATCAGTCCTGGGATGCTCTTGTAAGGTTTTTCCATGACCACATGTAATTCATGCCCTGGGAGATCCTATAGGTAGAGCTGAGTGCTCGTAATAGCCTGGGATGCTCTTGCGAGGTTTTGTGGTGGGGTCACATGTAATAAGTCCTGGAGATTTGGACAGGATGAAAAAGGCCTCAGATGCTCTTTAGAGTTCTTGCTAGTCAAGAGACTCTTTTAAGATTTTGTGATGCACGTAATAAGTCCTGAGGATTCCACAGTATGGCCAGTGATGACGAAGACCTGTAGGTGGTGGGCTTACATCCATTATGAAAAAGGACTGGCTCTGTAGAACTTCCTATGACGAGTAGATTCAGAGATTGATTGAGATAGCAGTAGCAGTGACGATGATCCAGAGAAGATGACTTGTGCTAGAAGACATGTGTCGAGAAATACCTTCCTAGTTAAGAGGGAGTGTTGATGTATATGTAACTTCGGAATGTATTTCACATATATGTATATTGTATTCCTATAGAGATGGTATTATTCCTCTATACGGAAGTGTCGTCATTTATATTGTAAATGTCGTAACTTATACTTGATGGGTTATTAGACCACCTTGTTGGGGTCGGCCCTGTATAAGTCATGTGGGTCAAAGGTTTATTAGACCACCCTATTGGGGGTCGGCCATGTGGGTCAAAGGGTTATTAGACCACCCTATTGGGGGTTGGCCCAGTCAACATTATGTTATGTGGTTAAGTTTGAGCCTACATGAGTTATGTAAAAGGCAAGTCAAGTCAAGTATAAATAGAGCGCGGGAGGCACTCTATTTGATCACTCACTTCTCACTCATGCACTCAAGGAGGAGTGGCACACTTATGGAGGAAGAGGATCTGCTGCTAGTATATGTCTATCTCTTATGGTTGGGTTGTATCATTGCTCTATCTATCTCTGAGGAAGTTATTGGGGTTTTTCACCTTTATGGTTTTCCCCAAGTAAATATTTGTGTCTCTTGTGTGCTTTCATTATTGTCTCCATGATTGATATGCTGTAGATATGATGTACATGTTGTTCTCTCAGTTAAGATCCTAGATCATATTGAAGTAAATTCTGAAAATTTAACAAACCCGAGTATAGGATGTGAAATTAAATGCTAGGATTGTGAATAGATTTGATAAATTACTAGGGATAACCGGTTATCGGAGGTCCTACCTGTAGAAGAACAAGGTAACAGATTTGGTTGAGATATTTTTGCGTCAATGGGAGAAGAAATAGGAGAAGAGCAAGGCACTAGAGTAGGTGGAACCGTGGAGGTTTTTTTGCATCCATTTCACTGAGAATTGCTAGTAGATATCTATATTTTGGGTTGTATAGATTATTGGGATTCTTCAATGCAGAGATGTTAGCTTGTTTTGGTGTCTTGGGTGTTGTAGTTAGGGCTAGATTTTGATACCCAATGGTTTTTTTTGGTTAATTTTTGTTGATATTCAGGTGGGTTTTGCTACTTCATTGCTCATATATCATAAGATAACTCAAAATCGACATTGGGAAAAACTAATACTATTTTTTTGGGGTTTTATCTTTAGTGATATTGCGTTGTAACTTTCAATCCTTACCAGAAAAAGTTTCGCATTGTAAGTATTTCTATGGTTTCAGCTTTCGATCCTTACCAGAGAAAGTTCTCTCTTTAGGCTTTGAGCATTTCTTTGTGATCACTGGTGAGCAACGACATTGATGTATCTAAGGCAGGGCCTGGCTAGTGGTGAGTCCATGTGAGTCGGTAGTTCACTGACTGAGTAGAAACTTGGCTAACATGTGCAGGATGAAGACAAAAACTACATTTCTTCGAAGATTGGAATAAAAGGTTGCAAGTGTGGAAATGTGGTGGTCAGATGCACATTCAGCAACATGGTTGCATGTATACATTCAACTCTTCACTGCATCTGTTGGATGGAATTTCAAAGGGTAGATCCACTCCTCACTAGAATTTAGAGGGTAATATTTGACCCTTTTTCTATTTGCTTTCATTGAGATATGTCGATTTTCTCCATCCCTTTGCACATGTTACGTTTTTTAGTTCATACATTCAGATGGATTAGGTTTTAAATAAACTAAATTACCTTCCTGTCAGCTGTCCCTTCAAGTTGAAATGCTCTCCTCTGTTTTTAGATTGTAGATTTATTTGATCAGATGGACTAACATTTGCTTAGATATAAAATTTGAGCTACTTAACATTATTTTTTGCACTTTTCCCTTTTGGATTAAATATATTTAAATATTAAAGTTAAAACTCCCATCTACTTTGTTGTGGATCGAATTGGATGTTGTTGCAAGTTCGTAGTCCAACATTTATTCTTTGTTGGATATTTTCACTGAGTTTGGACACTAAGGTAACCATAGTTCTCCTTTTCTTGAATGTTATGCTTAAAATAAGCATACTACATTTAACATTGAACCTCTTATAAGAAGCTTCTTAGCGTTTAAAATAATTCGTATGTTTTCCAACGGTGATTAAAATAATTTTAGTTTAAATTTCAGTCCGAGACGACCTAATTTTGATTTTCTTTTGGTTTAACTTGACCTAAAAAAATTAGGTGCAAATGAAATGGAACTTTGCATTAAATTTTTATTTATCTGTAAAATCCTTGAAGGATATTATCTCCTACTTGAAGTAAAATACTTAACTTACATGTTTTAGTCGAATTTAATTTAACTTGTAGGAGCAATTGTAAAATCTGGTTTCTTGCAATTTTTGAGGTAGAAAAATGACTACACTCAACTATCACTATCTAACCCATGTTTTCCTTCTGGCATTACCCTTTTTCTGAAAAAAATAAAAATTTCATGTAATAATAACTTTGTAAGAAATATTCGCAGATATCAATCTCAACATGGTTTATATGATTTGTGTGTATTTTTTCTTAACATATTGGTTTTTTCGAAAAGTTTGTTGGAAATGTTGGCATAGTAAAAATAAGGGGTTGAGATATCACAATTAGGGTTTTTATAGGTACTAAATCTATTTATGTTATTTCTGCAATCAAAAATGGATTCTAAAAAAGGTAAAGTCATTTTTCATAATTTAAAGATTTTTTTTTTTTTTTTTTTTTTATTTTTTTTTTTTATTTTTTTTTTTTTTTTTTTATTTTTTATTTTTTTTTTCTTCTTCTGATATTTTTCACCAAAATCTAGTTGGAATTGTTGACATTCTAAATATAAGGTGTTGAAATGGCACAATCAAGATGGAACGGGGATTTTGAGAGAGATGAATCTATTATGAATTACGAAGAATGAAAAGTTAAAGTCCTCAAATTTTTAGACAACTCTTTCTTGATTGACAATATCTTGTTCTCTTTGGTGGTTTTTTCCAAGATCAATATTGAAATCGCTTCAATTTCTCAATTTCCATGAATATTGGTTTGTTTCAACCATCATTAACAAACTCCTCTAGATTGAGAATCTTTTCAATACTTTTGCTTTTACTTTTCAATTGTTTTTCTTACAAATTTAAAATTTAAAATGATGCCTTATTTTATATAATTAGTTATTTTCATTATTAATTTGTTTATTTTCCATATTTCCATGACTTTTTCCTTCACTTCTAAATTACCCTATCCTTACCAGTTAGCACAACCAATTGCCCTATCTTTATGACCAATGAGCATAACCAAGTGAAGTTTGAAGAAGGGCAACTTATTAGACAGAAAGCAAACAAAAAAATAGAACCGCTGATTGTAGATTTTTATGAGATTGATGGAGGTCTTACAGTCAAAATGTGATTGAATAATTTTTTTCAAAACAAACAATTTAGTATAAACATTGTTTATTAAAATATTAAAACTGAATATTGAAAATATTATTACTATATTAAGGAATTTGATTACATTACTTTTAATAAATAATGAAATTTTACTATATTAAGGAATTGATTACATTACTTTTAATAAATAATGAAATTTTGATATATAATTACATTTTCAAATGAAAAGAATTATTTATTTTTACATGTCAACGTGGAAGGGTTCAATATCTCATAGCCCTTCAAAGTGAAATGGGACCCTACCCTTCAAATTTGATCCCTGCTAGACACATAGTGGTCTAACTTGTCACAACTTGGCTGCTTTATTTCATTATCAACCCACTAGTGCGATGAAATCCGAGCTTCTGTCATGGCACAAGTTTGAACCTATCAGTACTACTGTATTGATGAGATGCATTTCATTTCAAAACCTTGACACATAGGGGAGGGATGCCAGTAAGTGAGCATTTTTTTTACCCTTTTTTACATAACTTAATTGTTCATGTTCCCGAGCTTGTTTTTCCTCCAAATTTTTATGACATATACTTTGGCGTGTTCTCTATCTAACCATATTGGTCTTGAGGTGTGACGAATCCAAATGGATGACATGTCAACCACAAAGTTACAAGTTGTCTAGTCCTAATGTCACCATAGTGTTATTTTTCTTAAGACCAATAGGTGAACATTGATGTGACTTAAAGTAGATGGGACTTAAAATGAAATTTTTGATTTCAAATATTCATTTTATTTTAAAATGTAGAAGAAAGTTTTTTATTGAGTAATTTTAAAAATATGAAAATATTGACATTTTCTTGTGCATAAAGTACTTTTATGAACAACAAATGGTACCAAGTATTTTCAAAATTAATGCGAGCCAACACCATTTCTATCTCCACTATTGGTACCCTGTGCAACTACTGGCTTCTCTCCCCTACTCAAACTCACCCTACAACTTATGCGGTCCATTGATCGTACTTCTCATTCAATGCTTTTCTTCCTAGGGTTTTTAGACTGGGAGTGAATGTTCTCGACCAGCTGCTCCCCGTCTACACTACCCTTTCACGCTTTGTTTCATCTCACCTGCAAGGTTTTGATTGTGTGTTAATCCCATTACGGGTTTCCTAAGCTAGTTTGTACAATCATTCCTAGTTATTGTTGTGTATTTGTAACTTTGGAAGATATTCAGTTGTATATTACATTTGTACTTTATTGTATATCCAACAGTGATGTTTTATTCCTCTGATTGGAAGTGTCATCATTTGTATTTGCAAGTGTCGCAAGTTACATTGTCAGTGTCGTCATTTGTATTAATGGGTTATTAGACCACCAGTGTGGGGTCGGCCCTAGTTAGGTCATGTCGTTGGGTTATTATACTTGAGTATCAAGTCGGCCCCAGTGATTTATTGGTAGGTCAAGTGAGTGTATAAATAGAGAGGTTGTGTCTCTCATTTGATTCATTCACTCACTTCTCAAGCTCGCATAGCTAAGAGAGAAAGTGGCGCACATGTGGAGGAGGAGGAGCATCTGCTAGAGACATCTTATTGGGTTTTATCCTTGTGATCTTGTATTTGGTTTTATTCTATCTTTGAGGAAGTTACAGGTTTTTTCACCTTCTTAGTTTTCCTCGGTGAAACTCTATGTCTCTTGTGTGATTTCTATTATGTCTATTGTGTCTTAGAGATCCTAATGATAATGGAATGAAATTATCGAAAAATTAACATGGTATCAGAGTTGACCTAAGAAGAAGGCACTGTGCAGCTGCGGAAGCTAGGGATTCTTAATTTTTGGATTTCTCTCCACAGATAATCAAAGGAAGGAGGCTAGATTGACTCTCCTAGCAAGGGCACATCTTTCTATCGAGATAGAATTCAATTATGAGCTTTTCCAGTTTTGACCTAATCTCCGCTGCGGGAAATTAGGGTTTCAGAGAAAGTTGGAATTTTTGGAATCTGAATCCACGGCTGAAAGCTCCTCTGAAAAATCAAAATTTAGAGACCAAGATCGAACTTTTTGGTTGGGTAGAAGGCTAGGCTTGATCAAACCCTAAATCAGGATTTTGATCGGAAAGATGGAAAATTAGGGTTTCTGCAAAAGTTGGAATTTCAAAAATCCAAGACCATGGCTGGAAGCTCCTTTGAAAAATCAAAGTTTACAGCTTTGGATTGAAGTTTTTGGTTGGGTGAAGCTCTGGGAAATTCAATTTCAGGGTCGTCTAGTGGATCCGAAAGTTTCAAAGGCAATTTTGAGGGGTCAAATTTTGCAGTTTTCAAATTCTGAGTATACCATCTTGACTAGCTCAGCAAGGCGCATCTTTCTATCCTTTCAGAAGTTTGAAATTCAAAATTTGAATTTTTAGGGTTTCTCTAACAAACCCTAACCCAACTCCAGATCCAGTTTTCAGCAAATCAAGTGGTAAGACCTAAATATTTTCTATTTCCATTTGAAGTACTCTTTAAAGATGTCTCACCACACCAAGCTTGAGGATAAGCTTGAAGGGGATGATAACTTCTGAGCATGGAAGTATAGGATTGGGTTAATTCTACAAGAGAATGAGTTGGACACTTACATAAGTGATGAGGTTCCAGTTCCAGAGGGAGCAGAGGCGAAGGCCTCACACAAGAAGAACTTGGTCAAAGCCAAGAGAATCATTTCAGATTCCGTCAAAGACCATCTCATACCTCATGTGTCTTCCCTAAAGACACCTAAGGAGATGTTTGTCTCATTGACCTAGTTGTTTGAAGGAAAGAACATAAATCAGAAGATGACTCTGCGGAACCAATTGAAAGGAGTAAAGATCCATAATGGAGAGACCATCCAATCCTACTTTTCTAAGTTCTCTCAAATCAAGGAACAAATTGAAGCCATGGATGAAGTAGTGGAGAATGGAGAAATTGTAATGACCACTTTGAATGGCCTACCTAGGTCATGGGACTCCTTCATCCAAGGAATCTGTGCTAGAAAGAAATTGATCTCTTTCAGTAGACTGTGGGAGGTATATTCACAAGAAGAAGCTAGGATTGTGGCCCGAGAAGAAAAGATGGGAAATGAAGATCAAGCTCTCACAGTACACACAAAGAAAGGAAAGTCCAAGAGGGAGAAATCTTATCACAAGAAAAATCCACACCATCATCATAGAGATAAGAAAGATCTAAGATGTTTTACATATAATGAGAAGGGACACTTTTCCTCAGAATGTCCTAAGAACAAAAACAACAACAACAACAACTACTACAAGCAATTTGACAGGTATAACTTACAAGTATGTTTTCAAAATCTATTCATGATTAAGGTTATGCTATGTTTGTCTTCATATTATTGAGGTTAGTACAATATTGATTAATTTTAAACTTATCTTATCACCCTAGTAAAAGTATGAATGCATGTGAATGATAGAAGACATTCATTGATTAGGGTTATAACACTTATGATTGTACTAATGCACTGTGGTATTGTATGAGGATGATGTTGTCTGCTAACATGAAAGGAATGTTAGGATATTCCTATACTCCATCCTAGTCCCACCGGTATTTTGATCATTTACACTTTCAGTCATGCATGCACTTTTAGGGTTTGCATGCATTCTAGGGTTTGCATGCATTTTGCATGCATCCCAGTCATCAGTCTAGCACCTAGCTCTCAGTTAGCCAGCCCCCAGGAGCTTCTCACTATTTAGTTTTATCCCTCCAGTTACTTAATGCACCCTTCTTCCTTGATTTTAGGAAGCAACTTTCCCTTCTTCACCTACTAGTCCAGTTGTCTTCAGTTTACACTCAGTTACACTTAGTTACACTTAGTTATACTCAGTTACACTTAGTTATAGTCAGTTACACTCAGTTACACTTATTTACACTAAGTTACACTCAGTTACACTTAGTTACACTCAGTTACACTCAGTTACACCTACCAGACTCAGTTTGACTGATGGTTGACAGTTACTTGAGCATTGATGACTCCACTGATGACGATGAAGACTTCCAGTTGTGCTCCGATGATCATGAGGACACCTAGTTGTGCCCCGATGACACTCTATTAATCTCATGATCACTCTAAGAGGCTAATTTGAATTGCCACCTTAGGCATTCGAATCCTCTCTACCATTGTACTATTTATTTGTCCATATTGTGATTAATTAACTAGTGCGTGTGAAGTATTATTGCTTCTATCCGAGTTCTACTGTACCATATTATTATGTTGCTCATTATACTGTATTGACCACTCTTCTTCTATTTTCTTACTTAATCATAATCATTCTCTTGTGAGGTAAACATCATCTCTTAGATCTGTTGTGAGGATTTTCACATGGTATTAGAGCATGTTGAGAGCATTGTTTATTTCCATTCTTGAGAGTTTTTTGTAGGTTATTACCAAGATTTCGAGTGCAGCAGTTGCAGAAGTTTCTGCATTTTTGTAGCAGTAGCAGTTGCAGTTATTTTATATTGTTTTTGCAGGTCTTCTATAGCTTCTATGTATCCATCAAGAATTACTCCTCTTTCTCCATTCAAATATGATGAATGGAAACCAAGAATGATAGTATATTTGAAAAGCCATGATCTCTTTGATTGTTATTTTGAAAGAGAGTTCGAATCCTCTAAAGAGAATATTGACTGGTTGAATAAAGGTGACATGGACTTTGGAAGAATGATGCTTTCTTTTCCTAAATACCCGAGATTTCATTTCGAATACCGTGATGGTGTTGAAACTCCAATAGAGTTATGGACTCCAAAAGAGTTATGGGTTCACCTGGATGAAAACTTTGGCAGAAAGAATGAAGGGATTGGTCCAAAACCATTCAAAAGCAAGCAAAGTGATGCATTCGCTCCCCTTGATGGTCTCTCAGATCATGAACCAGTATCATCTCATATTGAAGTTGTTGACAAAGAACTTGTAAATTCTCCACTCATGCTCCAACTTTCTTCTCTTTTTGTGCCAGCTCACACTTTAGATATTGCAGAAGGTCCTAAATCCTCTCTTGCACCAGAGTCTGTTGGTTTGCATCATGATCACATGATTATTTCAGAGGTAAAATCAGCTATTGGAGGTAATGCATTTGCTCCTCTCAAGCAATCATCTCTTATTTACTACTATATGATCATTAATTCATGCTTTCAGAAGGTTATTGAAGAATATGGCCATTGCCACCCGCTTGAGATAATTTCTCATGCATCCATTGGTTTTGATCTCACCTCTTATGGTTCAAAGGAGATCTCAAGAAACCATTACCATTCGCTTGTGATAATTTCTCATGCATTTGATAGTTTTGATCTCACCCCTGCTGGTTCAAAGGAGATCTTAGGAAACTATTCTTCAAGTCTTAAATCTGATTTGGATTTCAAGAAATTATTATTTGATGGTTCTTTTTGGCATAATCTCACCCATGATGGTTTGAAGGAGAATACAAAAGACTATCTGCATATTCATGATTTTGATCCTACCTCAGCTGATTCGAATCACAGGTTCAAGGATCATCCTCATACTTTTGAGTTTGTTCTCATCACATTCGATCTGAAGAGAAAGTACAAGCACATGTTTTTTGAGCATGATCCACTTCTTCGCAAGAAGAAGATACCTCCAGACATATGACCAAGCATCACACCTGCTTGAGTTTGGAGCATTTACTTTTTATGTGTGCCTTACAGTTTGTTTTTTGAGGAGGGGGTATGTTTCCCATGAAATTTTCCCACTTCCTTGGTTTATTGACTATTATTATTCATTGTATTGGGTGACCTTTGGTCTTAGTTACCAGGGCCCGGGATGGATTAAGGGGGGCTGTTAGGATATTCCTATACTCCATCCTAGTCCCACCAATATTTTGATCATTTACATTTTCAGTCATGCATGCACTTTTAGGGTTTGCATGCATTCTAGGGTTTGCATGCATCCTAGCCATTAGTCCAACATCTAGCCCTCAATTAGCCAACCCCCAGGAGCTTCTCACTATTCAAGTTTAGCCCTCCAGTTTCTTAATGCGCCTTTCTTCCTTGATTTTAGGAAGCAACTCACCCTTCTTCACCTACTAGTCCAGTTGTCTTCAGTTTACACTCAGTTACACCTACTAGACTCAGTTTGACTGATGGTTAACAGTTACTTGAGCATTGATGACTCCACTGATGATGATGAAGACTTCCAGTTGTGCTCCGATGATCATGAGGACACCTAGTTGTGCTCCGATGACACTCTATTGATCTTATGATCACTCTAAGAGGCTAATTCGAATTGCCACCTTAGACATTCGAATCCTCTCTACCATTGTACTATTTATTTGTCCATATTGTGATTAATTAACTAGTGTGTGTGAAGTATTATTGCTTCTATCCAAGTTCTATTGTACCATATTATTCTGTTTCTCATTATACTGTATTGATCACTCTTCTTCTATTTTCTTGTTAAATTTTGAGCATTAATTCACAATACTTTTGGATCTTTACTGAGAGAATAACATATATAGTATATCAATGCATAACAATCACAATAAGCATGAAAAGTATCACAAGAATCAAAAGCATGAGAGATAAGAGACATAGAGTTTTCATGGGGAAAACCCTAAGGTGAAAAACCCCACAACTTCCTCAGAGATAGAGAGAGCAATGGCTCAACCAAAGTACAACCAAAATACACTTGAGATAGTCTCCTAGAGCAGATGATCCTCCTCCTCACTAGTGCACCACTTTCTGAGTGAGAGAGATATAACTTTCTGAATGATTCAAATAGAGATCTCCTGATCTCTATTTATACTTAACTTGTTTGCCCAGTTACACTATGGGGCCGACTTGTCTATCTAGATACATCCACAATATAATATATATTTCAAGGCCGACCCCACACATGGTGGTCTAATAACCCATTGGTAAGTACACACACTTGCGACACTTGTCAATCCACATGACGACACTTCCTTATAGAGGAATAACACATCTCTTATAAGGGTACAATAAATATATATAAAATACATAGATGAAATACATTCCGAAGTTACATATACATCAACACTCCCTCTTAACTAGGAAGGTATTTCTCGACATAGTTCTGCTAGACAAGTCTTCTTCTCGGGATCATCATCATCAATGCATCGTCATCATCATCGTCACTGCTGCTGCTC
This sequence comes from Larix kaempferi, assembly GCA_027924585.1. Lineage (NCBI taxonomy): Eukaryota > Viridiplantae > Streptophyta > Pinopsida > Pinales > Pinaceae > Larix > Larix kaempferi. The sequence continues at coordinate 31,508,427 of BSBM01000091.1, read as the reverse complement.
TCTCAACCAATCTTTGACTCTACTCGTCATAGGAATTTCTACAGAGCTAGTCCTTTTTCATACTGGATGTAGGCCCACCACCTGCAGGTCTTTATCATCTGTGCGAACGGTCTGATAGAGGTGGCCTCTCAGGACTAATTTTATGTGCAGATGCAATACCGAAAAGAGTATCCCAGGAACATTTATGTGCCTAAGCACGACCGGCAATATCTCCCAGGATTGATTACATGCATCTCCTCCACAATACCTTTAAAGAGCATCCCAGGAACATTTATGTGCCGCAGCACGATCGGCAAGATCTCTAAAGAGCATCCCAGGACTTATTACGAGCATACAACTCAACCTCTCAGATCTCCAGGACTGATTACATGTGGATAGACAAAACCTTTAAAGAGCATCCCAGGAACATTTATGTGCTGCAGCACGACCGGCAAGATCTCTAAAGAGCATCCCATGACTAATTACGAGCACACAGCTCAACCTCTCGGATCTCCAAGACTGATTACATGTCTCCATAGTAATACCTCATCCCAGGTCTGATTACGAGCACACAGCTCAACCTATCGAATATCTGAGGACTAATTACATACTACATAGCAATACCGGAAAGAGTACCCTAGGACCATTTATGTGTCGTAGCACGATCGACAAGATCTCCCAGGACTGATTACATGCTATTTGCACAACCTGCCACATATCATCTCTGACCTCCAAGTATCAACCTGATACTCATGATCCAACGGATCATCATCGCACGAGGAATCATCCTGATGCCCATGATCATACTGATCATCATCACTGTACCATCCTGGTACATATCATTTGGAGCAACATCATGAAGCTCATCATCATGATCATCCTGATCATACAATGCATCCACCTGATGCATACCAAGTATCTACCTGATCATACAGTGTATCCACCTGATACAAATACAAATACATGATCCACCTGATCATACCTGATACATATCAACATACATGATCTACCTGATCATACAATGTATCCACCTGATACATATACATATACATGGTCCAAGCATCCAACATGATGCATATACAAAATACATACAAATGATCCAACTGATCATATCCAACATCCAACATGATGCATACATACATAAATGATCCAACTGATCATATCCAACATCAACATGATGCGTACATACATACAAATATAAATGATCCAAATGATCATATCTAGCATCAACACGATGCGTACATACATACAAATATAAATGATCCAACTGATCATATCCAGCATCAACACGATGTGTACATACATGCAAATATAAATGATCCAACTAATCATATCCAGCATCCAACATGATGCATATACAGATCAGTAACTGGAGCATCGTCCTGATACTCATCATCCAGCGCTTACATCCACAGCCATGTGAAGGATCCTCCTTCCAACATGCTTGGAATGGCTTCAACAAATGTGTCCATCACTTCTTCCTCGAAGTGTCGTCAATCTGAAGAACACCAAGCCTCTCCCTGAAGTACTCAAACTTCACCCTGGATAGTGGCTTCGTCAACACATCTACAATCTGCTCGTCCATCGTAATGTACAGGAGCTTCATAGCTCCTCTCTGCACCATATCCCTGATATAGTGATATTTGATCTCTATGTGTTTTGACCTGTCATGAAACACTAGGTTCTCGGACAGCTTCACACAACTCTGGTTATCACAAAAGATACCAGTAGCATCCAATGGGAGATCAAATAACTCAGACAGTAGCTTCTGTAGCCATACTGCCTCAAAACTAGAGGCTGCAACATACTCTGCCTTAGCTGTACTCAGTGCTATGCAAGACTACTTCCTGCTAAACCAAGAGATCACATCTGATCCCATACTGAAGCAGCACCCAGATGTGCTCTTCCTATCTACAGCACTACTAGCCCAATCTGAATCAACATAACCCTGTAGGTTAAACTTTTGATTCACTTCATACTTGAGCCCATAATCCACTATACCCTTCAGGTACCTCAGAACATGCTTTACAGCAACTAGGTGAACACGCCTCGGATCTGTCAGGAACTGCCTCAATGTGTTCACCGCAAAGCAAATATCTGCTCTCGTGTTCGTTAGGTAAATCAAGGACCCAATCATCTGACGACACATAGAGACATCAACCAGCTCAAATGAAGCATCACATAGAAGCTTCAGATTCGATGCCATAGGTGTGGCCATAGCCTTGAAATCCATCATCTAGAATCTCTTCAGGATATCTACAGTGTACTTCCCTTGACCAAGGAAGATCCCACCTACACTCTACTACACCTCCATACCTAGGAAATAATGCATCATTCCCAAATCTTTCATATCGAACTCAGTAGCAAGCTTCCTCTATGTATCACACCAAGTTATGGGAGCTTGCTACAAGCCATACAAGGATTTCTTCAATCTGCACACATGTGACTCCCTGTCAGGTCTTGGGACTGCATCCCAAACATAGTCTTCATGATCGACAGATCATGGCATTCCATTTCTTCATCCCAGATCCTAGGAACTTCAATATCTTCAATAAATATCTTTGTTGCTAGAACAAATGTTGTAGTCCTTCTTTTGTAGGTGAAGATATACGGTCTTTCCTACAAAACAAGTTAAATTGCATGATTAGAAACATCTCATAATTTTCAGAACAAATTCTTTACACATAAAGAAATATGTCATGTAGTCATGCAGTTATCTTAGCCAATGCTTCAATACAACATTTATCCATGTTCCACAACTTTCTAGATGCCTTCCAGTCTCTACCAGAACATTGTTAAGAGTTTGCACTACTCCCAACATGTTAGCAAAGAGGTTTCATTCTAGGTAAGTAGCACTAGAATGTTGTACAATGCCATAGGCCACTTACCCATCACATGCATATTAGTAGTATATTGTTCATTAATGCAATCTTTCTAATATGCACAATACATCTCCTAAGTCTAGGAACATAAGCATAATATTATTTAAACAAAAAAAATAGGCAAGAAATGATAATTGAAATACTTATCTTTGTTTGTTTGTTGGGTGGACTCCCTCTGAGTCTTTGCTTCCTGGCAGGAGCTGCTGAAGTAGCTTCTTCTACACCTTTCTGTTGTGGAATGTAGGAAGATGGTCAACTCCCTCTGAAAATCTGCATCCTTGTAGGAGCTACTGGAGTGTGCTCCCTCTTGATCTTTGCTTCCAGGATTACCTGTCCTTGAACTTATATTCATCCTTGCTAACATCAATCTTCTTGAACCCTGGAAAGTATATTCTGTAAGCCTTCGAGCTTTCACTGTAACCCACAAAGATACCCCTCTTTCCTGAAGGATCTAGTTTGGTCCTCTTTTCCTCTGGGACATGAGTGTATACTAGACAACCAAATATTCTGAGATGGATGACTTCATGTTTCTTACCAGAAAATACTTCTTCTGGTGTCTTGTTGTCCAATATCTTGTGGGGTGTTCTGTTTTGCACATATACAGCTATTCTAGCTGCTTCTGCCCATAGATGCATAGGTAGATCCTGGTCATGCAGCATTGCCCTTGCTGCTTCCATGATTGTTCTGTTCTTCCTTTCTACAACTCCATTCTCTTGAGGATTATAAGGAGCAGTCAACTCCCTCTTAATCCCTGAAGTCACCTAAGGTGAATTCTCCACCATTGTCGAATCTGAATGTTTTGATATTTTTGTCAGTTTGATTCTCCATCAAGGTTTTGAATTCATTGAACTTATCAAACACCTCATCTTTGTTTTTCAAGAAGTATACCCAAGTCTTCCTGGAGAAGTCATCAATAAATGAGACATAGTAAACATACCCACTTAGAGAACTGGATGACATAGGACCACATACATCTGAGTGGATGATTTCCAGGATATCTTTTGCCTTGCTTTCACTGCTTGGGAAATCCTTCTTAATATTCTTACCTTTTGCACATCCTTTGCAAACACCTTCATGTTTGGTCTTGATTTCAGGAAGACCCTCTATAGCCTTGCTTGCAATTGGAAGTGCCCTATAGTGCGTATGAGCAAGTCTTCTATGCCAAAGTTCACTTGGATTCATGGTTTCATGCACCATGGCATGTTCAGGTTGTCCTTTTAATTTATACAAACCTCCCTCTTGCTCTCCAATCACAACTGCATCATCTATGGTCTTTCCATTTGGCCACATTAGGACTTGGCCATCCACAAATGCAACCCTCATACCTTTTGCATCAAATGCAGAGATGGAGAGTAAGTTCTTCTTGAGCCTAGGTACATAAAGGACTTCTTTCATCTTCACAGATTTTCCAAAATCTAGGTTGTAGGAGGCTTCACCACTTCCTTTGATTGGGTATTGATAATCATCCCCAAGTTTCACCTTATAAGGTGATTCATGTTCAGATAGGTTTACAAAATATTCCTTAAACCCAGTCATGTGTTTGGAAGCCCCACTGTCAATTAACCAATCATTACAACCATGGGAGATAGTACCTGTGAGAGCAGAGATTAGAACATACTCTTCTTCACTTGATGAGTCATCATTACTATCATCACTTTCTGCCCTAGCCTTCTTCTTTGGAGGTTCATCATCTTCGGTAGCATGAGCATGGTACCTTCTTTTGTTACCCTTCTTCTTCTTGCTGGAGTTGTTGTTGTTGTGTTTGTCCCTTTTGTTCTTGGGACATTCTGAAGCAAAGTGACCCTTCTCATTACAAGTGAAACACCTTAGATCTTTCTTGTCTTTGTGAAAATGATGAGAAGATTTCTTTTTGTGATTGGATGGATCCCTCTTGAACTTTCCCTTCTTAGTGTGAGCTGTGAGAGCTGGATCTTCATTTCCCATCTTCTCTTCTATTTCCACAAGCCTTGCTTCTTCTTGAGAACATTCCTCCCATAATCTATTGAAGGAGATTAACTTCTTTCTGGCACAGATCCCCTGGATAAAAGAGTCCCATGACCTAGGTAGGCCATTCAAAGTAGTCATAACAATTTCACCATTCTCCACCATTTCATCTACAGCTTCAAGTTGTTCCTTGATCTGAGAGACCTTGGAGAAATAGGATTGAATGGTTTCTCCATTCGACATCTTGACCCCTTTCAATTAATTCCACAGGGTCATGTTCCGATTTATGTTCTTTCCTTCAAATAGCTTGGTCAAAGAGTCAAACATAGCCTTGGGTGTCTTTAGAGAAGACACATGGTGTATGAGATGGTCTTTGATAGAATAAGCAATGATTCTCTTTGCCTTGACCAAGTTCTTCTTATGCAATACCTTAGCCTCTTCATCCTCTGGGATAGGGATGTCTTCTTTTATATATGAGTCCAACTCATTCTCTTACAGGATTAACCCAATCCTATACTCCCAAGCTCGGAAGTTATCAACCCCTTCAAACTTATCCTCAAGCTTGGTGTGGTGAGACATCTTAAAGAGTACCTCAAATGGAAATAGAAAAGATTTAGGTCTTACCACTTGAAATGCTGAAAACTGGATTTGGTCCTGGATTAGGGTTTGTCGAAAAAACCCTAAAAATTTAAAATGTGAATTTCAAATTTCTAAAAGGATAGAAAGATGCGCCTTGATGAGCTGATCTACCTGGTGTATTCAGAATTTGAGATCAACAAAGCTTTACCCTTCAGATTTGCCTTTTTGTCCTCCTGGGTTCACTAGGGAGAGCCCTGTATTAGGGTTTGAGTTTCCCGGAGATCTACCCAGCCAAAAATATTGATCCAAAGCTCTAAACTTCGATTTTTGCAAGGAGGTTCCAGCTATGTCTTCACATTTCATAAATTCCTATTTTTGTGGAAACCCTAATGTTTAGGGCCAAATCTGAAAATGCTCAGAATTGAATTCTGATTGAACAGATAGATTCTCCTTGATGAGTAGAGTCAATCTACTATACTGCTTTTCCAAAAAATGTAGAGAGAAACCCAATAAACAAGAAACTCAAGTTTCCGTCACTGCAAAATGTCTTCTTCTCAGGTTAGCTCTGATACCATGTTAAATTTTGAGCATTAATTCACAATACTCTTGGATATTTACTGAGAGAATAACATATACAGTATATCAATGCATAACAATCACAATAAGCATCACAAGCATCACAAGAATCAAAAGCATGAGAGACAAGAGACACAGAGTTTCCATGTGGAAAACCCTAAGGTGAAAAACCCCACAACTTCCTCAGAGATAGAGAGAGCAATGGCTCAACCAAAGTACAACCAAAATACACTTGAGATAGTCTCCTAGAGCAGATGATCCTCCTCCTCACTAGTGCGCCACTTTCTAAGTGAGAGAGATATAACTTTCCGAATGATTCAAATAGAGATCTCCTGATCTCTATTTATACTTAACCTATTTGCCCAGTTACACTATGGGGCCGACTTGTCTATCTAGATACATCCACAATATAATATATATTTTAGGGCCGACCCCACACATGGTGGTCTAATAACCCATTGGCAAGTTCACACACTTGCGACACTTGTCAATCCACATGACGACACTTCCTTATAGAGGAATAACACATCTCTTATAAGGGTACAATAAATATATATAAAATACATAGTTGAAATACATGTCGAAGTTACATATACATCAACATTTCTTGCTTAATCATAATCATTCTCTTGTGAGGTATACATCATCTCTTAGATCCGCTATGAGGATTTTCACAAGGAACATCACGAAAGTTCTAAATCAAGAACATATGACCATGGTGACATGAAGACAAAGACTCATCCATATTCATGGATCACATAGAATCTCTACTTACGAGGTATGCATAATTTTGGTTCTACAATGGATATATTATGAGTTATGCAGATCATTGAAGAGAACAAGAAGACATTGCTAGACATAACTAACAAATATCATAACCAGGTATGTTTTTACTATATCAAGTTAGAATCCTACCTTGTGTTAGGATCTTATACTTTTGTATGATTTATAATGATTACTCATGAAGTTAGAATCAAGGGTTTATGCATATTATGTCTCTTACCCTGATTGATGATATGACTAACCAGAAGAGTCCTATTGTCAAATAAGAATATGCATGAGAAAAAGAAGTCTTCTTTTGAAACCTTGAATACTAATGCTTATTATCTATGTTTGAAATAATCATGACTATACATGTTTAAGATTATTTTGTTTTGTGTTAAATTTTGAGCATTAATTCACAATACTCTTGGATCTTTACTGAGAGAATAACATATACAGTATATCAATGCATAACAATCACAATAATCATGACAAGCATCACAAGAATCAAAAGCATGAGAGACAAGAGACATAGAGTTTCCGTGGGGAAAACCCTAAGGTGAAAAACCCCACAACTTCCTCAGAGATAGAGAGAGCAATGGCTCAACCAATGTACATCCAAAATACACTTGAGATAGTCTCCTAGTAGAAGATGATCCTCCTTCTCACTAGAGCGCCACTTTTTGAGTGAGAGAGATATAACTTTCTGAATAATCCAAATAGAGATCTCCTGATCTCTATTTATACTTAACCTATTTTCCCAGTTACACTATGGTGCCAACTTGTCTATCTAGATACATCCACAATATAATATATATTTTAGGGACGACCCCACACATGGTGGTCTAATAACCCATTGGCAAGTACACATGCTTGCGACACTTGTCAATCCACATGACGACACTTCCTTATAAAGGAATAACACATCTCTTATAAGGGTAAAATAAATATATATAAAATACATAGATGAAATACATTCCGAAGTTACATATACATCAACATTTTGACAGTATTAAGATTATACTAATGGATGTATGATTATGTATGAGATCTTGAGGATGGCACAATCATGACACTAGTGCACACTTAAGCATGCATAGTGGTCCAGGATGAATATAAGTTCAAGGACAGATAATCCAAGAAGAAAAGATCAAGAGGGAGCACACTCCAGTAGTTCCTGCAAGGAAGCAAAGATTGAGAGGGAGTCCACCCAACAAACAAACAAAGATTAGTATTTGAATTGTCATTTCTTATTACTTAAGTGATGTTTATCATTCATGTACATACTTATATTCCTAGGTTTAGGATGGACATTATGCATATTAGAAAAGTTACATTAATGAACAAGATACTACTAATATGCAACTAATGGGTAAGTGGCCTATGGTACTGTACAACATTCCATTGCAACTTATCTAGAATGAAACCTCTTTGCTAACATGTTGGGAGTAGTGCACACTCTTAACAATGTTCTGGTAGAGATGGATGGCATCTATAAAGTTAATTTATGAATACGGGATATGAGTGAATGTTGTATTGAAGCATTGTCTAAGATAATTGCATGACTGTATGAAATATGTATTTATGTGTAAGAATTTAATCTGACTTGTAGGAAAGATCGTCCACAATCACCTACAAAAGAAGGACAACAACATTTTTTCCAACAACAAAGTTCAAGAAAACCTTTTATTGAAGATATTGAAGAATCTAAAGTTCCTAGGATCTAGGATACAGTAATGGAAGGATGTCATGATCAAGGAGTACTGGTCGATCATGTTTGGGATGTGGTCCTAAGAAGAGAAGTGAAGTCTGTTGTGACTTCCAAGTGGATCTATAAGATAAAGCATGCTGTAGATGGTAGCATAGATAAATACAAAGCGAGGTTTGTAGCTCATGGCTTCTCCCAGAAAGAGGGAATAGAATATGAAGAGACTTTTTCTCCTGTAGCCAGATACACTTCCATCAGAGCAGTACTTTCTCTGGCTGCAGTGATGAAGTGGAAGATACACCAGATGGATGTCAAGACAGCTTTCTTGAATGGTGTAGTCAAAGAGGAAGTGTATGTGGAGCAGCCACTTGGTTTTGAGACACATGACAGGGAGTCATATTTGTGCAGGTTGAAGAAAGCATGAAGAAATCATTGTATGGCTTGAAGCAAGCTCCTAGGACTTGGTATGGTAGGATGGACAGTTTCCTATCCAGTTTGGGATTTACTAAGAGTAAAGCGGATTCCAACCTTTACTACAAGGTTGAGGAAGGAAATCCTATGATACTACTATTATATGTGGATGACCTGTTTGTTACATGTGAGGATGGGTTGATTGCCGACACCAAGAGAAAGCTTGATGCCAAGTTCAAGATGAAGGAGTTGGGGATGATGCACTATTTCCTAGGCATCGAGGTGTGGCAGAGAGAAGATGGGATATTCCTTGGACAAGGGAAGTATGCAGTAGAGATCCTGAAGAGGTTTGGGATGATGGGTTGCAAGGCCATGGCCACACCTATGACATCGAACCTAAAGCTTCTATGTGATGCTTCATCCGAGCCGGTTGATGTCACTATGTATCATCATATGATTGGTTCCTTGATGTACTTGACAAACACGAGACTAGATATTTGCTTCGCGGTGAACACCTTGAGCTAATTTCTGACAGATCCTAGACATGTTCACCTGATTACTGTAAAGCATATTCAGAGGTACTTGAAGGGTACGATTGATTATGGGATCAAGTATGATGCGAATCAAAAGTTTAACCTAGAGGGTTATGTTGATTCAGATTGGGCAGGCAGTGTTGTAGATAGGAAGAGCACTTCTGGGTGCTGCTTCAATATGGGATCAGGTGTGATCTCTTAGTTTAGCAGGAAACAATCCTACGTAGCATTGAGTACAGTCGAAGCAGAGTATGTTGCAGCTTGTTCGGCTAGTTGTGAGGCAGTATGGATTAGGAAGCTACTGTCTGATTTATTTGATCTCTCGTTGGATGCTGCTAGTATCTTTTGTGACAACCAGAGTTGTGTAAAGTTGTCTGAGAACCCGGTGTTCCATGATAGGTCGAAGAACATCGAGATCAAATATCACCATATCAGGGATATGGTGCAGAGAGGAGTAGTGAAGCTCCTATATGTTGCGACAAATGAGCAGGTTGCAAATGTGTTGACAAAACCAGTAGCCAGAGTGAAGTTTGAGTACTTCAGAGAGAGGCTTGGTTTTCTTCAGATTGAAGATAATTCAAGGAAGAAGTGATGGGACACATTTGCAGGAGCCATTCCAAGCATGGTGAGAGGAGGATCCTTCCCATGGCTGTGGATGTCAGCACTGTGTGATGAGCATCAGGACGATGCTCCAGTTACTGCTTTGGGTATGCATTAGGTGGATGCTTTGTATGATCAGTTGGATGCTTTGTATGATCAATTGGATCATATATATGTATATGCATCAATTGGATTCTTTGTATGATCAGTTGGATCATGTATATGTATATGCATTAGTTGGATGCTTTGTATGATCAGTTGGATCATGTATGATGACATGCATCAGGACGATGATCAGGATGATCATGTGCGATGAGTATCAGGACGATGCTCTAGATGACATGCATCAAAACGATGTAGTGACAATGATCAGGATGATCATGTGTGATGAGTATTAGGATGATGCTCTGGATGACATGCATAAGGACAATGTAGTGATGATGATCAGGATGATCATGTGTGATGACTATCGGATGATACTCTGGATGATATGCATCAGGATGATGCTATGATGATGATCAGGATGATCATGTACATCAGGATGATGTATGGTGAGTATCAGGTTGATACTCTATGGACGTGGACAAGTTGTGTAGATGAGCATATAATCTTTCACTGGGAGATTTGCAGATACTCTTGTGAGGTTTTTCCTATGGGATGTAATAGTTCCCTGGGAGATCTGTTAAATGCTCTTTCTAGGTTTTTCTTTGGGAGGACATATAATATTTCCCTGGGAGATCCGATGGGTTTAGCAGTACGCTCGTAATCAATCCTGGGATGCTCTTTCGAGGTTTTGTCCTATGGCATATAATATTTCCCTAGGAGATCCGATAGGTTGCGCAATACGCTCGTAATCAGTCCTGGGATGCTCTTTCAAGGTTTTGCCATGACCACATGTAATATTTCCTTGGGAGATCCGATAGGTGGATAAGTACGCTCATAATCAGTCCTGGGATGCTCTTTCAAGGTTTTGTGGTGACCACATGTAATATTTCCCTGGGAGATCCGATAGGTTGAGCAGTACACTCGTAATCAGTCTTGGGATTTTCTTTCGAGGTTTTTTGGTGGGGTCACATGTAATATTTCCCTAGGAGATCTTGCCGGTCATGCTTAGGCACATAAAGGATCCTGGGATACTCTTTTGAGGTTTTGTGACACACGTAATAAGTCCTAAGGATTCCATAGTATGGCCACTGTTGATGAAGACCTACAGGAGGTGGGCCTACATCTAGCATGAAAAAGGGCTGGCTCTGTAGAACTTCCTATGACGAGAAGAATTATGAGATAGCCCAGTGATCGAGGTGTCGAGTATAGCAGCAGTGATGATGATGATGCTCCGTGATCTAGTGATGATGATCCAGCTCCAGAATTGAAGACTTGCGCCAATATGTATTGATGACCTGTGAATACCTTCCTAGTTAAGAGGGAGTGTTGATGTATTTGTAAATTCAGAAGATATTCACTTGTATATTACATTTGTACTTTATTGTATATCAAACAGAGATGTATTATTCCTCTAATTGGCAGTGTCGTCATTTGTATTTGCAAGTGTCGCAAGTTACATTGTGTCGTCATTTGTATTGATGGGTTATTAGACCACCAGTGTGGGGTCAGCCCTAGTTAGGTCATGTGGTTGGGTTATTAGACTTGAGCAGCAAGTCGGTCCAGTGATTTATTGGCAGGTCAAGTGAGTGTATAAATAGAGAGGTTGAGTCTCTCATTTGATTTATTCACTCACTTCTCCAGCTCGCATAGCTAAGAGAGAAAGTGGTGCACATGTGGAGGAGGAGGAGCATCTGCTAGAGACATCTTATTAGGTTTGATCCTTGTGATTTTGTATTTGGGTTTATTCTATCTCTGAGGAAGTTGCGGGGTTTTTTACCTGCTTGGTTTTCCCCGGTGAACTCTGTGTCTCTTGTCCGATTGCGATTGTGTCTATGATTGGCATGCTGTCGTGTTATTCTCTTAGAGATCCTAATGATAATGGAATGAAATTATCGAAAAATTAACAGTTATTAGTCTCAACCCTATGCAAGTTCTTTCCCACTACGCTAAATTCATCACATCAAAACTTAATGAATTGGTTATAAAGATTAGCAAGAGTATATGAAACAAGAGTAATGCGGATAGTCTTTGCTCATGCATATCGTGTAGTAAAGATTTGAGGTTGTTGCATATAGCCTAGGTAAACTCACCGAAATCGCTCACATCACTTTCTTAGAATATCTGGAGTAATACAAACTATATTTCATAGGACATAGTATGTGTAAACATACAAAGATTGCTCGATTCTATCCAAGGTTTGCAGAAACAATTTTACAGATACAAAGGATTCATAGATTTCCATCAATCTTAGGATTGCGGATCCTTGGTAGGGAATACACATATAATTACAAATAAAAATGATATAAAATAGTCTCCAGACTCGTCGCAGAACTTGCATATATAGGATTGAATACGCAGGTCACCAGAGGTCGCAAGGACGCTAACATTCACAACATGGTCATCAGGGAATTTTTTAGGGGCGAAATTTCCCAATCGAATATTTTTTGGACTTTTTTTCAAAAAATAAATTCACTATTTAGTCAATTTTAGACTCTAATATCGCCTATATTTACATAAAATATGATTTTTTATCATAATATTTATCAAAATTTACAATTTTTAGTAGTAAATTATATGTTTCATATTTAATATTTGCCTACCAATATATATATATGTTTTCTTCAATCCAAAATAATCGCTTAGAATACTATACTTAAGTATACTTTTATAATCCTTAAAAAATACCCTCGTGGTCATAAGGCGTAGAGATCAGATGCTATCAATGCACAGATCACGCGAGTAATACAGAAAGGTATTCATGCATAAATCATAAGCAACATGAACCATAGGTCTTGGTCAATTCAATTACACAATAAATCCATCTATGAATAGATTGCTTCATGTAACCGAAGTAAAAATCGGTTCATAACTTTCTTATGATCATAATGAAAAACAAGTTGCAGAGTTGACCCTTTTCTAACAGTAATTCCATATATGAACGAACTTGTTCTTTAATATAATCCAACCCAAAAGAAAAATGCTCAGTCATAATTAACAAAAAAAAAATGGATTATTTCTGTGTGACGGTCCAACTTAGATTGTTCATTTCGTAACAAGGCTATTCAATCTTCTAATTTGGTTATAAACAGAGTGCTAAAAGAGATATTCTCCCTAATCAAATACATTATGAAAGATCTAATACCGGTAAAATATTCTATAAATCTCATGCCTAAACAACCGATCTAATTTTGCTTATACAAAAATAAAGAAAAGAAAATTTATTAGTTTCTAACCTGTCCAAGGTACTCGATATGATCTTTGTTGAGACAAGAATAAGTCACAACCATCTAATCCTATCTGACGAAGCTCCCATGGATCTACCAAAAGACCCCTCGGTTGACCTCCCTA